>JARWLC010000009.1:18982500-19382500 GCA_033318265.1 Phyllotis vaccarum | reverse complement strand
TCCCCCCCCCCCCCCCCCAGTGACAAGTCAATTACTTGTTTAAATTCTGTTTGAACTCTCTGAACTGAGAGAGGCTGGAGGAAGCAGGTTTTTCCGTGTGAATAAACAAAAGGAGAAAAATGGAAAATCATTCCCAAACACTGTAGTTTTTAGGTTGAAAGAAGAATACAGAACTGCATGACATTATGATTATCTTCTTTCTGAACCAGAAAACACAGGAATTGTAAAAAATCTCTCTTCCTTCAACTTCCTAGCAAGAGAAGCACGTTAATCAATGATGTTTGGGGAAAGACAAAGGCAAGTGTAGATGGGCTCAGTTACCTTAAGGTAGAAAATTTCCCTGTTACTATGCCCAAATTGCTTCCACACTCGCATGTAGGACAGTGATTTCTCCTAAAGTGTGAACTTGATAAAAATAAGACATTAAATAATCCAAACCCAAGAGCTACCGAAGAATACATTCTGAGTCCAAACGTGAAAGTGTAAAACTCAGCTTTGCCCCAGGGGAGAGGTCAGTGAACTTGGCCAAGTAATTCTGTGTGCGTCTGAGTATGATTTCCTTTCTCCTCTGCGTTACTGTCTTCTATGTAAGCGAATCCCAATTTCACCCAGATAAATATTTGAAGGCATTAATCTTCAGCTATTGAAAAAATGTGTCTTTTAGGTCTTCTTAGTCTCGAGCTTATATTAAATTGTACCACTGTCTGTCCTCACTCAGGCCATAAGAAATACAATGGCATTACCTGGGCTACCCGAAAGATAAAAAGAAGCGAAGATAAACGACCATAGTTTTACCTCCCCCCCCCTTTTTTTTTTCTAATGGTTTATGTGCTCATCGAATTCAAATTTTAATGAGAAATTATTTGGTCAAATTCCATAGAGCTTAAAAAAATATGGCAATTCCACATAGATAAAATTCTGGCAAATGAAATGGAAAACAAAAGTGGCAAAATTTCTTCCTACTGGTAATTTCAGATCACACCATCGGCTCTCGCCAGTGTGTGCATGTGTTAAGCCGTACAGAGAAACCTGTGATTATTCTAATTGCTCTTTTTGCTTCATACTAACAAGCTTCAAAACGCGTTTCAAACTAGTTGTTTTGAAATAGTTATTTGTCAAGTCATCAAATCTCAGAAGGCTTATGAGAACGAACTTGTGTTTATATTGCAACCGTTGGTCATATTATGCAGGCTTTCATCTTCAGAAAGTTCAAAGGCGAAAATGAAGGCAGGCTCTTTTCTGATATGAAGGCCGCCCAAACACAGAAACATCTGACTAACAGGACCTCTCAGCGCACAGTCCTTCTTGGAACACAGTTCACCTACACACAAGCGACAATCACAGCCAGCCTCATTTTCCCAGCTGAAGTGTGGAGTACGAAGCCTTCGTTCAGCCCCTAGGCATTTACCATGGAAAGTGGCAGCATAAAATGATTACTATGTTAATAGCACTAGGAATAACATTGCTAAGTACATTTTTAATATGGCCCTTTAAAAAATATCGTGGTTGGGGCAGCTACAGATAAGTCAGTACTAGGTTTTAAAGTTTTCCATAGTGTATCCACTATGCAGATTGCACTTGACGTTCTCAAAGATATTTTAAAGAATTAATATTTCAGAACCCTTACTATAAATAAAAGTAACTATATAATTGCATTTTAATTTTTAAAATGTTGGTTAGTTGCTAATACAGAGAAAAAAATTGCTTAGACCACAAGCCTAATTTTTTAGCTATCTACTCATCTTTAAAAGAAAAAAAAAAATCAAAGAAAAAGCATGTAGGAAAACTTAGGGGTTTTTAGGATTTTGTGTGTGTGTGTGTGTGTGTGTGTGTATTTGACATGCAGAATACTTTAGTAATTTTAAGTTAACAATAAGATTGTGTTTCTTTCTGTATTTAATTTCTTACAACAAAATTATGTTGATTTTGTTCTGAAGGTTTAAGCTGGTAAATATTCACCAAACACTTAATGTTGAGATTGCAGAAACTGTAGCTACTACCTCTTGCTCGTCTGCCTTTGATTAAATTTCCAAAAATCCCTTTTTGAGATTCACAGATTCCAGTTTGAACATTTTTGCCAGGAGGCTAATTTCTTAGGAAGAAAATATGTATGTGGTTTGCTTTATTTAACCCCTGATTTTCTGGTAGGTTTGAATGTTTTGACACTTGGGAAGCATCCGGCTCCCAGCGCTAGGTGATAATGGCATTGTTTCAGGAGTTAGAGGAAGGACATTGGAATAGGAAAAGGAGGGCTAGGCAGAGGACCTGTCAGAGTAAAAAACTAGCTGGGTGTTGTTTAAGTACCTTTCCAACTGGTCAGCAGGAAACTGTGCTGGGGAATTGCATGCTTTCTGTCCCGCTGTGTCCTTAGTTCATAGTGCAATCCTACTGTCATGGTGTGACCCATTCATGTGTGTGCGTGTGTGTGTGTGTGTGTGTGTGTGTGTGTCACACACACACACACATAGTGAAACTGAGAAGCCATTATAAAGGCTTGAGGATAATTATTTTTTCCCTATACCTTACTGGTTAAACAGCTTTTACCTTCCTTTGACTGCAGACATTATCAGATTTTCTGATTTCACATGTTGTGTATGTTCATTCCCAAAGCAGCTGAAAACTCTGTCACTACTCTGCCACCGTGAGAGATGCTGCAGTGTCCTTTCTTTATGGTGAGCCATGTCCATGGTTAGCAGTCTGCCATCAGGAGATTCGTCGGGACCAGAACAAAAGCCTCTTAATTTCCATTCCAGTGAGAATATATCAGTTTTTAAGATAATGGCTGGGGCAATTTTAAAAGTTGTTTAAATCAAGGGTTACTTTTACCTTGAGAAGCGGATTCAGTGGGAGCATGCTTGCTCTCCACATCGAACCTAAACGCCTGCTTCCCAGAGCATACAGTAAGCAATGGGGCTTTTCATCTTCTCCAGTATTGTTGGACTTACACAAAGACACATTTGCTCATCATCATTATAAGATTATAAGATCAAGTGTTTTCAAGTTTTTATATGTCTGATTAGACTTTTACTTATTTATTATTGGCCCTTAATACTTTCAAACATAACTCTAAGATGACAGGGGCACAATTATGTCATAAAAATTATGGATAATGACAAAAATGAAATCTTACATGTTCCTAAATCATTTATAAACTCTTTTGGCGAGTGACAGGTTTTATAACAATGATCTGTGTACTCCAGAAAAGAAAAAAAAAATAGTGTCAAAGGTGGTGGAGACATTTTCATGAAAGAATTGTATTTTGTAGACTGAGGTGAAGTTGTAAGTTACTCTTGGAATTTTTAGACCATTGCAAATGAAATCCCTGCAGACTTTTAAACATGTTTAAATAGATAATAGCCTATGTGGTGCATCATCATATCATGTAAGGTAAGCAGTATAGATAAATGTTACATTTTATTGAGCAAAGTAATGTTTCTTCTGAAGAACAGTTCTTAAAGTTGGTTTGCCTCCCTGTGGGGAGTTGGAGGTACTCTGAGAGGTATCCTGAGACTTTCTTTGAAGGCTTAGAAATCTCTAACTTCCAAACTAACTTGTATTCACAGGTATGTTTGTGTTACTTAGAATATTAAACATCTAGCTTCTGATAATGTTGCCTTTAAATCCCAGGCTGCCTTTATTACTTTCACACTTTTACTCAGATCATCTCTTATTTCTTAAGGCAGTGTATCATTTTATTCTAAATGGCATGGAAGGAAGCAGTGTAGTTCTCTTTGTGGAAGAATCCATATTTAAAAGCTAGGTCTCTTCTCCCCAAATTGGGTTAGAGATTAAACTAAAACACCTGGGAGATTTAGAAGTGTGAGCAGTATACTTTATGGTCAGATTTCAACTTCACCAGGGATGGAGGGAGATGCAGGATTTGCTTGGCCTCCCCCAGGGACCTAGAGTTGTGCCTTCCTCCAAAGCAAATTACACTCATTTTGAGAGAGGGCACATTGAGGTAATTGGTAGGACCGAGTGGGGATGAGTTGAATTCCAGCTGCTTCCATTGTGGCCTGAAAGTGAACAGGAGATGTTAACAATGGTGGCTAACATTTGACTTGGCCTTTTCACCTCCACAAACCTAAGGGTGAGAATTATAAAGTACTCAATGACTACACCAATAATGATTGTGTTCATGTGAGAATTGCTATGTTGGGAAAAGCTCACACACCATTTTCAAAATAGTTGATGCATCTACCAACCACAGCCCTGTTACTAGAGCCCAATAAAGTTTACCCACAGTGTGGCAACCCCCCCCCCCCTTGTGTTTATTGCCAGCCATCTAGGGAGCATGTCATGGACTCTCACCCCTTCAGTTTCCATTTTAAAGGATTTATAATGGAAGCCACTTGGAGGGCACTAGATTCCCACCTCCAAAAAAGGAACAAAATTGAAATGTGTTCTTGACTCCCTTTCTCCCTAAATTGTGCCTTTTTTCAGTAAGGAGAATAACAGTGTGTTACTCAATAGTTTTCCTAGCGAATAAACCAAATTAAATTGATGTTACATGCATATTTAAACTCTATCCAGTTAAGTACTGAAGTGATTAAAATAATCAAATGTATTACTTAAAAAATTAAAAAGGATAAATTTTGTACCCCATTATTTTATTGACTTTTCAATATAAATTGCCGAAATGTTTACATTCCTAATGGCATTATTAAGATAAACTGACAAATCAGGGGGAAAGTTGATTGGCCAGCACGTTATTATTTCTGCACCTGCTATTACAATTCAGAAGAGCCTAGCAGTTCTGAGCAGGGTGGATGGCAGTTTTCTTAGGCTTCCTTTGTGTGATGTGGGGGTTGGTATAAATATTTAACAAGTGTGGTTACACTTTGTGGTACCTTCGTGTGTGTTGTTGTGATTAAAGACTAAAATGTATTTCGTGTGGCTTTGGAATTAGTGTGCAAATATCGGAGGACCTAAGGCTTCCCTGTACCTGATGCGCTGAACCTCCCTGGGGAGAATGGAAGGTCAGGCAGGCAGTTAGTAGAAATTGTTTAGTGGCAGATATGGCCACCTCTTCAACTTTATACTGGATATATTTAAAATCTAGAAGGAATACTTAAGATTTTTTATTTCTGATTATACATCTGCCAAGAGGTTAGAAAGAAAGACCGCGAGAAACTTCTGTAAAATGAGAGTCCTATAACATTGCCAATGCTTTGCTTGAGGGGTGGGTCTTTCCCCTATTACCTTCTGCTCTTAATCTGGAGTATCATTTTCCCAACATGAGTTATTACATTTCTCTGCAGCAGAGATGGCAGTATTTGCTAATAGAATTCTAGACTTTTGAGAGTACTTATTATTCACTGTACTGTTCATACAAACCAACTTCAGCTCTGCATGGTGAAATAATTGATGCTGAATCCTTGTCTTTTATTATATTTTATTCTATTTTAAATATTATTTAGGAATGCCATTCTATTCTTTGAGATGTAATGGCATTAGATTTGTATTGAGAGGGAAGGAAGTATATTGTCTCATGCTGTGGCTAGTCAGAGCTTGTAAAGATGTGGATGAAATGCATTACTCCCTGAAAGACAGTAGTTACCACCAATTCAAAGGAGTTTAGACTTTGCCTATAATAATTGAAACTCAGACTTTAATAACACTTAATGTGTAGCATGGATCCCACTTAATCTCCCCTTGTCCTCATAGCAAAATGTTTACATAAATGAACTCTCAATTGATATTGACTATTTATCCTAGTTCCTTCCAAGTTAATACTATTTCCATAATTAAACATGTTCAGCAGTTGCCATAGGGCTACTTTTTAAAATCCATGCTCCTCACTGTTCTTTTAAGCCATCTGTTGGTGAGGTCAGCAGTGAAATGGGAGCCTCATTTTTATAAACCAAAGCAAGTCCTCTGCCATTGTATTAGACAGCCTGCTTCAGCAGGAGCTGAAGTTAACATTCCATCATATTTTCAGTTTGTTGTATCTGCAACAGAAATGTCTGTGCTCAAATTGGTTATTTTCAGCCTATGGCAGCTGTGATATTTAAAATGATCACAGCTGTTGTGACTTAAAATTGATTTTTCTATTAACACCTGGAAAAAAAAAAAAAAAGCCCGGCGCTGTATTAGAAACTTAGATAACTTGAGCATAAAATTAGATATGTTGATATGCATCCAGTGACCTCACTTCCCAGAGGTCTCAAAATGCAACAAACCTCTGGGATGCTGGCAGTGAATGGCTATCACTGGGAAGATGTGCTGGGTAGTTCGATGCGTTTCTCTTTGAGAGGACTCCTGTTATGGCAGATGCTCCTGGCACCACTTTACAGTGTCAGTTTTGTTAATACAACCTTTTAGGATTCATTTTACCTAATTAACCCCCAGAAAGATGGCTTACAGGAATCATTATGAGAACCTGACCTCTAAGCTGCAGAGGCTGAGTTAATGTTCAGATCCAACACTGAGAAATGCAAATACACACTCATATGTTCCCTGTGGAGGATGGTCTCATTTTCTGCTGCTTTCCTCCTCCACTTGGAGATGATGGACAAGCGTAAAAACAATAGCAAGGTAGAACCAAATTATACCTGAGTGGTTTTTGGCTGGCCCTTATTTGTAGAATCTTTATTACACTTTTGACTTCTACTTGGCATATCCTGTAGACATGTTTCAAAATTAAATGGTGATTCCTAGGTTCCATTGGTCTCAAGATTTTTCTAGTCTGAAGTTGGTTATGTATTGGAGCATTAATGTAGCAATGGATTGACTAGTTAACAGTGAAAGAATTCTAGGTCTTTTAGTGTAGTGTGTAAAGCTTACAGCTGGCCTGGTGTGGGGTTATTTATGGATAATAGTGTGTTCCCAGATGCACTGCCAATAGGAAGCTATGTAGATTAAACTCTTTGGCTGGCCCTCTGCTTTTCACCTGCATAACTCAATCAGAATTGAAAGAATGGCAGGTTTTACTGTGATAAATGTATGGATGGATCAGAGAAAGAATGGATGGCTGGTGGGTAAATGGGCTGGTTACATAATTATACAGAAACAGATAATACCAATTATTTATTACTCAAACTTGTTTATTCATTACCAAGTTATATACAATTTATTTATTTGGCTATTATATAAAGATGAGAGCAAGTCATTTGAAAATAATAAACATTTCTATTACATACTCAAGATCACTGTAGAGCTGATTTTAAGAGTTCCAGAACAAACAAAAACAAAAATAGAATGCTGATTTCAGAGCTCTAGGACACGATACCACATTCAAAATGATCATGAACGTAAGTGACTTTTTACTTTTTGGGAGGACAAAAAATACTTTGAGAGATGTTTCTAGAAAACTTGAGAAAATCCAAATGTGTATTTGGTGCTGAGAGACTGTGATCACAAACATGTATGTCTAGAGCAGTGGTGCCTCCCAAGGGAACCAATGGAAACAGTTTTAATGGTCCCAATTACGGGTATGGGCGTTGGTTGCTACTGGCATATGGTTCCAGAGGCTAAAGCTTGCTCACTGCACAGAACTATCCCTTCATAGGGCAAAGATGAAGGATTCCTGCTTTAGACGTGTGGGATCTGGACATTTCTAGTTAATCCTTGACACATGAGCCACATATAGAGTCCCTCTGCTTTCCCCCTCCTGTCCCCTGTCCGGCCTTCCCGCCTCCATTTTCATTCCCCTTCTCCTGCTTCCCCACCCTCTCCTTCCCTCCGCCTCTCCATTTTCTGTCTCTACTTCTCTTTTCTCCCTTTTACCTTTCTTCCTCTTTTTCCATTTTTCTTCCCTTTCCCCTTATCCTTTCCTCCCAACCAATTTCCTCTTACTTTTAGTTTTCTTATATATAACTCTGTACTCTAGAGAGTATTGTACAACTATTTCCACACTATACCAAGAACATGTAATATTTCATTTGCAGTATTATCAATATAGCAAATTATTTGTTAGCCAGCTGTAATGGGTTCAACCCAACTGTTAGACTCTGTTGAGTCAATAAGAACCTTTTCTCCTTACCCTAGATATGTATATATACACTTACAGCTTATTTTTTAGACTATTAGAAACTTGATCTATGTTTGTTTCATAGAATCCTAAAAGAAGTATATTACTTTTTCCACTGGAGGATATAAAGAGGAAAAGGGGAATTAAAGAATAACTCACAATTACATATAAGTATTTGAGGGGAGCATTAGGGATATTGTTTGAACCCCTGTTGAATATATTGTTAAATGTTAAGCATATATGTGTTAAATACATACACTTAGAAAGGTTATAAATATTAAAGCCAACCTAAGGGACTCTTCAGCTTTCCTAACAGTCAGCTTTCTACCCTACTGACAATGAGGACCTTTCATGCTGTCACCGCCCAGTGCCCATCATCACTGTACCTTTCTGGCTGTGATTTGGAAGGTGATACTGAGACCTTCATTGCCTTCCCTAGCACTCTGTGCAGAAAGGGTGAAGGATCTGATGGCAGAGCCTTGATGCCTGCCAACTTTGGAACCCAGTACACCTCACTTCTTAGGTGCCAAGTTTTGGAGAGAGTTGCCAAGTCTGACAGTAGCTTGTACTACCCTTCAGTTTCTGCCTGAGGCTATGCAAGGTTCTCCAGTGTTTGATCTGGGTAGACAAGGCATGGCAGTCGGGCACGAGGACCAGCGGCCTGGACTCTCAGCAGACCTTTGCTACAGAGAAATTTTAGTTATTGTTCAGAGCCTTGGGTCAGGGGTTTGCATCTGAGTTCTGCAGGCATCCTGGAGCCCCAGACACCTTAGCCCTGTGCAGTTCTAGTGAAATCCCACAGGCAACTAGAAAATTAGCTGTGGCTCCACCTCTTTCTGAAATACCTGTGAGTTTGCCCAACATTGTCTTTTATTTGGATCATTTGATCTCATGGAGTACAGGATTTCTAGATGCATAGTGAGCTACTACTTAGATGGCATTTTACCTGTTTCCATGCAAGAATTACAAGTTACCATTGGGGTAATAGTTTTAATTTATCAGAAGATTTCTGTTTCTTTCTGGGAGGTAGTGATTTTTTTTTTTTTTTTTTTTTTAATGTTGTCAGTGGATTTAAGGAAAGGGTGTATTAGGAATCATTGAACATGTTTTCGGTTTTGATCAATCACTGATCATCTGCATTAGGCTCTCAGTATTTTTCTGATATTCCATAAACCCCAGCATAATCCTCTAAATAATTTTAAACCAACAATATGCTTATCATTGACTTTAGAATGTGCTTTGTAAAGGCAAGGTATTTGTGTATTTATAGGGTATGAAATATTTATAGGGTGCCTTTTTGTTAGTGTTTAGGTAGCAAGTACTGAAAAGCTGGGATAAGACTTAGACTAAATCTTTTATTGTAGTCTTAACATTTGATACAATATATCTCTGAGCTCCTGTTCCTATAGAACATGCTCTCAAATACCTCCCAAAGTAACGTAACCTACTGCACACCGTAAGATAGGTGCCCCAAATGTCGTTCGCTCATTTTAATGGCTGATGCTACCTTGGCTGATAGGATAGACACCAGCCACATATAGCTGTTACCATTTGATTAAATTTATAAAAATTAAGTTTCCAAGTTACACCAACTACATCTAAAGTCCCCAGTCATATGTGGTTAGTGTCTTTATGTAGAATAGCTCAGAGAACATTTGTGTCATCCAAGGAAGCTTTGTTGGGAAGATCTGGTCTGGGAAATGGAAGCACTTGGGAATTCAGTAAATTGTTCAAAGGTTGCAGAAATTGTGAAGAACCAGAATCCCTTCTGTCATGTTTCAGTGTGGTATTTCGTCTTGATTTTAGGTAAGGTTGTATCAATTTTGAGATAAGAATTAACATTTTAAGGCACCTTATATTATCTTAGATGCTCAAGCCAGTTATATTTGTTTTTCTTTAAAGGAAAGTTAGTGCTCCATTTACCTATCTTTCTTATGAATCAGCCCCTTTGTCTGTTTGTGCAGAGCAGAAACTTTGAAACCCTTTCCTCTGTCTCAACTAATGAGGTTCTGAAGGAGAGGACCCACCATATCTTCAGGCGTCTTTGCACATCCATTAGCTTATCACCAGCAACCAAGAAAGGTTTCTTCAGCCCAAAGAACATGATGCATATAGTGTGCATGCCCGTGTCTCTGTACAGTAAGGCAGAGCCTTGAGTGGAAGGTGGTCATGACCTCTACAGCAGAGAGACTGCACTCATATCTGCCCTCATTATTCTACAAAAACGTTAAACTTTTCTGAAGATGGGTAATGTACCTGTTGGGGTGTTCATAAGCGTGGGGAACAGATTTATTAGTTCCTTGGTACCTTGGACCTACCTTCATTGAGTAGCTGAGAGGATTGCCTAAGTTTCCCCTTCTCCCCTGCCTTTGCAGACTAGGTGGTTGGCATATGCTCCTGTGCTTTCTTCTTGGGCATCTAATGGTATCACAAGCCGTGGTTTCTCTCAGTCATAATCGTGGTGTCAAGAGGCATTTGTGCTCTGTGCCCTTTTTCAGTTTAGACCATGTTTAGCTCTTGTAATGCAAATACTACTTTAAACTTAGCAATGCCAATTTGCATTAATATTTTGGTTTCATATAGCTAGCTATTGCATCTCACAAACAAGTGCATTTTAATGAGTACTGGCAGAATGATAAAAAGGTTATTCATTAAATACTATTGTAGAAAATACAGCACTTGGTTGCCAGAAATCATTAAAGCAAAATATAATGTGCATTGAGGCCACAAAGATGCCCCTCCTTAGGAGTATGTGACCCTATGGCATTCAGTGCATTAAGAATCAATGCTATTCACGCAGGCATGGAGGGTAGGGTTAATTAATATAAAATACAAGCCAGCATACCATTGACACCAGTGTTTATTTTTAAGATTTAAACATATTTTACATTTTTGATATCTGTCATGAGATCATAGGGCATTGCCTCAGGATTAATGTGAAGGACTTAACAGTCACGAAGACTGAGTTGTGAAGCAATGTGTTCTTAAAGCTTACATTTTGGTTGCAAATCCTGAAGTGGTTCCACCTCTTACCCTCACACCCCCCCCCCTCAGTTTATGATTTTTTTCCCTTCCATTTCTGGAATGCTTTATGAGAATAGTGAACAATTTTTTTCTTTCCTTTTTTGTTTGCAGGGTAACATAGGGAAAAATTACAAATTTGCAACTGGCTCTTTAGAAATCCACTACTTTAACACATGCGCCCTGCGTGCTGCTCCATGGCTGTCATAGCCTGTGCTTCCTAATTATAATGAGCTTTTGGTGCTGTTATTGCAGTCGTTACCCCCCCCCAACCCCCTCAACTCACTTTTCCCAGAAGAGAGTTCCAAGCCTTTGAAAATTCTCATGATTTTGCAAATCCACTCTATTTTTGTCGAGAATACAAGAAAGTTAAAATTGGCTGGTCGGCTGCCATGTTTTGAATCCAATTTTAAAGCAACCCTTTGCAACCCGGGGAGTGAAACTGACATCTTTGTATCTGTAATGAAGATAATTACACCTGCAAGGTGACATCACTACTGAAGTGACAAATGCATTTGAGAACCGAGTCCCCTGTCTCCTCTGAGTTCTGTAGACCACTTTTGGCATTTAGCTCTGGACACCTCTTTCATGCCTGTCGTTTGAGAAGTTGCTTTCAGATGAATTTGCTAAAGCTGACTGACACGGGGTTAAATTAATTCTTTTCTTTATTACTCAAAGTGATACAGACCTTTCTTGGACTAATGTAGCTTAATTAGCGGTCAATTAAAACTGAACATTGCTGAATTGAAGTTCTTTGATCAAACTCCCTGGCATGGGCTCTCTTTCTTTAACTAGCCACCATCTTGAATTCATTTGGAATCAGTAGTATAAACAAGTTTAAAACTGGTTCTTTTATAAGAAAGTCAGCAGCTTGTATAGCTGCGGTTTCCTTTTCTACCTCTGTAGGCGGCAACTCAAAGGCATGATAAATGAAAACAGTGATACACCCTGGAAAAAAATACATCTTTTTAAAAGTAACAGTAAGTAGTCAATAAGGAGTCAGTGCTGTAGCCCGTTTATCTGTAAATAATTAATATTCACTCTCCCAATATAGGCAAACTTCTATTTCTCCTAGTAGAGAACCAGTCATAATAAAAAGTGCAGTGTGCACACATACCTGCGTGCACGCACGCACGCACACACGCACGCACCCCTACCTGGTGTCACTTCAATAGAGGAAGGGTCACCACTGCAGAGCTGGCCCAGTTGCTCCTACATTCCTTCCTCATTGCTCATGGGATAATATTTCATCTCTGTGCCTTTGAGATTGGGATGAGATAGTACACAAATTGGTTGTTGATTTCATCATTTATTTTAGAGGGTATTGCTGTGTTCACATAAGGGTTGAACTAGTATGATTCTGTAGCATGTCACCTGGTTAGAGTAGATAGTGCTTTTCTTAGAGTCTTGGGGTAGTTATTTCTCTACCCGGGAAAGGACGTGGGAGTCAGAGGAGAAATTACCGAATAGCAGCGTGGTTCAGCCTTGCCTGTTATCCAGTGCCCTGTCTTAATATTTAAAGCACATATGCTGCTCTTGTCTAAACATAAATTGATATCATTCAGAAATCCCAGGTTTTGAAGGTTTAACAGCATCAGGCCACTGAAGATGGCTTTCAGTGAGTACGTGTACTTTAAGGCATCCATTAAAGTGGTGTTTGTATTAGAAACAAAAATAATATATTACAATGAAATGATTAATTTGTGGTCCATACATGGCTTCTTCTGAAATGTTCACAAGAAAGAGAAAGTTTGGAAATGACCATGTACTATTTCCCGCCCCCCATAAATGATAAGATTTTGCAGTTTTCATTCCTTATATCCAAAAATTATAGTTATAGACTGTAATGAAAATTAAAAATTCCATCCCTTGACAGAAAGAGAAATTGTTTATAGTCAGTGCGCCTTTCAGCATCTATCTTGCCTTCTCCCTAAAGGGCTGATTAAGGAGAATAATTGGGGATGATACGGGAGGAAGACGACAATTCCATTTAATTAAAGATAATTTATTTTACTTTAAATTGGTGATGTCTCACATGAATAAGAGTAGATTTAGCAGATAGATTTATTAATGGGTACTGACATCTCAGTTGACAGAAAAAGCAAACATTTCCTTTCTTCATTGTTTTTATTGCGTCCCAGCACCTGAAACTGCTGTCAGCCAGCTTCCTTCGCTGCTTGTCAGAACTGCAGGCCTCTCCACCAAATATGCAATTACTGGTTTATCACTAAAACCAACTTGATCCTGAGTTAAAAAACCAAGCCAGGCCCTTGAGAAACTGCTCAGGTCCTCAAGACTGACATGAAAAACATGCTTTTCTTAAAGGATGTTTCCTGTGCTGATTTTCCCTGGAGTTAGTGCACGGAGTGTGGCATGTACTTTGGCATTTAAATAAGGACCATCACATTGCCCCTGTTCTGGAAGCAGGATGCTTGCTTGAATAGTCCTTCAAAGAGGCTGTATCTTGAGAGTTCTGGATAATGAAGAACTCCACAGGAGGACCATCTACAAAACCCCCAGGTTCATTCCTGATGAGCACCCTGTAACAACTAAGGCCCTTGTGGTGACGGATTTTGTTGTTTTCTCCTGCAGTTATAAATAGGTCCTGGAAGTCATGGAGGGAAGTTTTACAGTTCAAAAGCCAAGTTCAAAGAAGTATGCAGTTTTTATTTGTTTGTTTGTTTGTTTGTTTGTTTGTTTGTTTGTTTGTTTTTATATTCTTCCCAGCCCCTATGGGTTCTTCTACACAATATACATTTAGCAAAATGTGTGAATTAGTTTGTACTTCTGAGAAACTGCCATTTCCCCGTTTTATTTGCTCCCTGCTCTGCTCCACTGTATTCACACCTGCTTTTAATATCACATTTCTGTATTCGAGCTCATGTCTGCTCGGTCCTTTCTGTGTACCTGCCTAGCATGTTGCCTTCACACTGGCTTTTTCTTGGTATGAAATGTAGGTCTTCTGACTACTTCTTCCTCCATGGACGTCCCATGCTCACAGCCTCCTTCCTCTTGTTATACAGACCAGACCCTCTAGTCTGACTTATTATGTCCCCAACCTTTTGTTACGGTCCTTTTCGTGTACATTTCCTCCAAGCCAGAGGCTTTCCTTGTGTTCACATTTTAGGGGTGTGTCTTCCCAGCTTAACTCAAAAAAATTAATCCATCTAACCAGTGTTTATACAGTTAAAGAGAAATGAGGTTTTTTTCTTCTGGAGACTAATCATAGTAGATTATTTTATTTTAACCAGATGCTTGTATTTTTCCCTCTTCTAGAAGTTCACTTTTCAAAATTGATGTTAGATCCGTGGCGGTATTTTTAAAGGATTATTTTTTTAAATTAAATCTTACTTTCCATGTTGTAGTAACCTTCCCCTCAACCAAAACATCTTTTCTCTTTTATTCACCCGTTGAACCTGTTGGTCTTAGTAATGGAGTCTCTGGGTCTGTGTTTGGCCCATAATTTCCTCACACTTTTCTCCATCTCTTCTATTGCGCTCGTCCTTGATTCGCCTTGTATCTTCTTTTACAGTCATCGGATATGTGATGTTTCCTTCCTCCCCCCTAAAAAAAATTCTTCCAAAGAGAAAGTGCTGGGAAAGTAGCATCCTTGGTACACAGTGGGATAGCGGCATTGAAATCTAAGTTTTCTTCAGACTTGTACAGTCCTGGATCTATTAGAGGTATGGAGTCAGGCAGTAAGCTAGAATAAACTAGGCTGAAAGTCCTAGGAGGTGAACCCATCGTGTTTGTAGAAGGTAACCTCAGTTGTAATGTTAGACAGTAGTTGGGGGTGGGGTGGGAGTGGAGAGGGTGAGCTTTGGCCAGCCATTGACACTTTTAGAGAGTTTCAGTTGGCTCCTACTGGCCTGGAAAGAAATAGACAGTGGCTCAAAATAAAGGCATCTTCTAGAGAAGATGATCAGTGATCCTGGTTCATCTTCCCTGGCTTTCGTTCAGCCTCTTTTATTTCTTCTCTTTTTGACTATTCCTACAGCGACTTCACTTACAAGCACCTTCAACCGCCTGTCTTTTCCCTACTTGCTTTACTGCCCACAGTCAAATGATGTGAGAACCCCCTTAAGTTACCTGGATGGGGGCCTTCTGTGAGGTGAAGTCTCTGTATCCCAGGGTAAACAGAAAGTGACAAATGTCTGTAATCCTAGCACATGGGGATCAGGAGCTAAAGGCCAACCTTAATTACATAGTGAGATGGAAACCAGCCTGAGCTACATGAGACCCCATCTCAATAAAAATAAATAAATAAATGAACCTGAAAAATTGACTACAGTATCCCTAGATTGGAAAAGTAGCAACCAGCGTGACTCTGTGAAAATGCTCAGGATTAGACTCTGGTTCTGAGCTAAGAGAAGCACGGAGTGACAAGAAAGCTTACTAAACATGGTCTAGATATGGCCAGGGCAACGCCTGGGTCCCGGTCATTTGGGTGGCTTGGCCTGTCCCACCTCCCCTCTTCATGTTCTCCTCCCAGCCTCTTCCTGGGCCCTCCCACCCCCAAGTCAGCCCCAGGCCTTGCTGCAGACATCTGCAGGTCTGAGCCACATATACCCAGCCCAAAGTCGCCTCTCTGCCTCCCACTATGAATTCTGGGCTGTGGTCCTGCTTGCTGTTGTCTGTCAGATTGCAATTCTGATGCTGTCAGCCATGCCTGACCAATCAGCAAACACCACTACGGGATGAAATTTAAACAATGCAGATGCTCAAATACAGGGTTATGTTGCCTGGACCACGAAGGGAGAGCAGAGGTAAGGCCTGAGTCTCCCCAGAGTGGTCTGTCCCCAGCCTGCTTGGCCTGACACTTCCTAAGCGACACTACTGCTTTGCCTTGTTGCCAACTGCTTCCCCACCTTTCCTTGCTGCCACTCATCAGACCTTTTGTTTTCATCCCCATCCCTGTGACGCCCCTCTGTTCAGTTCGGTTACTCACTCCCCCCTCTCTTGGCTTGGTGCTGTCATGGACCTCTAGTTCGGAGGACCTTACTCAGGTCTTGCTACACTTAAAGGGAGAAAGGGCTGCTGGGATCAGGACAGAGGTATGGAATTAATAAGCTTTATTAATTTTCCCCACTGCTGGACAGTGGAATTTATCTTCAGGTTATAAACATAGTTGGCTTTCTTACCACTAAGATGTATTGAATTTTAAATTGAGTTTAAATCTCCTTTTTTGGGAACTGGTTTACATAGAAAAGATATAAATAGATCCAATCTAAATGAGGAGGCATCAGCCCATCTTGAGTCTTGGGGGTTGGGGACTGCTCTCTGTCCTCTGCCTACAGTTGCCAGTGTTAACTCATCCGTTTCCCGCTGGCAGGGGAGCCATGTGGCTGTCATCCTCTCCTGTTTTAAGTATTTAGTTGGTCCTTTTATAACTTAGAGTGTTTACAGGGTTCTGTACTCCCTCATCCCATCTGGAAAATATTTAAACTTCATACGATCTATAGGATGAAAATACCACATATAAGGGGCTAGGCAGAAGGGAGGGAACGAAGAGCCATCGCGTGTGTTTAGACTCACTTGTTTGCTCAGAAGCGGCTGCTGGAGGGATTGGAACAAATAGCTTGTGTGGGGGAATGGTTTGGTCCAGGGCTGTACATTCCACCACAGAATGAGCCTTGGTTTGTAAAACTGACGTTCTGTTGTGACTTCCAGATCCAAACAAATCTCTGCAAATTTCTGCCCGATCGAGTTAATAAGAAAATATATACATGCAGAGGCGAGAGCCGCATGCTACTTGGCGGTTCTGTCAGTGCGGGTGGAAATAAGAGTCGGATTTTACCTACTGTATTAACAGCCAGCCAGTAACTGCCAGGACCTCCAGCTCGCTCCTTCACTTGATTCTTCCTTCCTTCCTTCCTTCCTTCCTTCCTTCCTTCCTTCCTTCCTTCCTTCCTTCCTTCCTTCCTTCCTTCCTTCTTTTCTTCCTTCCTTCCTTCCTTCCTTTCCTTCTTCCTCCCTTTCTTTCTTTCTCCCGCTGAGAACTATAGCGTGTAGAAAAGGGCCTCTGACAAGGAGAGTAGCAGCTACAGGATTGGGGTCACTTTGCTTCTAATTGTCTTGTAACTGGGGAGTGGTTTCCACTTGCTACTCCCTTACAGATGTGGTTTAGAAGGGACAGGCTTTGTCCTAGCCGGATGTGCAGAGGGACAAGGGGGTCATTCCTGCCCTAGGCTTGTGATCAACTTCACACTTGTGCCCATTTCCCTCCATGATCGATGACCTTGCGTTAACCCGGGGTGACCCTTAGCCTCCGCCTGTTGTCAGGGCCGAGTTTGTGGCTAGTGGACTCTCCCCTCTCTCTCATTTACAGGTGGTTCCTGGAGTCTCATACACTTGTTTTTCGCGGTGCATGGTGCACTTAGCAGCCCGGCAAGACCTGCAATTTCATCCCTCTCAAGGGGCCGAGAAAGGGCTGTGGGGGGTGGGGGGTTACAGAGAGAGAGAGGTTGCTGTTTGCATGTGCTTTTCTATTTTGCGGCTCATATGGTATCAATTACCATTTGATGGCAACGCCAGGCCTGAGGCCCTTTGCATGTTTGTCCTGTGAGAAAGATCTGGAAGAACCGACATATGGTTTTGATTGCAGCAATTGCAGGTTGATAGAATGAGTGCAGGGGTGAGGTGGGTGGGTTTTCCTTCCGGCCCTTTCCACTCTGGGCTGCTAATGTGCTTTGCTTGTGGAACTGGTCTTTTCATCATCCACCCGCTCCCCACCTTCTTCTCTTCCCCACCGTCCCCCACCTCTCTACCACTCTGCTTTCCTTGCCCTGCCTCCTTGGCACGTCCAAATCACCACTAGAAACATGTGGCCCACATTAAGGACCTTCAATTAAAACAAACAAAAAGAATTGTCCACTAGTCTGCTAAAATCCTAGAGCAGGTCACTCTATATCAAGATGGTCATGAGTATGCTGAAGTTAAAAACAAGTGAGGATGGCTGCAGGTTCCTCTCCTAGAAACTTAGGACATGTTTTTAAAAGTCCATTGGCTAAGCTTGTTAAACATTAACGTGACGCTGAAAAATAGTAGCAGTAGACATTGGTGTGTGTGTATTGTGGATAATTCTTGGAATTTGAGCTCATGCCACGAAAGGGAAGGGGGTGATGTGAAGGAGTTCCATCAGGGCACATCTGCCCATGCATCATCAGCCCTAAGATCTGGAAAACAATGTCTGTGAGTATTTCTCCTCCTGAAGATGCTTGGAGAGCATCTCCTTTCTAACTGGATTTGCAATGGCAGGAGATGTCCAGGAAAAGGCTCCTCATTACTGATAGGTAAAGGGAAGGTCTAGTGGTAAACTGGAGTAAAGAGAACATTACAGATTTGTTTCACGTTGCCCATAAACATTCTCTGTGATGCTTTTGGATTCACATGTGGCCAGGTAGGTAGAAATTTCCTTTTTATTCTAACGATTACATTTGAAATAATACAGTTAGTAGTTTATATAGGCAATGTGGTATATTGTAGTCTAACGATTACATTTGAAATAATACAGTTAGTAGTTTATATAGGCAATGTGGTATATTGTATGTGTGTTTCTATTAGTAATTCCATTCAGTTAAAAACCTAAGAACCAGAAAAACTTGAATTACAAAAGCCCCTAATAAAGTTTTTGTAATTTATTAGGTACCCCTAATAAAGTTGTTTTTTCTTAAACACGAGGTTGGCTGGCTATGGATGCTCAAGCTAATCCTTGCATGTGGGAAGCAGAAGCAGGCAGATCTCTGTGAGTTTGAGGCCAACCTGGTCTATGTCTTGAGTCCCAAGGCTACATAGTGAGACTCTATTAAAAAGTATAAGGAAGGCAGGAGAGGGGTGGGGGGAAGAAGGAAGAAAAAAAAAGAAAAAGAAAGAATGAGTGAAGAAAACCAGCTTTGCAGGACAAAGCTTAATTATGTCTATTGAAAGGTCATGAACCTGACTGGGATGGAGAGGTCTATATTAGGTGCTGTAGAGAAAGGAATGTATTGTTTTAGTGGTTATTATGTTTCCAGGTATTTGTCTAAACCGAGTTCTTTACTGTGTGGAAGTCTTCTCCTTGCTTTGTTAAATGGCTGAGTTTTTGGACTTTGATCATGCTACTAATTTTGACAGCTTGCAATCTTACATGTGAATAAATAGGAATTGTTTACATTCCAAGCAACTAGCAATTAGTTAGTTGATGTACTCTAGATGCAGTCACGTACTTGAAATTGAAAAGCTGCTATTTGGATATTTGACTAATTCAATGTACACATATATAAAGATGGAGTCTTTCTACCCGCTGTTTGTGCCACCATTAGCTTCTTTGGGAGAGTCGCATTGAGAAGTCTAATGTGGAGACATAACAAGAACTAACACACACTCTCTTTCTCTCTCTTTTTGTGTATGTGTTGTGTATATACATATATACATATACATATGTATGTACACATATATATGTATATACACAGTGCTTTCCTGAAAACACCAGCAGCTAATTGCTGCAAACAGACCTGTGCATGTGTTGCTGGCTGACTTGGAACATGCCAGGTCATTTATCAACAGCCGTGGTGGATAGATATTTGATTTGAGAAGACATTTTGAATCTTCTCAGTTCTAATACCATTATGGCTTTTTAATGGAAAATGAAAAAGAGCTTTCTAAAAGAGAGATAGCTTCACCTTGAAGGTGTGTGTATAAAAATCTCTTAAGGCCTCCTCAGAATACTCACATTACTAATCTGCCTCCCTACCTAGACAACACAGTACAATGGGAAATGTTACCTGTATGTGTAAGAATACTACAAAGGCAGAAGGTCCCATTCAAGGCTGCCTCTTTGCTTCTTGCCAACCATTAATGCAGTGTGCTGTCTGAAATTTAGGAAAGCTTACCAAGGAGACACTCTGGTTTTATCTATAATTCTTTTAAAATTGAGCAACACAAATAATTATCAATAGCTCTTAAAATCTGATTTGAACTTGTAAAATCTCATCCCCTGAGTGTCAGTTGAAATGATCAATTTTATGGTAACAAGAATGATGTTAAAAGATGAAAAGTCTTCTCCTGTTTTTCCCAATACATGGTGTCTTTACCCTTATTAAAGAAAAAGCTGCCTTGTGGAAGTTTACACATACATCTTCAAATTCTGTCTGCTCTTGAAAACTCTAAAAAGAAGATTGTTGGTTAGGCAGTTTTATTGATTGACTAGTTAATTGACTAAATTCTAAATTAGCAAATGAAGAAATGTTTATAGAGGTATGAGTGCTTTTGAATGTATGTAATCAACCAGAAGCCCAAAAGTGAGTCAGTTCTTTTTACGAAGTCGGAGCAGAGAACAAAGGGGCAGCTCCTACATGGGAAACCCCGTGTTTGTTTTCACACCAGAGAAGCCTGGCTTTTAAGCTCCATTTCTGGAGACTAAGACTTTGTCCATGATGCGAGGTTATACACTGAATTCACTTCATCCCGAAGAGCTTGTCATCTCTTCTTAGGGTCTGTTTGTGGTGTTCATCCACTGCAAGTATGCATTTTATGTTCACAAGGAAATGATCAGTAACTTCAAGAAATGTAGTCTGCCAAGGTAGAACTCTACTTAGAGCTAATACTATCTGGGTTTTGAACAAACTTTGAACCTTGAAGAAGAGTATTGGGGATTCTGATGAGCGTTTTTCTTCCTCCGGCTTCTTTACTATTTACAAACCGTTGCTTCCTGATCCTGGAGTAGGGAGAGCAAACCTCAAAGGAAAGACTCAACAGGCTTCCGGGACATGAAACAGCTCGTACCAAACAACATTCTGATGAGTTGCGTGTAAATAAATCAGAAACATATGAATTAAACTTCTCAAAATACACATGGGTTGAAGAAGGGAGAACTGCTGAGGAAATGTGTTTTGGGTTTTGCTGAGCCCATGACATTTGAAAAAATAGTATGAGACACTGAACAAACATAAAACATGGCGTGGTTCACCCATTCCTAATATTAGCCTCCCAGTTCAATGGCAAATCAATTTAACATATGCCCAAGTATGAGCCACCTTTGGTGTATCCCCCACACTTAATTGCTTGCAGTTTAATTTTTTCCCCAATTAGAAGCTCAAAAATAGCATCACATTTCAAGGATTTTCTCACCCAGTGGGTTTACAGCAAGCTATTTTAGAGACCATCAGAGATCATTTCACCTTAAGTATAGTCACACTGAGATATTTCTCTCTGGCGAAACTGATAAATAACAGAAGAAAAGCATCATTATTAGAAAACCAGCACCAATGTCAATTTGCTTGTTAAACATAGGTCCAAACCCAGTGGCAATCAAAATGGATGAGCATGAACCATATATTGTGGTTCAACTGTACCATCCTGGAAGATGGATGGTGTATTGCCAATCTGAGATCCCAGCTGAGTCTCCGCTCTCTTTTATTCCTGAGCTCTAAGGAGATAGAAGAAGAGGAAGCTTTCTTCTCACACCCACTGCACTGGGCAGAGCTAACATCAGGGATTCTAAATCCTGGGACAATTGCAGAATCCTCAGAGCCTTTGTATCTTCTCTCCTGGATGTTGTGTTCTTCCGAATCTGGCTTTAAGTACAGAAGCAGAACACAGGGAATTTAGGGAACAAAAATAGCCAGAGTTTCAGACCTTCTTCCACCAACTCGAAGTCTCTGACATGCACTTGGCTGAAATCCTATATCTGCTCTTTGGACTAGCTTTCTCACTTGAGATTATCAGTTTGAAGTTAGAAGGAGGCAGTAGATTTTGCCTTTCCTATTTAAGGACAACTTATTTTGGTTGCTTTAAGAAACACTTTAATGTATCTTTCCTAAATTCTTTATCTAGGGGTGGCTAGAAGCTTTGCAATCCCACTGATAACTCATTTCACATCTAGTATGAACAAGCTAGACAGGAGAAAGTAAATAGACATCTTTAGTGTGCTCTGGTAACACTGATTGGGAAACTTAGGCTTCAGAAGGAAGATATCCAAGGACACCTTTCTGCAGGAATGGAGGTCAAGTGGGAACCAAGGTGGCAAATGCAGGGATACTAGCTGGAAGATGACTGCAGCATCTTGCTTACTAGGAAACAAAAATGGAAACAAGAATTACATGACCCACTGGTGACATGCAATCTATTGGGGTAAAATAGAGGCTACCAGAAAAGTAGAGCATGTGTAAATGGCAGAATGATTGATCCAGGCCAGCCAGATGGGGCTGGGGGGTTCCTAAAAGCATAGAAAGAGAAAGGGGGAGATGTATTAGGGGGTTCATAGAACCAAGAGTTCTGTTCTTTGCTGTCTTCTTATCAGTGAACCCCGATTCTGAGTTGTCATATGGCGAATACCTCCAAAGTAATGTATTGCTTCCCTAGCTTATGGCTCTGGTTTAGTTTCAGATTGGAGTGGAGTAGGTGAACTAAAGTGATAGATCAGCTTATGATTTGATGTAGCTCCTTGGAATATTATTTTGAGAATATGGAATATGAACCTGAGTTCCACATACGGCAATCACAGCCAGTCAGATTGATAGGCCTACACTGGTCAAAGCCTTAAGAAACGTGGGTCAACTTAAATGGCAGCCCGATTTCTTCTCCAGCTGTGTCATCTCTGTCTGATATCTTCTGTCTCGCGGAAGGGCATATGTTCTCACCCATGATCCCCTAAAAATTCCATTCATGGTTCTGAGGACAGTTTTCTTTTTGTTTGTTTGTTTGTTATGACACATATGAAAGATTCTGGGAAGGATCTTCAAAATTGATTATCCAATGGATAAACCTTGCAAGTGGAGAAGACTTGCTTCCCTTCCTTTGCTTTTTTTCTTTATTTATTTGATAGATTTTATTGGCCCTATACTCTAGGAAGAACTTTGCTCTGGTCAAGCTTTAAAATGCAGTTCTAAAATGACCCTTTGTATTCTGTGGAGGGTAAGACCTGTGTAATTCACAAGACACACATTTCTAAAAGTAATGACCTAGAGAAGCTAACACCTTCCATTGACATTATTGAAATGACCTTTGTCAGGTAATTATTTGGCCCATATCATTGCTGACATCACACACAATTACACGTTACTCCTTTGACTTATCAGAGAAAAGAAATGAGTAAGTTGCCTAGGTATCAAGATGTTTTCTCTTAAAGAAAACTGTCAAAATTATTTTCAGTGGCCTAAGCCTCTGGGCAGGCTCTTCAAACAAGGTACCCCAAGATCTGACCTTGTCATAATGTAGTCCCATTTTCCAGTGAATGGCACATGACAGAGTAGATGACCTACCTGTGGACATTTCATTAGTGATAAATAGAGCCAAACTTAGACAGGTGTTCTCCTGCTTACAGTGACCCATCCTAATAGTTAATGGACTGACTTAGGACCTGTAGTGGGGACAAGTACATGATCATTTCTGTGAAGGGGAGAGTACTGATCCTGCTGACAAAGATTGTGAGTAACTTCGGCAGGAGGGTAGTGTACATTCCATTGGAAAGGCAGCCTTTGTTCCTTGCGCTAGCTACATTAGTTACCTAATTGTCTGTCTAGAAAATTACAGGAAAGCAGAGCACTCTAGAGCTATAGTCCTCAATCTGTCTCCCTACACATGAGTCTGCACTACACATGGGTCTGAAGTAACTCCTTTTCTTAGGCACAGCATGCAAATTAAGACCTGGTTTGTATTGTTTTAGTTTGTATTTGTTCATTATTTTCACAGATGTTTTTGTTAGGACAAAGTTAGCCAGTATGAAGTGCACTTAGTATATTCAGGATGCTCAGCCTTCATGGCATTTTGCTAGTTCTCAAACACTTTCATGAACCTAAAGGCCCATCCCACCCATCTACAGCTATTTTCTGTTCGTCTGTCCTTGTTTTATAAGGTTTTGACTTTAATATTATACACAGATACATATACATATTTATATACTAAATATGCACATCAATTTCTTTTACTTTAATCAATGTCTATTGATTAAAAGGTTTCAGATCTGATCTTTGATAATTGTGGGAACAAAGTCTGAGCTTTTTTAACTGTTCCCCCTTTATCCATATTAAGAAATCATCTGAGTTTGACATTTCTGTTTTGAAAATCCAAGATTTTTAAACAAAAGAAGATGCCTATTAAAAGTTAGCCCTTTTAGACTCCAAAGAAGCATACTTACTATAATTATATTGTTAAGGAAATTATTATTGTTTACATTTGTTTATATGACCTTATTCCACAATGTTATTAAGATAGCTGGTAGTAAATAGTTGAACTGTTTATCTTCAAAATTAAGAAAAATTTTATCATATGAAAAAATACCTGGAGTTTCACTATTAAAGAAAGCCAACCTGATTATGTTTTGAATGTGCCTGAAGACACAAGCTAATTGTGCTGACTTAGTTATTTTTCTATTGTATGGTCTCTTGTCAGAAATGCTAAGTTGTTCTTGATCCCTCACTTCCTTTAGGAAGTTTTGAAATAACTTTGCCATTATTGAAGAGTGTTCCCATTCCCACAGTTCTTTTGTACACCCAGATACTTCTACCCTGTGCTAGTTAGAAGCTCTGCTCTGAGTCAAATTGGGGAACTATAGCTGGATGGTTTTACTTTATGTTTTCCCTGAGCATGGGGGAGAGGTGGGCACCGAAATAAGTAACCGAGAGGAAGCTGATTGGCTGTGTTGACAATTTGCATACCATTGATTTTTTTTTATTACAATCTGTGCCACAGAGTCCTAAATTTGGTAATTATTTCATGCCTTTGTTTTCCATTGAAAGTAGTTAAGGCCATATGTTTTAACAGAAAAGAGATAGTTTCTACATTATTTTTCAGCTCAGTGAAAGGGGAGATGGGGTAATAATTTTACAGTGTACCATGGCTGTTCAGAACTCTAGCAGATTGGAGACTTGGTGTTCATGACAGCTCTCTTGGTACACAGGGGAGGAAAGCATCTGTTTGAAGCATCAGTGCTAAATTTCATGTTTCAAAGCACAGCATAGTATTTGTTGGCAATTCCATTCAGCATCAGTAAACATCATTTACTGATATAAAAGTTGACCTTCAGGTAGCTTAGACCAATTTATAAGACTATTTGGATTAAGAGCTATGTGACTTCTGACCTGGAGTTTGGACTGAAAAGACATAGATAGAGCCCAGTTCCTGGCCTCATTCAGTTGTATGACCACAGGGATGTTTAGACATTTAACCTTTCTCTTGCCAGATATTTTCTGATGATACAGTGTGAGTAGGGTGGTCGACCACTTGGATAAACAATTGGTCTCAGAATGATTGTGAAAAATGATTAATCTTCATAGTTTAAACCTTGAACAATGAATCATTAATTATACAATTTTATCAAATTTCCTTTTTGCAATTAAGTTAAAATGCCGAAGTATGTATTTATAGTTACACACCCTTTGGTGATGGTGGTCTTCTCAATTTTCCTTGGAGTCTAAGTCTAACTGACATCTTTATTTCTTGGTCTCCTCTTCTGAAATTGTGATCCTCTTTTTGTGTTCAAAACAACTTTCTTTCTGCCCTTCTCACTTCCTGACAAGGGTTGCTTACTTGGAAATGGTGGCTGTGTGTATTTACTATATGTATACACAACAACTGAAGACATTTGGTTTTAAAGAAGTAGAGATAACTCATTTGTGGTTTCACAGGGTCACATAATAAAATCATTAGCATTTTCTTTTCTACCTCCCTGGTGTATCATACCTTGCTACTTTCTTCAAGTCCTTTCTAAGGAACTCTAGCATTGCTTCCCAAAGATGGGTGTGATGGAAGATGTACTAATTAATAATCTTGTGGCCATGAGTATTCCAAAACTTTCAGGCTTTTATTCTTCATAGCCATGTGCCTTGACCTCAGCCTCAGCAGTGGAATGGATTTATTTACCTAATTTATTTATTTACCTAGCTCACCTTAAGCTAGTCCCTTTTAAAAGTTAAATGACAATAGTTAATATTCATGTTTCTGGTGGGTTCATGTTTCTACTAGGGTTCAAAAGGAAGAAGTGGAGAATGGTGCTTTCAGAGTCATGATTACCCCACTTTCTAAAGAATATCCAACAACAAATACAGTGAGAAGTGGAATCATTAAGATCTATTCCGAGGGAACCAAGGAATGCCTATCTTCCCCTATGTTGTTATAATATTCTCACTCTGATATGTATCTTGTATGTATTGTTTTGTTCATGATTATATCAATGCATCTGGTGAGATTTGAACCTCACATTCACACATATACCCAAGCATATCTTCTTTTTAAAAAACATGATCTTAACCTTCTTATTTCTGTGGCCAGGTAGATCAAATAGCCTTATTCTTTCGGGCTACTGCAGTATAGGATAAACAGTAATAATCAACACTGGAGTTAGAGTTCATTTCTATCATTATGGTAGAGTCATAGAAATGCTTTCCTGAAGATTTGCGGCTCTTATTTAACTGAGAAAACAGTATCGCTAGAGATCATAGAGCTGTTTATTGGCAGATACAACATACGTTATATTGATGTTTCAACACCTTCTAATTGAACAGTTTTTGTCATCATAAAAGTAACATCTAGCTGCTGAAGGTGAGGAGAGCATTGAGATAGGAGATGGTCTGTTAATACCTATCTGAAGATCAGGAATTTGTTGTGATTGATGTAAATAAAGATATAACCCATGATAGAATCGTATCTATTGAAGATTTAAAATAACCAGAGTGATGAAAAGTAGTTGTGACCATACAAAAGGTTCTTCTTAGCATTACCTTTAATTTTCTGATGAGCATTCAATAAATAAAAGTTGGGAAACAACTTAGGTGTTGAGAACATGCTAAAGAGTTGTGATGCACTTAGCATCTCCAGTGTTTTCTCTGTGCCAGTCCTGAGCCTGTGATGAAGGCACCTCTTGTGGCATTGAGTGTCATAAGGAATAGAACCAGGAAGAAGTCAAATTTCAGCTGATCCTGGTTTGGTGAAAGTCAGTGTTTCAAGAGACCTTTGGCAAGGAGTAATGTGATTAGCCTAAGACACTTGCAGTTCAGGCCAAGGTGCTCATGATGCTGGCAGTGGACAGTTTTATAATATACCAAGTTGAACAAAATAGCAAATACGCAGCATCTGCTCAGTCAGTACCAACTACAAGAGAAGTGCAGTTGTAAAAATAAAATGGAATGTTGGCGCTAGAGGCTAGCACACACAGACAAAGACAAAGCTATGCCCATAGTGTGTTTTAGTACATAGGTCATAATGTTTTATCTTCTTATTGTCTCTGTATTTAGTCCTGGGTTATTTTTTACCACTGAATCCCATGGAACACTTAGAAAATGACTTTGTATCTCTTTGTGTCTCCAGAACCATTAAGCAACTCTGTATGTAAACTGCCATCTCTTTGTGCAACCTCCGCTAAAAGTCATCTTTCTTGTATCAGCCCCCCTATGAGTTCTGCTGCATAGAAACTTCTTGTGTCTTTTTTGGACAAAATGGCTGCCTCATTGCTGGGGTCATGATTACTAAATGATCCATCAATCCAGGACTCCACAAAGCCATTGTTTGTCAGCTTGGGATATTCATAACCATCAACACTTATCATTGCAGTATTTAATAGGTTAGGTCTGAAATGAGACAACATGATTCTGAGTCTCAAATTTGTCACTTGAGCTGTATAACGTTGAAGTCTTCAGTTATGTAAACTCTCAGGGTCTTTATCTGTCAAAGCAGAATGGGAATAAAAGAATGGACTAAGAGAAAGAAAAAATAGTATGCATAATTTGGCTGGAGCCATGCCTGGCCAGCCTATCAAAAATAACATGTTAGTAGTGTGTATTGTTATCAGTTGACCCTATCAGTCATGACAAGAATTTGTATCCTCACAGACCTTTGAAATGAGTCTCTTTGCAGTTATGGAAAGTTGTGGCGAGTTGAGACACCATTATTAATTGCTTTCCTTTATTTCTCTTTGATAATCTTCTGCTTGTTTTATGGCAGAGTGGATGTGAGATTTCAATAGCATAGTATACACAAAGAGATCAGAATCTCAAATGTGTATGTAACGTCATAGCCTAGAGAATCGATTTAGTCTCTGCTGGGCATTTTACTGCCTTGGGGTTTCAGTGACTCCACTCAGCAAATGTTTTCTAAAGCACTGGTCATTGTAGACATTCCAGGTGCAATGTGACCACTCTTTAGCAGTAGCAGTTCTGTCTTAAGTATGCTTCTGAATTGAGGAAAGCAGGGGCTTTATTGGTGCTTATGTGCCCCTCCCCCCATAAATCTCTACATAGGCTACACTCAATCATTCTAAATGAGAGTTGGGAAAGTGCTCCAGAGATTTGGGGAAATATTCAGAAGTTATCAATAGGAGAGAAAATGGAAACAAGAGTCTTGCCTTTTTACTTGGAGAGAAGAAACAATGAGACAGAGATGCGGGATCGTAACTTATACCAGGTTTTCTGCAGCTACTAGTGGTCTTTGTGAGTGGAAGGCATGTGTGTTAGCATTGATGACGTGACTGTCATCCGTGCGATCTCATAGCTTCGAGCAGGTTGAGTTCAATGGCTAGAAAAGGAGGACCCTGACCTCTGGCTGCCATCCGAGAAGTCCTTTCTCTGCCTCCTGAATCCTCTTGGTAATTTTTACTTGTTGTATTATTAATATAGACACAAGCAAGAAAAGGACAGAATTGCTTGTAATTCTCCTGCTTTTTAACAGAACAAATGGAAATTTGTTTGGTGAGAAAAAAATCTGGTTAAAATTAACTTAAAGGATTTAGCTTCAGGTTTTATTACTCATGAATGGATAATCTAGAGTCAACTACTATTTAGAAGGTAAAATTGATATGTGGTGTTTATGACAGGATGTATGTCTATGTGCTTGTGGGAATTTATCTTAAATATATTATATTACAAGTTCATAGAATTTTTTGGGAAAATATATATAGATCCTCTTTCACGTTTTTTGTGATGTAATTGGATAGAATGTAAAGAAAATATTGTTCTGTTAGTAGCAATAAAATGTAGGTGCTTCACCTATAGTTGGTGAACTTTATATATGTTTGGAAAGTCATGAAATATTCTCCAATGACCTACCCACCCCTACTTGAGCCCAAGAATGGCAATAAAAGTAGTTTGAGAAATAAAATCTTTATTGTGTATTGGTTTAGAACACTTAGAACTATTTGATTAATTTCTTTGAAAATTTCAAAGGCTTTATTTAGAAATAAAATCTTAACAAATTTATGATTTGTTATCTGTGGAGGTTTTTATGTTCGTAAGAAGAGCATGTCCCATGTGTCAATTGAGACTTGTAGACATTGTTTTTTGTCTCCACCTTAAAGCTATTTCTTCAGTCATGTGGTCCTTAACCATCACTTGGATATGAAGGAAGGAATGTCTTCATCCTTCAATAGCCCTTGACTTTTCAGTACAAGTTCGAGGGGTGTAATTCCTGTAGTTTTCTCCTCTCTTGGGTTTTGAGCTGTTGCGTATCTCTGGGCATAATTAACTGCCTTTCCATTCTAGTGCATGTGACTAAATTATTATTTAAACCTTTTAATTTTCCTTGCCGTTTTGCTACCCATTTCAAACCTTTAAATCTGAAAGTTGGATTAGGCTTTGGAAGAGGATGCTGAGTATGGGAAGAGTTGGCTTACTGTATACACACCTGGGCAAATCCTCTAACTTCTGCTCATTTTGCAGAATGAGCTTTAATTCATTTGAGCTTTGAAAACATGAAGTGGGGGAGTGAAGCAAAGGATGGCAGGTGTAGAGATGACAAGACAAGAAACAGAGAGTCTTAAATAACTGATAAAAATAATTGTCTTAATAAAGTCAAAATAATAAAAACAGGGAATATTGTCTAAGGGGGTCTAGTCTCTGATAACATGAAAACTGACCAGAAATATGTAGGAGGCTTTTACTGTTAAAACCCAAAGGGAAGATGACACTACCATGTCTAATTCTGATTCCCTTGTCAGAACCAATAGTGACCAGAAGTGAACTTGTAGCTCATGAGCTTTATTTCCAACATAGGCAGAGATAGGCGATTGCAGCTACTCTTCCATGGTGTTTATTACCTAGCACAATTGCAATCATTTTAGCAGATAGCTAAAGAAAAAAAGCCTCTACTATGTAATGTACATAGGATTTTAAAAATAAAAAGCCAGTAAATTCAATTCCCACCATCCCATCAGATGGTCATTGGTTGATTATCAGTTGTATGTGCTACACTGGCGATACCTAGAGTGTGCCTCTTCCATCTCAGCCAAACAGATCCTGCTTTCTGGGGGGAAATGAGTCCTAATAAGTTGCTGTTGCTAAGGTAAATCTCCTTACAGTGGATGGCAACATAGTCAGCCACTCCTTATGGACAATCTTGCTTCTATTCCAGCACTGTTTGGTAGTATGTCTTACATATAGACAGTTTTGTGCTGATGCTGGCCAATATGACCAATGGCTGCCTGTGGCTGTTTGAGCATCTGAAGCATGGCGGGGATGACTGAAAACTGAAAATTGTTTCATTTTCATTAAGTTCAGTTGAAGAAAAAAAAACTACCTTAGGTTACTAATGACAACCATATTGGACAGTGCTTTTCGAGACACATTGTTGGAAGGCAGTGAGTAAGTTTCTGACAAAGCGTAAATTTTGTGCATTTGTGGAGCACCCATGATTGATATGGACTATGATTGGCCTGTTATCACTCATCAAGATGGTAAGAATCGCTTCATTTGACAAACAAGGAAACCAAAGGCCCCAAGAGATAAATTGCTTTGTCATATCTTCACAATGATTTGTAAAAGAGGAAGTTTGAACCCTGTGAGTCCAGTTCAGAGCTGAGTAAATCTGGAACCTGCCAAGCCCATGCATGTCTGGTCGAGAGGCTGGTTCTCCTATCTGTGAGCCAGCTGACAATGTCACTCTAACTCAGTCACATAGAACCTGACATTGCATGCCTCAGTTTTGTGAATCTACACAAAACCCTGCCTGTGAGCTGTTCTCTCTTAGCTGAGACCCAGCTTGAAAGAATGAGTGTAAAAATTGAGAGTCTACCTTGTTCCTGAATGATGAGTTGGCCAGCTAAGAGATTTCAGGGGCCATATGGAGACCAATAGACCCAAAACACGTGCTAAACTCTTGTCATGTGAGTCTTTGACTATCACGGTTGAAAACATGTGTAAAATCTTTCAAGATCTAGGCTTTGAGTATGTAGCCAACACTTGAGCATCTGTGGCACTATTTTAACATGGAAATTTTCTGTTCACTGTGGATCATATATTAACTCTCTGTAAGGATCTAAAATCATCCTGCTGTTTCTATTCCTGCTTCATTCCATTTTAGCTATTACAATTCTCTTTGGCAATTAAATATTCACATTGTACTTGCTGACTCGCCAAATGGGTGATGTTGTTAAAGGACAGCAAAGACCTATGTACAATATAGTGACCACCATCCATTATTTTACATGGTCTAAAGCCCTGAAGACCACTCTCTGGTCTTCAGAGTTGTAGTTTCCCTTGCAGGAAGCAAATACTTATTATATGCACAGTTTCACCATAAGGAGGCCTCTGATAAGCAATATAACTTGAGATTCCACAAGGCTTTGTAGTAACTATCCCAAAAGTGAAGGTCATGTTGATAGTTAAGGATGTCTTGTCCTACACAGAGACAACAAAAACAGACTCACCAGTTGTGTTTTTATATATTCGTGTGTACACATTTACATGTATACGTAGGTGGCAATAATAAGAGTCTCAGTTTGGGAGTAGGGCATGGGAAGGGCTCAGGGAGGGAAGGGGAAAGAGGGTAATGATATCATCCTATTATAATTTAAAATATGTACAAAATAAATGAGATGTAAAAGTAAAAAATGTTTTATTTAAGAAGAGAGAATTGGGGGCTGGGGAGATGACTCAGTGGTTAAGAGCACTGGCTTGTTCTTTTAGAGGACCCGGGTTCAGGTCCCAGCACCCACATGGCAGCTCGTAACTGTCTGTAGCTCCAGTTCCAGGAGATCCAAGACACTCACAGAGACACACATGCAGGCAAAACACCAACGCACGTAAAGTAAGAATAAATCATTAGAAGTTTTTTTAAGGGAAGGAAGAGTTGATTATAGTAGAATATAGACTTTGAGGAGCAGTTTCACTCTCTCAGCCTTATTGCTGCTTAGAAGAGTTTTAATGGGGAAAGACAAATTTCTCTAACTTATAATTGTATGCTCAATAGAAATAGTTAGAACAAAATCTGAGCACAAGCTTGAGTTTTTTGTCATGTCCACTGTGTGTCGGGATCCATTCTAGTCACTTTACACACAAAGTACAATTATTTCTCACAGGTCTGCATAGTAGGTCTCATTGCTCCCATCTTACAGGTAGGAACCTGGAGAGCAGAGAGGTTAAAGTAGAATGATGGACCTCGCTGTCAGACTCAGGCTCATCTGGACCAGTATGTTTCACCTGTCCTACCATTCTTCAGCTTTATGATTTGAAGGGTGTTGTTGATAGTACCACCTCATCTCATCATTATGAAAGTTAGAAGAATTATATTGCAGAATTCTACCCCAAAACTGTTCCTCAGAGGTCCTGAACAATATACCCTTTCTTATGTTTAAATCTCCCTAAATGAAATCCATAGGCCAAGAGAGGAAAGGGTTGTAGGGAACACACTCCCTCCAGTTGATTAGTGGGTAGGTGTTCCTGTTTGATCCTTTTTTCATAATGAGCAGAAGAACGTAAATCATTTTCTTGGTGGCTAGGAAAGATCATTGGGTGCAGCTAATGTGCCTTACGGTAGTATTCTCTCTCTGTCTCTGTTTCTCTCTCCCTCCCTCTCTCCCTCCCTTCCTTTCTTTTTGGTTTTGGTTTTTCAAGGCAGGGTTTCCTCTGTGTAGCCCTCACTATCTATCCTGTAGACCAGGCTGGCCTTGAACTTAGAGGTCCAACTTTATCTGCCTCCAGAGTGCTGAGATTAAAGAAATGTGCCACCACCGTGTGGCTACAATGGAAATTCTATCTGTAAAATGGAACAATTTTTACACTTTCATCAGTCTGTGGTTTAGTTTTATCAAGAGACCTTTGTTCTATGATTTTACTTTAAATTCAGAATTTGACAGAGAGATGATAACGCTAACTTTTGATGAGAAATATATTATTCTATTAAATTTCACTGAAGCTTCTACTTAAATGATTTCAGTGGAAGGATGATGACTTGTCAACTCCAGCCAACATTTCCCCAATTCCAGTTTGTCAGTATTTCACACTTCCTTCCTTCCTCTTATGGAGAGAGTCAGAGTCCAGCATCCATCTTGGTCTCAGTTGTCTTTCTGGGGAGTATGAGCTTTTGTTTCTTGTGATACTTTCCTGCGCTTCTTAAGGGAGTTCACCTAAATGTATTGCTGTGATTTTGGAGGTTTCTTTCAAATTGGGCTAATTTTTTTTAAAAGTTGATTTTTCTGGTATTTCTTCGTAAAAACAATTGCAGTTAGATAAGCAATCTTTCTGTAGACTTAGAAAAAATGAGAATGCAAATACATGAGGCCTTAATGGAATTTTTACCATTATAAAAATCTTTCAGAAAATGCCACATAGACCACTTGGAACTGGGAAGGCAACGAAATAATCAAGAAAAGTAGAAACAGTACAGCAGGCCCCGGGCTGCCATTGCTATTGATTCCTTGAACTTCCACTTTTGATTTTCTGAAGGTTAAAACTCATGCTTTGTGTCCTGGGTGAGGGCTGGCATGTGGCTGAATGGAAGAATGCTTCCCTCAGCTATACCATGCCTTAGACTTCTTCTCCAACACCACCATCAGTCAGCTGTAAGTAGTAAATAAAATGTGAGAAGCTGAAGCAAATGAATTCGTTGGACTTTTTAACTTTTCAAAAACATATTTATGCAGTATTCACTTATATAAACAAAAATAATAACCCTTTCCCAAAAATGCCATTTTTTTCAGAAAAGACAGCATCTAAAGGGGGAAATGAATGGTATCTAAGTTGCTGTATAAACAACTTTTTTTTTTAAGAAGATATACAGAAATTACCTCTTAAAAAACCATAAAAACGTGCTCTGCTTACAGAAATGTTCATCTTGTATTAAGAATCTGCCCTTGGTGTAGTGATGACTGGCTTGAATCTCAGCATTTAGGAGGCAGAGGCAGGCAGATATCTGTGTGTTCAAGGACAGCCTAGTCTACATACTGAATCCCAGGACAACCAGACCTACATAGTAGAGGGATACTGTCTCAAAAATCCAAATCAAACAAAATCTCCAATTGGCTACAGCATCAGAAAATCAGAAATTACCTATTACAATGTCTGCTAAAGTTGTTTTATCTTGTAGATATCCTGTCAGGAATTTGCCTAAACAATCTTACCCATAGTTACTTTAATTTATTCATAATTCTGAATCAAGGTAGCTTTCTTATATATGATTAAAATTAATTTAAAAATTTATTATCTTTACTCAGAGGTCTGAAATAATTTCACCAAAATTGAAAGGGAGAGAGAGATAAACCCTGTTAATATGATCAACTACTGTTCATGTAAGCCTAACAGTGGCTAAACTTCAGCTATAAATTATCCTCAAATAATTGATTCTTGTTATTTTTAACACACAGGTAGTAGAATAGTATGAAAATATCAGTTTTCCCCAGAAAATATGTATTGATTTCTGAAATGTGGAAGATAATACTGAGTACCCTCAGCTAACATTAAGACGTGTGGGCCAGTTGAATATCAGGCTAAGGCCTGTGAACTACTGCAGCCGTGACGTGCCCCTTCTGTCATTTGAAGGAGGTTATGTAATGATCACTTTGTCCTTTTCCTGGAAGAAATCTTTCTTTCACCCTTTAGCCTCCTCTTGGGTCCTTTCTGAATCATGCAGTAGCACGCCACCTGTTTGTTGGCTGTATAGTTCCCAGAAAAAAACTCAGGCTGGACCCCTGTCCTACGGTTCATTCTTTGTTTCTTGAAGACGCTTCGGAACAATGTGGAGCTTCCTCCGGGTCCTTTTTCTGAACTCTGTAGAAATAGAAATAAATTGCCATCCATTCATTTAAGAAATAGAGAAAATAAAAAAAATTCCAAACTATAAAATGGTTCTTAGGGGGAAAACACGTCCACAGCGTGCGTGGCTCTTTCTGGTGTGGTTTGTTTTGTGTAACATCCAGGACCTCAGATTTTCAAGGGCACATGGAGCATTTATTTGATGTATGGATGCAGATGCACATTTCCCACATCTGTCTCTGTGGACCTACCCTTTGTGAAATCCTAAACCTGGTATTAATGCTTCCACTTTATGAGTCATGGATGTTCTAAGAAAATTATATAATTTTTAGGGTGTTTGTTTGATTTGTGGCAAAAATGAAGCTTTTTTTTTTTGTAATTCTGATGCAGCCTTTTTGTTGGTAATTTTCTTCTCCTTTTACTGTGACCTGTGAATATCAGTGTAGGCTCACTGCCAAGTTTGTGAGCCGCTGCCTGCTTCAAAATGGAGGCAGGAAGGTATCCATTTTCATCAAGAGGATGAGCCGTTCAGTCTTTCCAACCATCTGGAGAGAAACTTTTAGAGCAAAAGAAAATAGGAATTTTTTTAAAAAAACAAAAAACAAAAAAAACAAAAACGATTATATTTAGCAGAAAAGGCAAGGAAGAGAAGCAATTAAAGTTAAACTATACCTTATGAATTCATGCTTTGCTGTGATTCTGTCCTGCTTCAAGGAAATGTAAACAAGAAAACATGAGGGCTATTTTTATAAGAAACTGGTTCCCCGAGTCTCATGAGGATTAGTAAACGAATGTTAAGTAAATTAGGTTTTTGGCACACTTTTAAAGTTTATTGTACACACAAATATAATAAGCACTTTAAAAAAAAAAAAAAAAGACATCTCCTCTTCCTGTGTCCATACTGATGGTTGGTGGTTCTGATGTTGGTCCAGACTCTTAATGGCCTTTTCATGCATCCCTACAGACATTGTGTGGATGCAATAGTCCAAGATATATATACTTATCACTCATTTCTGGTTCGTGTTTATTCTCTCTCCTTCCCTCTCCCCTTCTTTCTCCTTCTTTTCCTCTTTCTGACTGTCTCCTCCCTTCCTCCTGCACTGCAAGTGAAATTTTTAATTGAAAGGTAGAGGTTTGGTCTGTCCTTTGGGAGAGACTGTGTGCAGGACTTTCTGTGTTAGTCTTAACATGCCATGGGCCATCTGTGTTTGGAAATGAAAGGAACCTGTAGACAGGGCTACTCTGGCCCGCAGAGTCTATTTACCACTAGACATGGTTTGTGGTGTTCTCGCATGGACTGGAAAATCTCATACCTAATTATCTTATGTTAACACAAATATCCAGAACTTTTTTTTTTTCCCTGCTGTATTCAAAGAAGGCAGTGTTTCTAGGGTTGGATCAAGTTTAGACTCTTACAGCATCTAAATTTTCTGTTTTGTGCCAGCTTCTTACCAAATCATGGATGTAGAGATGCTTTGATTAATGTAGAATGCAAGACTCATGAGCTTCTCCTTTCCCAGGTCTACGCTCCTTCAGCAAGCACTGCCGACTACAATAGGGACTCGCCAGGCTATCCCTCCTCCAAACCAGCGGCCAGCACTTTCCCTAGCTCCTTCTTCATGCAAGGTAAGTTACTTCTTAGCCTGCCGGAAAATCCATGAGCCACCTACTGTTATATACGGGGCAAAAGAAATGGAATCATAGATAAATGTGGAGTAGGATAGAGGCATTTCCCCTCCTAGGAATTGAATTCCTTACCTAATTAAGTAAAGGTTACCTAAAATAGTTTTTCTTTTACATTAAAGCCCTTTGGCCCCTAATGGCTTGTAATTAAATGGCTCTGCCTCATATAAAACAAATGCCTTGTTGGTCTTCCAAGATTGTTGGTCTTTAGAATCAGTGCCATCTCCCAAACGTGTGCATGTTTAGACATGTCTCATCCTGCTCAGGAGGTCTTGTATTTAGCCAAGAGGATAAAGATTCCCCTTGGGTCTAACCATCTATAAAGGTTTTCTTAACCACTTATTAATATATAAGTGAAAACCACAGTCCCATTTAAGAATAAGTGACCCATTGAAACATGGAATGTTACACAGTGGCACATACTAATTATTTAAGGTAAAAGAAAATTTTGAAAAGGGTACAAGGAATACATGAAAGGGACATTTTGGCTTCATGGTGGATAATGACTATGTGTTCTTTTAATTATTGGCTGTATTTAATTAAAAGACAAATGGTTACGTATCCTTGGCACCTATAAACTTGCCACCGGTCACTTAATTCCTCCTTGTTAGTTGGAAAAGACCAGGATCATCAAAGTTGCACCAACTACTTCACAAGTGGTCTATTCAGAGGAGGGAGCTATGAAATCCATCTTTGTCATATCTAAGATACTTAAAACTATGGCGGTCTTAATCCCCAGATACCCTGAGGTTAAAGGTGAGATTTACTAAGAACTCCTACAAATACACAACTCTAACTCCTGCCTTGATATGTATACCTTACTTGAGTATACCTTGGCACAGTGCAAAGGGACACCACTCTAAGGATAGTGACACAAGGGACCCAGAACACACTTGGGGAAGTAATACTACTTAAAGTGAGCAGTTTGGTTTCTCAATGAAATTGCAGAGGGCATATTCAAAACTACTGCAATGAGAAGGTGCATCCTTCCCTTCCAGGTTAGCTCATTTAAACTTCTGGTGTACATGTGCAGTTCTACAGGAAGTCTATAGAATAGAATGCAATGGGCCCCCTGGGATCTGGGAGAATTTGTTCCACACATTACTGAGCTCATGGTCTTCTCTATCTTTGTGACCTGACCTAGGTGCAACTCTCAATGGGACAATGGCTAATTACTTGAGTGCATTCTGTGCCATGACAGTGAGCTTATTGCTTTCAACTGTGACGGGGGGGGGGGGGGGGGGGAAGCATTGCCCCACAGATACTGCCATCTCAGGATTCTTTGTCAAAAATCAGGTTTTTGTTAGGAAAATAAATAGAAGAATAAAATCCCTCTGTGTGATTGAGAAACTGCTTGTCTTGAACTGTGCACATAGCAAAGAGGCCAGGTAGATTAAAGCAGTAAAAGTGTCTTTCCATAACACACCCCATAAACTACGGGGAACAGATTTAGTTTTCTGCATATGAATACTCAAAAAAATCTTCAGTTGACATTTATGATGAGCACAATTAATTTGCACACATCTAATTCTATTCTTTCAAAACAACATTATGCCAAGATCATGGGATGTGATAAATATTAATTTACTCTGAAAAGCATAATTTATGTAAAATACATATTTTTATATGTCTGCATGGAGTAGAGTAAGCTGTGTTAACAATTCTAAGTGTGTTGCCACACCATGCATTGAGTTGTCAGAATATTTTAGGAAAATGCTTATTCAGTGATACATTTTCCTAATTTATTTGTCAGATGTGCACTCCATTTAAAGTGTTAGTGGTCTTGAGCTTCATAGATAAGTTTAAGGTGGCATAAACTTCTGCATTCTATTCAAAGTCTAAAGTATATGAAATGTTAATTTGGGGTCGGGAGAGATGGCTCAGAAGATATAGTGCTTGTTGTATGATTCAGGGACCTGAGTTTGGATCCCCAGCACCCATATAGATTCTAGAAGCCTCTGTGCTCACTCAGTCCTAGGGAGGTGGAGACAGGTGCATCCCTGCAGCTTCTTGGCCATTCAGCTAGCCAAACCAGAAAGCTACAGGTTCAGGACTTCCGACCCTACATGCATGAACACTCCTATATTTTGCACCTGCACATATCCACATGCATATGAACATACATACACACATTCCCCCTCCAAAAACAGTTCACTTTTTAAAGACACTGAATTCCCATGTGGTGATCACGGGGACAGTGGCTTGATGATTCTGTCCTACACACACCAAATCTTTCTAGGAAACAAGTACAAGGTGATCCTGTCAGGGCTTGGATAAGCAGTTGTGCTGAAGAGTAATGGGAGATCATCCTGGGAACATTTTAAACTTTCTATTGTGATCTTTTATTTACTTGCACTTTTCATCCTTTGGTTACAGTAGTTGTCAATATTGCAGGCGTGAGTTTGCTTATGGTTCTTAAAAGTAGGAATCTACCATCTCTCACTCTGTTCTGCAGTCAGGCTAGTTCTGAAATTTCAACTTCAGAATTTAAAATTTTAGTGGGGAAAAAGCCCACTAAATAAAATAATTTATTAGGTATAAATAAAATATAAGATAAAAATTTTCCTGGTTTAAAAAGGCTGTGGTTGCATACATGTTACGTGCAAATAGGCTTGTTTCCAACAAGGCATACCTGCAGACAGTGAACATGAAGCCGATGACGTGGTGTAGATCCAACAACACTTATTCATTACTGTTCAGCTACTGAGAGAGGGAAAGGTGGGTAAATTAGTGCTGGTTCAGGCTGTTTCTTAACCCTTAGGCTTGTTTCAGAAATCAAAATGAAACAATTACAATCTATATTATCACGGGCCAAGGATTGAAAAGAAACTTTAAGAGTTGCTTCTATTTTGTTGTTAACATGAAAGATTACTTGACACAAAAAAAGACCTTAAAACGATATCTCTGTATGATTTTCAACTCCTTTATCTCATATATTTATAAAATCCAAAGTCTGTCAATTTTTTCTGTTTTGTAATATCTATTGTAAAACACGTATATACCCTACACATTACTCCCGAAGATTTAAGATAGCTGTGTACATATTTACCATATTCTAAAATGACCTAGGACTGAAATATCTTCCCCACTTACTGTAAGATAATCCCAACATTAATTCTGTGTGCTGTGTACAGCACGGAAATGAAATCCAATCTCTAAATCTGGGGTTTTTTCCCAGTAGGTCATTTCAGTGTAGCCTCTTAAAACTTGCAACCCTACCAAGTCTGTAATATCTCAACTACTGTATTTTCACCTCAGCGTTCAGGAATGATTTAACTTTTTAGAAGACTTTCATAAAAGTAGAGGTCAGGGGTTTCTAAGAATTTTTTTTTTCAGCATGAATTGCCTTGCTGACTTGATATAATTGTGCATAGAAACATGTCCTGTTCTTTCCCAGTTGATATTTTACTAAGAACACTTAGCTTAAATATTTCTGTTTGCTATTGACAATATAAAAAGCCACTCAGGAAAAAATCGTAATGACTATCCTGTGATGTAATCAGGTTATTTTCAAGTATAGGAAGAAATTCTGTTCTAAAAGGCAGAGCTGAATGCCTCAGAAAAGTCATGGTTTTCTTTTGTCCTTTACAGATGGCCATCACAGCAGTGACCCTTGGAGCTCCTCCAGTGGAATGAATCAGCCTGGCTATGGAGGAATGCTGGGCAATTCCTCTCATATTCCACAGTCTAGCAGCTACTGTAGCCTGCACCCACATGAACGCTTGGTAAGAACGGCTCATAGGGATGGGGTGAGCACCGCCACTTTATGAGTTTCGTCTCTTTGTGTATGCAGTGACTCTGCAAAGAGACAAAAAATTGGTGCCTATTATTCTTAGAGTTTTATTGTTTCTGTGATCAAAGGCTCAACAGAAGCGGGTCACCTCTTTAAACCTTGTAGGGCTTCTTTGTCATTGTTCTTTTGTTTATTGTATTTTGTTCTGTTTTCTTTATGGTGATGTCAGCTTCCTTTGGTTGATAAACACAGTGGTTTTGAGTTCTGGGCTTCAGCAATGGCAGTGCCCGACTTCTTTTTTTTTTTTTTCTACTGTCTAACATTCTGGAGAATGCTCTGCTTAGGGTAGAGTGAGGAAGATTTGAGATCACAGGGATTCCCATGTCAGCTTTGACCTTTCCTGACCTACTACAAGGGACAGGTTTATGTTTTTCTGTGTAGTATTGTTGGGAATAGTAAACTGTGGAATTTCTACATACATTGGATTTTTTAATTTTAATTCCACACAGGTGCCGCTCATGTTCTGTTTTGCTGAGCAGCCCAGTGAAAGCCGCTGGCTATACAATATTAAGTCTTCTCTTAGTAAGACTTCTCCCTCTGCTCTTGCTTTCTGCTCACTCACCTTTGTACGGTATATTTTCTAGTCCCAGAAGAATCAGCCATCTGACTCTCTCTAGGCATAAAATCTACTGTAGCCAAGAATCTACTGATGTTCTTAAACCTATCGTTAAGTAGAAGGAGAATGTCCAGATTGTGAGTTGGGTATGGGATGCAGGTCACATAAGACTTGAGTTCATTGTTCATTAACATACAATGAGAAAATAAAATTCCACAGGCTGGGAAGGCTTTGTAGGCCAGAGTACTTGTAAGCACAAGAGGGCCCCAGCACTCATGCAAAAAGCTGGGTATGCCTGTGTATGCCCGGAACCCCAGCGTTGGGGCTGCAGATGGGGAAGGGAGACAACAATGCCAGCAGCTTGCTGGCCAGCCAGTCCAGTTAAAACCCAAGTGAGAAAAGCCTGTGGTCCATGGTTAGGACTCCAGGACCTCTTACCCCTCTCCTCTCTTCACTCCACATTTATTACTTCTCTGTCCCGATCAGGAACATTCTTTGTGGATTCCTGTGCTGTCTCTTCTCCTTGATTCAACTCCTGCATATATAGAAGAAGGAAGCAGGGAGCTGATGGCGAAAGAGCCCAGTTATAAAAGTTCTGATTTCCTTGTCAATCCATTTTTAGTTTGTCCCTAGACCTGGATAGCCCATGGCCACTTAGCCTTTACTTTCCCAGGAATCAGGTGGCTGTGATGGGGGTGGCCTGTTTGATATCTCTCCAGTGTTAGTTCATTTCCAGCAAGTAGCAGATCATTGATTTTCAGATTTCCTCTTCTCCCACCCTGACTTGGAGACATTTGAGCAAAAGCTTAGAAAGATATAAGCTGTAATTATGATAGGATATCTTTTGGAAACATTCTCACTCATCAGCCACCCATTTCTGCTTTTCCTAGGACTCATGATCAAAACAGGGAAGTTAGTGATGACAAATTAAAGTTAGGAGCACTATATTAAACGTTAGAATTTCAGTCCAAAGATTTGTCCACATGTTATTTTTCTTTCCTATGTAGTTATTTCTTATCATATTTTATAATTTTGTATTCTGATATGATTTTATCCCACTAAAGTTCATTGCATGGGGAGAGAGAACTTAAATTATGCTCAGATGCATAAAAGGTATGATTTTTAAATTGGAAACCAAATACATTTTAGAAAAAGTTGTAATGAATCAAAACAGTATCGTCATCTAGAGAGAAAGATCATTTTAAACCAGTTCCTCAGTGGGTCATGTGAGAAGCTGCATTGGTAGAGCCATGTGTCCATCACAGAAGGCAGGTTTCCATTCTTAATATGATTAGTTAGCTGATATTAGAGAGGAGGCTTTTTGCTTTAAAGGATAAATGAAAAAGGTCTCTGGTAATGTACCCTAATGAGTTTTCCCACTGAGAGCAAAACTATTGAATTATTTCATCTAGTTATCATTGTAATTTCAGTATTTAGCCATATGACAATCTCTCTCTCTGAAGTGACTTTGAAGACTCTGACACTGATTGGGAATAATTTGAATATACAACAGCAGCCAGCATCTTTTATCTTGAAAATAGTGATGGTTCCCTACAGCTCCATTCTGGAGCGTTTGGCTAACCCCATTTTGAATGGGGCTAACTTATGCAGAAGAGAGAGTTCCTTGTATTATTTTGGTTATTATTTGGCTACTACCATATTATCTCTAAGGGTAAAACACTTTGGAAACATTGCTAGCCATGTTACAATAGACTGTGTAGTTAGGATGTTTCAGTTCCATGCAGTTCACCTGCAAATGTCCAGTTATCAATTTTAAGTCTTATATTCCCCTTTACAGTTTTGGCTTTTATAGCCGAATCCCCATAGCTCATCACTGCCTGTTGCAGATGCATAGACAGAACCACCCTGAAGCATGGAGTTTGTGGTTAAGCTTTAGAATATGTCTTTGCAGAAAATTTAAGTTTGAAATGACTTGGCAAAGATGGTTGAAAAGGTAGGATCCAGTCTTCACTGCCTGATGTGATTGACACATAGCTTTGCCATTAGGTACTGCAGTGTCCTGAGAAATCTGAAATTTTAACATAAAGGAGGTTCCTTTGTCTTTTATTTTTGTGCATCAGTACTTTGCCACTGGCCTTAAGGTTACCCTCACAAACCATTGGACAATGCTTAGAGACATGTTTGATGTTACAGCTGGGATATAGATGCTACTGCAGTCCAGTGGGTAGAGGCCAGAAATCTTACTAACCTTACACATAGTAAAGCCCTATGGCAGTGAAAAGTCTGTCACAAAAGGTTATGAGTGCCAGAACTATGGACCCCTAACTTTGGCCATAGTATGATTTCTTTCTTAGTATATACTACCAATTCTTAGATTTTTAAATCATCAAATCAACAACCCATACATCAATAGCAGACATCTCCAACATGAATGTTTATAGTACTTGTATGGTTAATAGATTCTTGGTTGGGTACTGGAAATTTAAAAAAAAAAAAAAAAAAGAACAGCATGGGCATGGAAAGCTATGACCCTTCAACTGACCACATCCCCCTCAAATCTTTATAGCAGACAGATGGACAGTAATAGCTGGAGAAAGAGTCCTTGAAGATCTCTTAAGAGTTTTGATCCTTGCATTCTCTAAAAGAGACAACCATCTCTAATAGTCTCGGGCTGTATTTATTAATTCTCTATTCTCTAAAAGAGACGACCATCACTAATAGTCTCGGGCTGTATTTATTAATTCTCTGAGTAATGTTAGTTCTCAAGATACTTCCCATTGAAAAGTAATCTAGTTATAAATCTCATTAATTTGTTTCACAAACTAATTTTCCTTATGTCTCTTAAAAATAACTGATAGATTATGGAATTCAGTGGTTTCCCCATATTCTCTGTACCTAGCTTTAACCCTCTGTGTGTCATATCCTAAATTACCCTACATTTTTCATAAAGTTATAAGAGTTCAAAGAGTCTCACTGACGATTTTTCCCGTCACCTCTAATTATTATAATCAATTAGATGTTTTGCATTTCTGAAATCCTCTTTTTCTTATTTCTGCCAAAACTCAGCGAGCAATACCACTCCATAAAAGTACAGTCATGCCATCTTTCTCTCTCTGATTCTTTCCCGTATGGTCCTTTTTTCCTCTCTGAATCTCTATCATAATCTTTTCTCTCAAGAGCAGAAGTAGCAATGTTCCAACTCTTCTAAGTTTGGTTTTACAAGTATTATAGCCTATCTAGTCTTTATTGTTACTTGTACTGTAGAGTAGGCCTATTCTATTATTCTTTAGAGAATGTTGTATGGACAACTTGTGAGATTCAAGTTCGAAATATAAATGAATTTTAAGAAGAGGCTCAGGGGCAAGTGTATCACCTCTACCTTTCCATTGACTTCTAAATTGATCTGTCTTGTTATATGGAGGTGATATTTTCAAAGACATCCATTTGTCGCTGGCAGACCCAGCTCTGAAATGTAGATGTATGACCTGGACTGTTCGGAAGTCTCTCAAATAATTTATACTTCAGTCCACTGTCCATTAATATGTACTGTCACCGTCTGTTTACTACTTAGCCTCTAGGCTGAGGAGGTATGAGCTCCATCCCCTCCCTCGTTAAAGGAGTTCACAGTATTATGGGAATGGACTTGAACAGCAAACAATAAAAAGCATGTGAATGAGTGTCAGATGGCATGGTGCCCAATGTAGGTCCAATGGGGCTGAACTCCATTCAGAGAGTATTAAGAGTATTAAGCAAAGAGAGGTTCTCTCAGTAGAGACAGAGCTCCCCAAATCACTTGGCCAGCACCAAGAAACCACTTTCCTTCCTGTGAGCAAATGCCTGGGTTTTAATACTTCCTGGTGTTTTCAGGACCTACTAGCTCTATTTTAAAACTAATTTTAAAAGCATCTCTAGTCATGATACAATAATGATTCATTGCTCAGTCTTTATTTTTAAATTAAGCAATTAAATGGATCTGCAATAATGATATAATAAAAATTTGTAGACTATTAATTTTTCACATACCAGGAGAAAATTTATCTTTACCTATTTTTCTTTTAACATACCTGTAGAATATTCAAATGTTTGTGAAAACAAAAAAAAATGAGAGTAATTTTCAATTCCTGGGGGGTTTTGTTGTTTATAGAAAAATGAAGTTGAGGTGTCTTTGTAAATGCATTTGTTCCTTTAGTGATAGGTACAGACCAACTAATGTCCCATCTTAAATCATTTCAGCAACTGGAGTAGCAATTGAATTTGAAGCTGAGCCTTGACTCAAGTGACCCTTTAAAGATGCTCTTCCTTCATAGTCAGCTAAATAGCACATGAAACATGCAAAGAAGGAACTCAAAGGGAAATAAAGCCTAGTCAAGACTTTGGTTCCCAGATAGTTCATTAAAGTCATTAGTTAGCTTTCCTACACTCACACTTTAGAGGCATGCAGCTGTCAGTTCTCTTAAAACTTTTCCATTTCCTATCTTTGTTCTTGATACTAAGATTCATTCAGCCTGATGACCCAACTGGGGAAGAAGAAGGTTCCCATTACTTTGCTATGCAGCTAGAGGCCTAGCATCAACTCTGGAGCACTGTATGTTGTATCCATTGTGTACTACAACCTTTTTCACTTGTTCAGTAGGCCGCAGAAGGATAACTGAGATAGTTGTGTGTGTTTCTAAAGTGTATGCAACGATTCTTGGTGTCCTGAGTTGTTATGATATTCTTTGACAGTTGATGTAACCACAGATCACTTTGGAACTATGTGTATTTGGTTGTTTAGAAAATGAAAGCTATCAGAGATAAGCAGAATGTTTGCTTGAAATTCTGGAAACATCTCCCTTGCAATATGGTGGGTTTTGAAAGAAGTATCAGAAAGCTAAGCATTTCATGACTGAATGTAACTTCCTCCTTTCTGCCCCCTGTTGCAGAGCTACCCATCCCACTCCTCAGCAGACATCAACTCCAGTCTTCCTCCAATGTCCACGTTCCATCGTAGTGGCACAAACCATTACAGCACCTCTTCCTGCACACCTCCTGCCAACGGGACAGACAGTATAATGGGTGAGTGATGTGCATGCCCAATTCGGAGGCCAGGGCTCTATGGCAGGGTTTAATAATGAAGGCTCTCCTCTGTCTCAAGTGGAATTACAGGCAGGCAATAAATATTTGTCACATCACTGAGTGACCATATGAATGCATTGAATAGAAATAATGCCTGGCTTGCCCATAGTCGTGGGGTTATTTTGTTTTGTTTTGTTTTTTGTGACAAGAAACTGAAATTTGACTTTGTTGTCCATTATGAGTCATTAAGTTAAATAACAGTTTAAGAAAACTCAGAATCTGATGCATCTCGCATTCTCAAACAGTAGGCAAGTGAATTCTTCTTAAGATTATTCATAGAAGACCAGTGAGATGAGGGAGATGATGCCACTTCATAGCAGCAGTTATTCACCACTTTCCAGAGATTGATCGTTATGCTAAGGTCTTAATCATGATATGTCACTGTCTTCCAAAGACTTGTTTATATGAAATTTTCAATTAAAATTCCTTTTAATAGCTAGATTAATTTAACCTTCAGAAAATGTAGCATTATGGAGACCTTGAAGAAAAATAGGACTTGTTGATATTGAAGAGATGTCTGAGTTAACAGTGGTCCAGAAATCATTTCCTGTGGGCTTTGTAATAAGTTTAGGCTCAGGAAGATGGTTGCTGCCAAATGCACCATCCACTCATGTCCTCCGATTTCTGTTGTGGTTTGTTAGTGCAGATGGATCTCTGCCAGTGCTGTTTTCCTGAGGGAAGACTAGCTAGGCAGAGTGTTCAGCTACTCCTAAAGAGAAGACACAGATTGGTAAGGAGGCAGCCTCTTCCCTGTGGGTCAGTCTGACCAAGCTTCTCATTCTCATGCATAGCACATCTAGACACTCCAGGATCTTCATAAGACCCAAAACTTAGCCACACTTGACGGGTGCATTGGATAGTTGTTGCCGTGACCAGATGCCTGGCAGAAGCAGCTCAAGAGAAGACGGTTTTTTTTCTGGGCTCATGGTTTGAAGACACACAGTCTTGAATGGCCTGGGACCTTGTCCTTGTCCATCTCAGTGGGTCAGATAAAAAGAGAACATAAATAGGGCCAGGCTTTCCCTCTTGTGGTGTGCCTGTCTATCTGCCAATCAGGCCCAATGTCTCACAGTTTCCACAATCTTCCAAAACAGTACCACCAACTAGGAACAAAGTGTTCAGATACATGAGCCTATGGGGGACATTTCTCATTCAAACTGTTAACAGATTAGGCTTTGAGATCATTCCCAGAGGTCACTGATGAAGACCTCAGGGTATGTTTTAGAGAAATCATCATGCTGCTGTTTATTGCTTTAGTTATTGTGAACTTTTTTTTTTCTTTGTACTTTGAGAATTGTGTGAAACACTTATGTGGGAGAGTTTTTGGTGAAGGAAATGATATCAAAATGTTAAAATATAATTTCTGACTAACTAATAACCTTAGCTCGCTTACTTGGTAATTTATTTCACACTTGAGATGAGCCACCTAGCAGCTCTCTCCTATCACATCTCACAGAGAAGCAAATTTAGGAATGAGTTTCCATTTCTGGAACTTTCCGTGCAAGAACTTTTACAAGTGTGTTGTGCAGTCTGACCTTGGAGAGTTGTGGACAGAAGTCACACAGGGGAAGTTTTATTAGCTACCAGTGAAGTTTGAGCAGGTTTGAAAACCAAGAAGAAAGGAAGAAAAGTGCAGAACCGAAAGACTGAGAGAGGCGCGTTTCACTTCAGTGCGGTCTGACAGTCGGAAAGCCCCTTCTGCAGTCATGAGGTTGCTTATGAAGGATGGCCAGTCATTCATCCTCGGATGTGCCAGATTTCCTGTCTACTTGTGGTTTGAGTCACTTTCTTTTTAAGGAAGATATGGAGGTGGAACGGACCTTCGATTCAGGAAAGCACACTTGGGCACTCTTTTAGAAACTATTGTGTGGATTTGATGTTTAGTCTTTATGTGACTGGGATATGCATCACTGAGTAAAAGAGAGATTGTGGTCCAGGTTATTCTCTATGGATGAATCTTGGATGGCTTAGTTGCCCAATACAGTGAGAATAAGGCTTGCTTGTTTTAGATGACTTTTACTCCATTATCTTATGGACAAACAGTGGCCACCTGGGCAGAGTAGAGGGATGGGTGACCCCTACAAAGAGCCCAGCTGCATGTATAAGCCTTATGTATAAGCCTCTCGGTCCTGTTAAGGGTCCAGACAATAGTGAAGAACTCTAATTTTAAAAGAAAAATATAAAACTTTTAGAACCCAGACAAAAGATTTTTAGGAAATTTACTGTATAAATTAAATCAGTATTCTTCTTGTCAAAAATCCATTAGAAAAATAGAGAAAGGTATCATAATCTATTAGAAAATAGGTACATCTGGTGACTTAGCATTATGAAAACGCCCTTGTTAAATTTGCATAAACACAAAAGTTACTTTAAAAGAGAATGTTCTTAAATATTCCAGTGTGTTCTGCCTTAAAATAATGCACTCTTTAATTCCTTGTGTACAAATGCAGAGAAAAATCGAAGTCCACTTAGAAGCCTTGGTCCCAGGGTGTTCTGGTAGTCATGTGTCTTCAAGTAAAATTCTCTTCGGCTTTGCTTTGGTGTGTGGCGGGAGGCAGTGATGGCAGCATGTCTACATAACACGCAGAGGAGCTTTCTCCTCTGATGTCAGTGCTGCTTCCCTGACACAGTGGGGACTAATGGGACACATCTGGAGACTTTTGAAAATATTTGGCATATGCTCACTCATTCTCAAATGCAGGAAATAAAGAAATACTACATTGCCTGTATCTCAAAGAACAAACAGGGCTAATTAAATAATTGGTAAATAAGGAACACATAGCCTGACACATGTTTGAGATTACACACATGATCCTGTAGGGAAAATAAAATAACTAAGAACACCAATGCCATAAGGATGGATTCAAGCACTAACACATGGACAGCCCAGTTTTCAAGTCTTCTTGGCACAGAGTTACAGAACACTGCAGCCCTCTCGAACCCGGCATTGATGTTTGAGGAAGCTTTCTGGGTTCAAAAGGGTGCCCTATGTCTTTGTGTCACGTGATACTGTTTTACCACGGTCATCAGCCATTAGCTTAAAGTCTGTAGAACCTCATGCTATATGTGGAATGAGACATGAGCTCAGGAACTTCAAGACTCAGCCTCTCTAGGCCTGCCTCTTGCTTCTTGTCTGCCTGCTGCATCTCGGTGATGGAAGGTGCCCACATAGGTTGAGCATGGCTTATCATCTTTGTGTCCCTTGATTCTCAGTGCCCTATTCCAGCTCTTCTGAGAAACATCTATTAGTTTTTTTTGTCTTTAATGACATATCCATTCATGGTAAAAATATTTCACTTGTAGCTTATGGTCCATTTCTGTCTTTTCTAGCAAACACTAGAACATCCTGGGGATTACATTAGCTATTTCTAGATTGGAAGGGTCCCTGAAGCACCCTGGGCTAACTGGGGTTAATAGAGTGTAGAATGGATCAATGGTAGTTCAGCTAGTTTAACACCGAGACAAGATAGGGGGTGACCAGGGATCTTTAGGAAGTTGTTTGCATCTCTTCTGCTTCATCCCTAAATACCCAATGCCAAGCAGCTAGTGTATGTCAGAAGTGGTATGGTCCAAATCCTCTTCATCCAAGTATGCACACAGGGGAAGTTTCTAGATGCCAGCTGCAGAGAACAGAGAACAGGGTAGTAGTACACTCTGCTTTCTTCCTGCTTCTTTCTTCCTGAATGATCAGTTTTTGCTGATCAGGAGGGAGAGGACCTTCTGCTGTAGCATCAGGAAGGGTCTTCAAGTCTGAGAGCCACTCAGCAATCTGTCCCTTCCATTGGGAGTTGCCATCTATGTTCATTGACAGTGTGGTCTTCGGGGTTTGGGGCCCACACACCCTCCTTGTCCCTCACAGGGAATTGGGCATATAACAGCATATAACGCTTTATAATAGCCAATCTTGTTTTATTTGTATTTAACTGGCTTGCTATTCAAGTCCAGAAAAAGATGGTATTTCCCATGTTTTTAAACCTCAAACCAAGTAGTGTTGAAGAAACAGGCTACTAAGATTGATTTAATGCAAAATGTGTTAAAGATTACTTTAAAATATCTATTTTGTTCATGAATTAATCTGCCTTACAACTTTGCTCCTGACATGTTTGTGGGACATGAAGCATGTTGGGATGTTGCTTCCTAGCAGACACATTATGTCCCTTTTCCCTAGAGGGATTGGTTTCATAGTGATTTTATTAAACTAGTCACATAATATCCAGTCTGTGTTTTATGAGGATCTTGGGCTTGAGATGAACTTGGGTGATGACCAGACACAGACTGAAGAGGAAAGATACGTTTTATCCAGCACTGTCAGGTCTGTAGTTAGAAAGACCACCAGTGGAGAGCAATAAATGAGTTTAATTTAAGCCTCTCCACCATTTCCTGCACACAGTCAGGAAGCCCACCTTCCCCTATGAATGCCTGGAGCCCTTCCCACATGGCATTAGTACATCATCACCCATGTTGGAGGTCCTTCTAAGAGGCTTAAAGGAATATTGGCAATGTTCCATTTTAGGTCATCTTTGCAGACAAACTCATGGTGTTGCTATGCCCTTCTTAGCATTTTAATGACATGAGGGTCATTGGAACACAGTTCAGAGAAGCCTCATGTTGAAGCAGCCCTTCTCTGGAGGACACACTGACTTATACTTCCTCTGCCTTTGATGTCCTCCGTTCCCTGCCTCAGGTTATGGGTGTGCAATAAAGACAAAACATATTTTCCAGATTCTGATTTGCAGGGCTGATCCCAAGGCACCACTCATCCTGGTATTTTGTTTGGGGTGTGTTCTGATGGGAATCGCCATTTCCCCTAAGCAGAGACTAACAGAAGGTGGTCCACCACCGAGCCCAGGATATGAAACCTTTGAGTGTGCTTCCTCTAGCCAGCAACAGCACCTGTGTTTGAGCCCTCAGAACAATACCTGATTGGCTGACAGTATCAAACCCACCTACAGAATTACAAAGCTTTTCATAATTGCTCATCTTCCATCCTTATTATATCGTGCTTCTACTTAGAGGCTGTGTTGTGGTTTTGTTTTGTGTGTGTGTATGTGTGTGTGCATGTGTGTGTGTGGTGGTTGTTGGTTTATTTCTTTATGTTGTTCAAAAGAAACCAAACAAAATAAGTTGGTACACATAAAGATAATGAATTTTATATTTATTTCTGTCGTGTGGACATTAGTGATTTCTAATAATATACATTGACATGTCTTGGTACTAAAATAGTAATGAAGTCCTAATACACTGAAGCCTGAACGGTGGATTTAATATGTGTTTTGCTAAACATGACCCACTTTTCAATACCAAGACCAAATATTATGCCATTTGAGAATTAAATATGTATCTCCTTTCCGAGTCTGTGTGACCTTTCATATATTGGTCACACAAATAAAAAGAGACATCTTCAAGAGCGAACCAAGCTCACTTTGAAAATGTGTTCCCTTCATGTTTCCTGGAACAGAACAAAAGGCATGTCCAGTGAAACAGTAGACCAGCCCCTGTAAACTGCTTTGAAATTTAAGCCCTTGGGCTGGGCTGTTCAACTCTTGCAAGGTAAAATGGCTTCAAGTTAAAAAACAGTTCGTTCTTATCTGTAGCTTGCATGAATGGCCTTTGTAGTTTTCTGAAACATTTTTATGACCAGATGAGGTAAGGAGTTGATTCTATTTTTGATTCAACTTCCTGAGTCTTAATATCTCTTTGTATAAAGAAGACACTAATAGCTTAGTTTAAAAGGCTCGGTGCTGTAAGACAAAAATCACACTGGGCCTTGAGATTTGGCTCACTGTTGAGGCCTTGTTCTTACAGAAGACCCGGATTCAATTCTCAGAACCTACATGGTGGCTCACAGCCGTCTGTAACTCTAGTCCTAGGAGAATCAAAGGCCTCCTTTTGACCTTTTTGGCCCCAGGAACATATGTGCTACCCACACATCACGCAGGCAAAGCATTCATACATATTAAATAATAAAATAAATAACTCTAAAGATTTAAAAAACATACAAAGAGTATCCTATCTTTTTAAAAGTATGATTCTATGTATACATAATTTACTTTGTAGATATTCATACTAATCTTCATTTAAAAATTGTTCAAGAAGAGCCAATCTTCTGGATACTATTGATATGGCGATATTTTATTGATCAGTTCTCTGTTTTTTTGTTTAGATTCTTGGTTAGAAAATGTGATTTTTTTTTTTTTTCCCCTTCACCGGTGTTCCTATGAACATTCACTTTATGGAAATCTGTATTAAAATCAGGGAACTATCACAAATTATTTTGGCTGCAATCTCTGTCTAAACATATAATAATGAAAAGATAATATTGTTTGATAAAAGAAGATAATCACTCCCACAGATAGTGTAATAATGCATATTGATGAGATGTGCTTTTGTGTCTTCAAATCTATCATTTTAGAACCATCTTTAGCTTCTAAAACTCTTTAATTCAGAAATTATTTCCACACTAGAAATAACTTCAGTTATTTTTTATCTTAAATATTTTAATGTACTTGATACCTTTCTTAGTTGCTTTTATTTGCCAGGTTCTGTGATATTGGACACTCCTTCTGAGAATTTTTTACACCTGTAATCCATAGTAGTCCTATAACTTAGTAACTCATATACATCATACATTTCGATATAAAAGGGAGAGGCTTGCTTTCTCTGAAGATGTTTTATTTTGTCATATAAGTGACACCTTTCAGTGTCCCAGGAGTAAACAAATGAGTTTTGTGGGGATTGTGCCTATCAAATAAAGTGCATGTAAGAGATGACTGAGCTGACATACCCATCGTGTAAATGTATGGAAGTAACAAACACACCTTACCTACTCTGATCAGAGGTACAGAGAATGAAATTAGACCCAAAGAAGCTGTTTTTTTGACCACTGGAGCCTTGATCATGTACCATCATGTGTTTGGAGGTCTCCTGCTCAGGAGGCCTGGGGGATTTAAACATCTTATACATGTGTAGTGAAATCTTGCTTGATCGTCAACTCACTTAATTTTTCTTTTCTCCACCAAAAAAAAAAGTGAAAAAAATAATCTTCCTCGAACATTAATAAATCTGTTGCTGGTGCTGAGGCTGTAAGTTAGGCAGTATTCCTAAATCCAGCCAGTGTTTCAATGAAAAGCTCATAACACCTCCCAGCCCACTTTCACTACATGGTTCTAACGACACAGTACCTTCAACAAAGGAGTTGGCTGTGTTATAGGCTGGAACATATGCACTGTTATTGATAATGCCTCTTGTTTTTCATATGGAAATATATATCTAAAATAATAAAAATATTCTTTCTTCATTAGCCAGACCAACCACAGATTATTTTTTCATGCTCTACCCACTGTCAAATACCAAGATGAATACTCCACTTTGCTGTCTATCAGAGTTTTTTATTTGAGATAGGTGTAAATTGTCCGTGATGATAATTCAATTATATATAAAGAAATAGCGTTTGAGGACTTTGAAAGTCCTGGAAGTATCACATTTTCCTTAGCAATGATGACCACTAAGGGACGGCTTGGTATCTGTCACTAGTAACTAACTACTCATCAGTGACTTGGGGCCAGTAATAGCCAAGGAAGCATTGTGTCTTTAAATCAAGGTGTCAGGCTTATATTTTATCTGTTAAAAAAAAAAAAATGTAACATGAATATATTTGACATCTACCTCAGCAAACAAATTAATGCTAATTAAAGATTAATGTGTTATAATTAGCATTAAAATGCAATTAAATTGTGAGTAAATGGACCAGGAATAGAAAACTGTTAGACGTCTCACTGCTTGGTTTTCATATTCTGCCTTTTGTTTCTGCAGCAACTAGAGGAGCTGGGGCAGCAGGCAGCTCCCAGACTGGAGACGCTCTGGGGAAAGCCCTGGCTTCGGTGAGGAAATATTGACTTTGGACTCCACAGGCACTGCTTGTAGCAGGGTGAACTTTAATCAGAAGTGGACATATGGAATTTTAGAAAATAAATCCAAATAGCTTTGATGAGGTGGGTGGGGGATAGGGATCACTGAGACTGAGGGAAAGGCATTTCACCTCCTTTGGTGAGCCTCTTTCATCTTGTTTTCCCACACATGTCCAGCCACCTTCAGGCAGGTTCTGGGGATATTCTCTGGGCCTTTTGGCTCATAGACTTTTTTCTGTGTCCCTTTCTATTTTTCTTTTCTCTAGACTATTACAGATACCATTGACTAGATAAGACTAACTCAAGAGTCAGTTGCAAGACAGTTGGAAATGCTACTTGGAAAAAATAATGACAATAGTTGACGTCCATGGGGACTTGTCATTTCATTGGCATCTAAGGGACTTAACTTCTCTGCCTTGCCCACCCACACTGCCAGTAAACTGGAGCTGAATAATTCTTATGTGCTCCCTAGTGACAAAAACCAGTCCTTATTCATTCAACTCAAGTACTGCTCTTTGGGTTGTCTTCAGACATGATCATTTACACTTTTAAGAGGAAATTGGTTCTTCTAAGATTTGTGTCTTTAGGTACATGTTCCTTCCCATCATGAACATAAAATAAATTCATGTAATATCAGCATTGAATTCCAAGTGAAAGTACTTATTTAGTCTGGGCCCTCTGTGTCCCGCTCTCAAATGCCCTAATTGCACTAGACATGATGCTGTCCAGCCCCCTGTTTTGTGGAGGGAGAAAGGAAAATTAGAAAGCAATTTCTCCTTGGCTTGCCCATAGCCACAGAGCCAGGGGGTGGGGGGAGGGGTAAAGGACTGGACTTGAAGCTGGCCAACCCCAGTTCTTTTTTCTACCAGAGCATGCCACCACCATCATTCTTTGGCAAACTTGAAATTATTGTTGCCTTTTTTTTTTTCACTTTGAGGGTTGTTAGTACAGTTGATTACCACATGCATTTTGTGACTAGTGGGTTTTAAATTAACTGCATGGATACTTTGATTGGTTTGAACCTAGTGTATTGAGAGTAAATGAGACTTTCTTTTCCTCCCCCACTATTTTAGATTTATTCTCCAGATCACACTAATAACAGCTTTTCATCAAACCCCCCGACTCCCGTCGGCTCCCCGCCTTCGCTCTCAGGTACCGTATTCTAAATTTCCCCTCACAATTGCAACTAGTTGCAGAAAACATTTTCTACACCCCATTACCTACAGAAGTCTCAAAACACAGCATTTCCGTAGAGCAATAGCATGGGGTGGATGACAGAAACTATAATGTGAAGGTGCATTTGTACCCATTTTTTTCTTTAAAATTAAATGAAAAAGTATTTCTTAAACTCTGCTTAGATCTACAGAAGAAGTTCATCAGCTGAATCATATATTCCAAACGAATATTTAAAAAAAATAGTTAACTTGGACATGAATGTCTACTTCTTAATTACCAAATGTAGGGTATGTAAATGAATTCATTTAAGTCTTCCCTAATTCTATTGAAATATTTAAAGGAAAATGATTTTTACATAAATTGTTATATAATTGTGTAAAGTAAAGGGGATTTTTGCTTTTAAAATATAATTAATTAGTGTCATGTATGACTTCTAATTACACAATTATAAGTGATACAGTTATATAGTAAATTATTCTCCTTTTCCAAGGTGCACTTGAATGACTTACTGCCTTTCTTACATGAATGCTTTGGAAAGCCTAGCCTTTTCTGTTTCTCAGATCATTGGAAAGAAGACAAAGTCATTTATGTACAAAACTATCACATCGGTACCCAACCTTACTGAAATTTAGAATAGTTAATGCTTTACCTAAACATGTCCTTGAATCCTATACAGTTCCCTGTACGCAGCTTTTGTACGACTCCCTGTAAACTGAGTTCCCTTGTAGAAAGTGAGAGGTTTCAAACTACTGAGCAACTTTAAGAAATGATTCTGCAACATAGATGGGATTTCAGCCTCTGTGATATAGGAAGTTCACAGAACAGGAAAATGATGGGGTCAGCTGGATCCTGAAGTCAGTCTGTTCTGTGTGACTAAATTAAAAGTGGAAAGATACAGGGCAGCTCTAAGATGCTAAGAGAATACCCCCCATGGCAAATGAAAGGAAAGCTAATATTGGACTGTTCTGGTGTGGCACCAGATACTTAGGCTCTGAAAAACCATCTCAATATCAATCTCCCAAACTAGAGAGGAGTTGGGTACAAAGGACTTGAGACAGTAGGAGAGTCTGGAAACAGGTGGACTGCCACATTTACCACTTCAGACAAAGCAGTGAGTTCCATGGTCTTGGTCTTGATGTGTGAGAACAGCTAATGTCAGATGTCCTGGTTTTGAGCATAAGTGTTCCAAAGTGAGGGGAGGCTGGGTGGTTTGCCAAGGGCATGCCAGAAACAATGAGGGAGATTGCTCAAGAGCCTGGTATTCTTGCTGCTGCTGCTGCTGCTGCTGCTGCTGCTGCTGCTGCTGCTGCTGCTGCTGCTGCTGCTGCTGCTGCTGCTGCTGCTGCTGCTGCCGCATTTCAGGGAAGGACCGGGAGGTGGATGCACAACTCTTCAGTGACACCTCAGCCTCAGCAACCTGCTGTAGGTAGAAGGCACACAAAACAAGCCTGGTGAAGCCACTTTTGGGGGGTCCTTGTAATGCATTTTGGAAGACCACGTGTTAGGAAGAAAGAGCTTTTATGAAGTTATAAATAAGGGGACAGATTGCTATTTTCACACCACCGGCTCTGTCCAAATTCTGTCAAGAAAAGTAATTGAACAAAATATCCTATTTATATTTAGCATAAAAAGAATACACAGACATACCCAGAAAAGACAGAAAGAATGGATTTTAAATGTGCTGGCAGCACCAGGGCACAGGATCTTGAGGGATCACAATTACTGTTTTGTTTTTCTTTTTGGAATTATAGATTTTCTACAATATATGTGACCATTAAAATTGGTTTAATTTTAAAAGTGATTTTTGTTTTACACGCTGGATATAGAGAATATATTCTAAAGGTTCTTTGAAAGAAACTCCTTACTTTAAGTTCTCTGCTTTAGTGAAGGGCTCTGAACTAACCTAACCTTATTTCCTCCAGAAGTTTCTGAGAAGACCCATGTAAGAATATGTACAGAGCCGGTGCTAAGCACTGAGTTCGGTCCCCAGCATTAAAATGGAAAATAAACAAATACGTTTTAAAGATTTATCTCATTCCATAGACATTTTTTAAAAGAGTCAAGTTCTTCTATATTAAAAAGGAGAGTTTTGTTGAACAAAATCTGGCCCCCAGTAAAGGCCTAGTCACCACTTCTCTTTGGTACCCTAAAAAGCACCAGGACTTTCCATTTTTCCAATGCCAGATTTCTCCCTGAGAAGTTTTGCTGAAACTTAGACCCAATAAAATACTTCTTTTTACAGAGCAGCCTGAGGACACTGTGAGCCCATGAAAAGACTTCATGTTTTACATTTGAAAGATTTCTCTGGCCCCAGATTTTCATCCGGGAAGATTAAGTGTATTTGTCTTCTTGACTAATGGGAGTCAGCGTTGCTCCTTTTTAAGGGTCTGTGGGTTTGAGTGCACGTGGATCTGATTTTATTTCTCCTTTCGATTTCAGCAGGCACAGCTGTTTGGTCTAGAAATGGAGGACAAGCCTCGTCGTCTCCTAACTATGAAGGGCCCCTGCACTCTTTGGTATGTCATGTCACTGTCCACTTTCCCCCCTTTAATATCACTTTAAAGATTCTTATTTTCGCTAATCATTACTCAAGGTCTATATGAAGAACCGCAGCTTGTTGGAGGCAGTCTTTAGGCAATGCTCATCTCTGTTTGGAGGTGGTGACCTAGATGCCACTAGAATGGACCCCAAGACTCTAAATACCTAGGGCCTGACAAGAGATAAAAATTCACCCTGAAAACTCAGTGTTGTGCCCTCCCCCAGCTTCTCTGGGAAAATTCCAGAGCAATGAGTACCTAAGTGTGAGGTCTGGAATGCTTGAAGATGCTATTTCCCTTCCCCTTTGCCTGCCAGCTAACAGTAGGCCATTTCCCCTAACCTTAAGCAAGAGACCTACCCTTTTTGTCCCCATCCACCCTGGTTCTTGTAGGAAATTAGCAATTTTACTTGTAAAGCAGTGACTACTCTTCCAAGGGAAAAAGATGAGCCTTCCCATGAGCTTAATTCATATTATAAATACTCACAGGATGATTCAAAGTCTAGCACTTTTATCTTCCTCAGCTTAGGGTGGGTGGAGCTGAAATTATACAAGAACCAGCCCTGCACCACACAGGTTGGCTGAGCACATGAGTTAAGTAGTAAGGAGCTAGTTGTCCCTAGGGATTGAGTTTTTCTCTTTTCCTTCATTTTCTGAGATGTAACACTGAAGAAAGCGTACATTTCCCTATCCCTGCCCAATAACCCATCTATGACATAGAGGCTACTGGCTTCCTTTTCAACTTCCTTTTTTAAAGAAACTCTCCAGATGAAAATACAGAGGTACATTTCCTTTCTTCCTCATGTTCTTCCTCTATGAACTGTATGAACCCGCCAGCTATGCATTTTAGCCAATAAAGACAACTGCACAGAGAATAACATACCCACAGCCTAGCTCTTTCATCTACAGACTACATACAGATAACTCAGTTGTTTAGTTTCGGGAGACTGTTCTCCATAGCCCAATCAAAACCAGACTTATTCTGCTGTAAAATGGAGAGGTTGATACAGAGCTGTGGACCACACCTTTGATTCCTTGTACATTCTGAATGCTCACAGGGATTCATAAATAGAGATCTCACTCTCTACCAGGGAACTGTTAGCCAGGAAGTATGCCAGGCACCATATGATTTCTTTACATGCTTACCTTGACTCAACTATCTACTATCATCCTTGCTTTTATAGATTAAAACTATAGCCTCAGACTATTAACTATCACCTTTGCTTTTGTAGATTAAAAACTATACTTTCAGAGAAGGTTGGGAATGTTCTCTGGGTCAAATAAGTAGCACAGCCAGCAGTCTAGGGTGATCATATAACCCCCAAGCCCACCAAATCAAAATCTTCTGAACCATAGACTAACTCTATTAGACACACATTCTTCTTGTCCGTGTAGAAAAATTAGAAATTGCTTTTTCATGCAATAGAGCTGGCACATCTGTTTGTATAGTGCTTTCAAAAGCAAAACAGACTATAACATGTTCTAGTACAAAACAGCACTCAATTTAAGTGTTTTTTTTGTTTTGTTTTGTTTTGTTTTTTTGTTTTTTTGTTGTTTTTTTTTTTAAAGAAGAAACACATAGATGCCAACCCTGACTGTTTCTTAGCAATAAGATAAAGTGATTAATTCACTTAATTTTGACCTTCACTTTCATGTCTCTATGGAAGGAGCACCTCTGTCCTATCTGTCTGGAATACACATGAAATGTGGGTCAATGGAGATGGTGCATTTTAATGTGTACACTGGCAAGTAATGCTTGATTATTTATCACAGTAAAAATGAGGATGTAACTGTGTTCTTTTTCTTCGCTGTTAGCTATAGAATTGGCCTTATCTAGTTGAAGAAAACTAGGGTCCTAAGGGCTAGATTGAAAAAAGAATGATTGGCTTTTAATTGCATAAGGTAATGATTTTTTTGCTGCAGTATAGATTTTGAAATCAGCTGTAAGTCCTGGGTAGATGATCAAACTAAATCTTTGTTATCCTTTAGTCTTATGGTTTCATATCACTAGGGGTGCAGAATTTTTAAGGTACTTTTGTGTAATAATTTCTGAGTGCCCCCCACAAATACAAATTGATACTGATAACATATAAAAAGTACATGGGGGAAGGGTTAAAATTCTCTAGACTTTTACTTGTCTCTGACTTGAAAAAAAAAAAATCTTTCTACTATTAATATTGTAGCTCTCTAAGCAGTGTTTGCCAAAGATTTTCTCAAATACTATACATATTTTCCTCTATAACATAAATCTAAACTCTCTTTCAAGCTAATGTAGTCCAGTATAGCATATGTACATAATACTGTCCTCAAAGATTTATTGAATTTACTTTGTTCATGAAAAATAACACTGTAATTTTAACATTAACACTTCTCACCAATTTTCTAGGAAGCACATTATTTATCTTTATTATTGCTCTAAGGAAACAAACATTGGAAACATATATCCTGAAACCCAAAGTGTAGTCTATAGCAATTCAGCATTCTGCTTGTGTAACCTGTGCATGCAATTCAAACTAAATCAGATTTCATTTCATTTATAAACCAACAGCAAAGCCGGATTGAAGATCGTTTAGAGAGACTGGATGATGCAATTCATGTTCTCCGGAATCATGCAGTGGGCCCATCCACAGCTGTGCCTGGTGGCCATGGGGACATGCATGGAATCATTGGACCCTCTCATAATGGAGCAATGGGTGGTCTGGGCTCAGGGTATGGAACTGGCCTTCTTTCTGCCAACAGACATTCACTCATGGTAAGTGATGATGATATATGAACTCTAATTATGTAGAGTTAGAATTTCAAGCATAAATACTGCTACTATTTGTCTTTTAAGAAAAACCTTGTAGAGATATACTTCACTATGGATAATTCACATATTGCTAGTGTATAGTCCAATGTGTTGTAGGGTGTTTATAGTATTGTGCAACCATCACTACTGTCGAATTCTGGAATGTTTCTGCCTCTTGTTAAAAAAAAGAGAAAGGCACATTCCCATCAAGCAGTCATTCTCCGCCTTTCTCACAGCCCCATCAACTCCTAGCAATTATTTATCTACTTCCTGTTCCTGTAGGTTCTGGGCATTTCATTTAAATGGGATTATACTGTGGATTGGCCTTTTCTGATTGGCTTCTCTCCCTTTATCTTTTTAGGACCTATGTGCATTTCTCACATACTAAAGCCTTGTTTGTTCTATTGCCATTATATTTCCCGTTTCGGGTGGGTTTTGGCAGTTGTGAGAAAAAAACCAAACAAACAACAAAAAAATCCCACCAGTTCCTTGGAGTATCCATTTGCAAGATTGGGTGTGGACACATGTTTTCGTTCCACATAAGTATTAGTAAGTTACTAGATAACTATCCATATTGATAGCTTTGATCAAAGCACATAACTCAGCTTCATATTTCATTAGTGATATTCCAAATATGGGGGTGGTTTAGTTTAATTTGCTTCATGAAACCAAAATGATGCCTTTTAGTCTCGGGGTTAGGAGGTAGAAATAAGTTGTATGTTTGCCTTTTGTGAGGGTCAGAGAATGTGTATAACAAAAATATTTAGTGATAGCAATTAGCTGATGAATCAGATAAATTTTACTTATTATTGATTTTGTATAATTCTGCTCCACGCACATAGGTAGTGGTAGCATCTCGTTGCCCTGCTTGACCTTTCTAGGGCTGTCAGGGTCGTTTGGTGCAATACTTTTCCATTCTCACTAGACTCTCCCAAATGCAGAATAGCTAGGAATCCTTTTGCAGCTCTTGTTCGACAATACTTTTTGGTCTTTCTTCAGTTTCTCTTAGCAAACTAAGATGACAAGTACCGTCTGGCACAGTATAATTCTGAAACCTGCCACTGGTCAGAAACCCAAAGTGTGGATTTGTAAATAGAAGCCATGGACTCACTTCTAAAATGTGGAAAGTGACTTTTGAATGCCATTGCCTACTTTATTTTCTCTTGCATTTTTTATTTATCTTGGCCTCTACCCTAAAAATCCATTATTGAGTAAAAATTTATTGCATGGTCATTGGCAGTTGCTGAAGAGTTCACAAAGGAGAGTCTAGCTTTTAATTTAGCCTGGCCTCAGGTAATGTGTTAAACACTTGGGATGCATATAATAGGAGATTTTCATTTGTACCGCTTTCTCTCCCCCCATTTTTTTTTTAACTACAGTGTTTAAACAACACTGTTTTTAATTAAGAAATCTGGCTTTATTAAAATCCAGATCTGCAACTTATAATGACTTATGTATATCTGCTCTCAATCAAGAGAAAAATAGTCTAGTTTCTGTAGCTGTGTTCACTTTGCATATGTTGGCCGGATGCAGCGTGCACTCAGGACATTGATGGAGAGACTGTCTTTTCCATAAATACGTAGTTTGTTCTTAAGTACCAAATGGAGGGTAGGTAGGTTTTTTTTAACATAATAAACTATACATAGGTGCTATTTGGAATTAGTTGACCTTTAAGTTGCCTCTTCTCTGAGTCTGAGATGGGACAAGGGGAAAAAGAAAACAACAAAAACACACTAGAATTATTTTCGGAAAGGGGAAGTTGAAGTGACCCCAATGGAAAGGAAGGAGCGAAGCCACAGCAGAACGATTTTTAAAGGAAAATAATTGGCCAGTTGTATAGACGCCTCTTTGCTGTGCTTGCTGGGGTGCTATGTAAAAGAAAGAAATTTGCCTATTTTACTAGTAAAGACAAGTTACGTCTCAACTGCTGTTAGGAACTGGGGAGTCAGCCAGATCTTGACCTTTCTCTAGAGGTGACCCTAGCTCCAGAGACCCACTTGTCAGCAGCCTTTGAACCCAGTGATGACCTTGTCACTCTCCTAGAGTGCTCCCTAGAAACCATGTAGCCCCTAAAAATCTGAACTCCCATCCCAAAAGCCTCAAGTGACTGATAGCAATTGGACTGTATCTCTTTTCCTCACAAACCCATATAAATTTTAGAACAAAAACCTAAGAACAAAGGAAATCGTTTTTGAATTTAGTCAGTCTGAAGTTAGCCTTTGACCACTTGATACATTCCACAATAAAAACAAGAGGGGAAGAAAAAAAGACTTCCCCTTTCCCCCCAACAACAACAACAACAAAAAAAGAACCAAGGAGGATACTGGTAATGTTTTCCACATTTGAATTTTAATACATGAAACAGGCTTTCAAACCTTGGCCAGCTGCAGGAAGCAGCAGTGGGAGGTATGTACCGGAAACAGGGCAAAAGGGCCCAAGTGGGGCTGGCTCCCAGCTACACACCTTCCTTTGTTGCTCTGGGATGGGAGTGAGATGCAGAAACTTGAGACGCATCCTAAGGCTGGCTTTGTTTTGAGCAAATCTCTGTTCTAACTCTGCCTCATGATTCCTTCTGATTAAAGAATAGATGACTTCAAGTGATCTTGACTCCCCGCTCTTTTTTCTTCCTCCTCCACCTCCTGAAAATCAAAACAAATGCCTTGATAACATGGGAGATGGTGTTAGCCTCTCATTCCCCAACAGCTTGAATCTGCGTAGGGAAAGCTGCACTATTCTGTTATCTCGTTTAATTGTTCACATATTGTACTTTGCTTTTGATTTACAAAAAAATTTTTTTTGGTCTTTGGGAATTTACTAATTAATAATACAATGAAAGGGATCCCCCCCCCCCCAAGCATGGGCAAGGCTTATACCACTTGAGTAAATGGCAGATATGTGGGGCTTTCTAGATAACATTACTTGACTGTGCTTTCTCTTTCTCAGAAACTTTGAAGGAACTGCGATTGTCTGTAAGAATAGGATCAGCTCTGTAGCCCATCAGCCAAGACCCTTGATTATTCATCAAAAGCCTTGTATTTAGCCATTCTATTATGCAAAGGTTTTCCAGCCAAACCGGTGAATACAAGTACACATTACCAGAATGGGCCCCATTAGATACTTCTTTTGCATATGTTCTGGGTTTATCAACCCTGTCCACTTCTCTCTTCCGCCCATGGTCAGAGTTCTGACAAACTCTTCCTCTTCCAGGAAGCCATCTCTTGCTGCTTCTGTCTATAGCAGCCTTTTCTGCATGCGCGCACACACACACACAAACACACACACAGAGAGAAAGGGAGAGAGCGCACCCCTGTCTCATAGCACAATGAGTCACACCACTTCTAGATATTTATCTTATTCTGTTGTAGGGGCAGCTTCAGTATGACTGCTGGCAGGTGTCAATTCCTTGAGTGCCACATTGTACGTTGCCCTCCTTCTCTACAAATAGTCACTGTGAGGAGATGATAGACTAGTTTGGCCCCTCTGGTCTAGGCTCTAGGTACAGAATCTCAGGTGGCATACATAGAAGTCCAGTGAGAGGACCATGGTGGCCATCAGGGTTAGTGATGTGAACATCCTGAAGTTCCATCAGGTCAAGATGGACCAACATCCAAGTTTAGAGATCTCACTCGAAGCTCACTGTTCTGTTCTGTTTCCATGACTCCTTCCCAGACTGTAAATACACCTTTTGAAGACTAATTTAGGTGCAAAGAGTTTGTGATGTTCAACATTTGTTGGCAGAAGAAGGTTCTGGTCTGGATCCCAGAGTGGCTCAGTTCTCTCCAGTGAGGCAGGGGCATAGCATGCTCAGTGCAAGGCATTCTTACGTAAGCACCATGTACATGCTGAATGGCCAAGAACTGTGGACTCTTCCCACTCGAATCATTGAGGATATGATTTTAAGTTTTCAAGTAATGTTTCTTACCATAACAGCCTCCTTCCCTGGCTCAGTCAAAGTATAAATCTCTGAATATGGAAAAAGGAGACAAGCAGGTTGATCTCTTACCTAGTCAGACAATCTTGCCACTTTCAGGCCTACTGTGCACCTCACCCATCTCATGGCTAATCTTGGCATTTCAGTCAGTAATTTACTCCTGTAAATTACTTTAGGGGCAATCTTCTAAATACAGTTCTCTTCATCCTCAGAGATGGAGGCTCTCAAACGGCTTCACATTGTCTCTTCCGGGAACAAATCAGATATTAGGCATGTCTTCATATGGCCCTGTGTGTGCCCCTGGGTGGATAGACTAAGCAATGCTGCATTTATTATCAGTGTGCGCTTACTGTGGTTCTCAGTTCCTTTTTTGAGTAAATTCTGCTTGTTCATTTCAAGAACATTTAGCGGTGGTGAGAAGTATCAGGCACCATGCTTGGTATGGTCTCTATTCTCAAGGGAGCTCATGAACTAGTCGTAAAGAATCACTACCTTTTAACCAAATTGCTCTGTGCTAGTCCTTTAGGCCCTATAATACAACAGGACTCTCCTACCCAGAAGGGACAGCCTCAGGATCACCTGATATGGAGAAGTACTTTATGTGTGTATATGAAACTCAGGACTTTGTCCTTAGCGGGCAGGTGCACTGCCACTGAGCTGCAGTCCTGGCCCCCATCCTCTCTTTTTCTTCATCTTTCTTTCTTTTGAAATTTGAAGTAGGCTTTCCTATCATACTCAGGTTTACCATGAACTTATTCTATAGCTCAGGGTGACTTTGAGCTCCCAATCCCCTTTTCTCAGCTTCCATATTGACTAACCTTACAAGCTTATATAATAGGACCTAACAGTAGTAATCTCTTAGGAGCTGTGGCTGACTAAAAGATGGAGGAGTCCTGTGAAACTTGTCTCCTATGTGTGCCCTCCATGGCATCCCACAAGCCTCCACATTGGACTCCTCAGGCCAGCTAGAATTGTGGAACATTTTAGAAACTTCTGGTACAAATAAATCTTAGCTTCATTTTCTTCTCTCATGGGAGTTTTATTTTTTATTTTAAAATTTGTCCAATCAGTTTGTTTTGAGGGTGCAGTGATCTTTCTTCAGCTGGCCTGAAACATAGGAACCTAGAAGATGTGAGATTTCATGGTCAGTTTACTGTGGTTTTCATAGTTGAGCTTGGGTTATTGAATTTGAGATTCTGAAAGCAGCTACAAAGTTAGTTAGCCCGTCACCATTGTTGCTACTAAACTCTAAGACCTAGAAAGGGGAAGTGATTCAACCCTGCTTGCTTGGCTAGTTAATGGTTGAGCTAGGCTTCTAAACAGACAGACAGGCCAGCAGCTGCACCAGCATTTTTTAAAAAAAATAATACTAGGGGTTAGACCCAGGACCTATACATGCTTGGCAAGGGTTCTACCACTGAGCTATAACCCTGGTCCCAGAATTCTTCCTACCACATCCTGTATAGTACATTTCCTTTTACCCAGTACCCTAACACTTTGAAAAGTATGAATGGTACAGAAAACCACTCTATTCCTTGTGCCTAGGTAAAGAATTCAAACACACTCCTTCACTTGTGCCTGGGCTCTCTTTAGCTCTACCAATTATTCTGAACAACAACATGGAGTGCCCACCAAGTGCTATCACTTTGCTGCCTTGGTAGCTAGCATTTCCTGGCAGATCATCTTAGTAGACATAGAAATTAGGAACTTTGCCTGTCAAGTGGTGAGCAGAGGCATCAGCACCTTAAGTCTTTGCCGATTTAAATTCCATTAAGTTCTACATATACTTAGGCACATGTGTCATGACGTAAAGTCATTGCTGGAGAATCCCAGGGGCTTTAAATGTCATCTCAACTCTCATCTCCCTACACATTATCTGCCAAAGTGTTGATCAGCCTCCTCCCCCTCTGTAAAACCTGTCTCTATCAACAGGTTGCTAATTTCACCTCTACCTAGCCCACATCTGCCACCCATACAGTACATTTCTTCCGCCCACTGGAATTGCACCCAAGTCCAACCTAGTACAACACATAGAACGTTTGTTAAAGATCCTCTTTCTGCTTTAAGGAACCTTTAGGTGTATGGAATCTCTATCTGAATGTTGCACTCAAGTAATTTTCAGGATAGACTAGTGAAAATACATCCTCTCCTACCTCCTACTTATTCTCTCAATTAAGTCTTATTTGCTAAAATCAATGCCTTCACAATTCTGCTGACACAGGCTGAACCTACAGCCTATAAATCATATGCAAGCTTCCATGCTGGCTCCGCTCTGATGTCCTAAGTGTTGTACCTGACCAAAACTTCACATAATCCTTTTGAATTTCATATTTTAGCTTTCCATTTGCCTCCAGTCTATAGGTCTATTTTATGCCCTCATTCAGCTGTATTGTCTGCCAGCTCTATTGTAGGCAGATGTGATAGGTTCCTTTAAAGTCCACATCAAAGCCACCAATAAAAATGTTGGCCAGGAAAGGAGATGGACCAAAAAGCGGTAAGGCCCAAGAGAACATTCATTCTCTCCACACTGGTTCCTGGTCTTGGAAGCTTCTGTTAGGATATCCGTCCTCTTGCTCTATGAGTCCAGGGATTGCATCCCCCCCCCCCACCTGAGGGAGGAGGAAATGGGGTTTGTCTAGAGGAACTTGTTCTTGGTTAAGGCAAACTGAGTTCATGGGGACATTGCTGTCTTGCAGAGCACGTAGACACTGTCTGTTAACCCGCCTGTTATTGAATCTCACCAAGGATCATAATCTTTAGCATCATATTTCAGCCTTTACTCTATTACTAGGGGTTTGTATTTTGAAAATCAGAATAGTTGCTGGTTTCTAGAGTTCCCCTGTATCTCCTAATCTCCTCGATTATCAAATATTCCTGAGAATAGATTAGTACCTTCTCTTCAATATTCCTGTCATACTTTTAACTTTAAGGAAACAGGGAAGTAAAGGAGCCTGAAGAAATCCTCTCAACCCAGGATTATCAGTTCAACAATAGAGTCCTTAAGCTCATGTCACAATTGTGTTCTGTGTAATTCAGCTGGAGTTGGAAACTCTATTCAGTCAGCTCCCTGAGACTCTTTCACCTAAAGAGCATTGGCTAGAACTCCAATCCTGTTCACACCACTTGCGTCCATTGGGTACATTCTCTTTACTCTCCTATAGCTGTTTAATTTAAATTCAAGCCCCATGACATGGAAACTCTTATCTGCTTAGATGTGTAACCCAAACCCCTGCTTTCTGTGCGCCTAGAATAAACAAATCTGAAGCACGTATGTAACATCCTATTGCCACGTGCTATGAGCAAATAAAATTTTAAAACCTTTCCCTATTCCCCATTTTCATAAGGGAAAATGAAATGCACATTTAAAATTAACCCTTGGCTTCATCATGCTTTCAATGTTGGTTATTTTTTTTTTCTTAAATAATAAAAGAAAAGGCAAAAAAAAAAAAATTCAGTACCCCAGTCATCTTTTTCATTAAATGTGAGAACACAATGTTAAACTACCCATAATTCAGCATGTGAACAACCCTTGTATTGTAAAAATAAAAAATAAAACAGAACTGTAGTATTTTCTCCACTCTCTCAGAGCAGATTCTTCTGGAAAGAAAGCTGGCATTGTGCACGTTTGAAATCCCACTCTGCCCTTCACTCCCTGTATCTCAGCTTGCTTTAGATGCAGTGGGGTCTCTTAGAGGTGCGAGAGTCTAGGGTTTCCTGGGAATCTGTCCAGGCCAACATCAGGACAAGGTTAAATTACAGAGTGCCGCAAGTAGGAAAAGACTGACGTTAGGTAAGAGTCCACGCAGAATTTTGACACTACAGAGGGCGATGCTAGACAAGCCATTGCTAAGCCAGAGCATAAACATGATTTTAGAAAAAATTTAAAAAGAGAGAAAGGGCAATAGGTAAGTTGCCTGATGGTCTGGCCTTGTGCTGGTAGCCCAGGCTGCTCCAGACCCCTCCTCCACAGAGCAGCAGCTCTAGCAATTGGCCGGAACATTGCACATCAGAGTCCACAGGAAGAATGAGTTTTCATGTATATTTTTTTACATCCAAATTAAATTAACTCATGGAATTTTCCACCCCTGGGAATTAAAGTAGCAGTCCGTGAAGTAATTTGGTTAGGTCATTCATACCAAAACAGAAAATACTGGTGTAGCTTGGCACCGTTTAAAAGCCAAGACTAGGCCTTGGCCATTTTATATTTCTTCAGATTCCATGGCCGTTGTGTTAGCTTAACTTTTATTGTGGCTGTAAATTTTTCAAATCAAAAGTATCCTAGCTGGTTAGAAAACATGTGTTTAAAAAGAAAATCAAAACTGGTTTGTTCACAGCAAGAGGGGGTTTAGGAAAACATCAGCTTTGGGGTTAAAAACTGAAAGGTGGAAAGCTGCATTTTCTGTCAGGCCTAATTGGTCCACATTCACAGTTGTGCTTCCCCTTTACCCATAAATCACCCAAGAACTGGAAAGCTGAGTTTAGCCAAAAGATCTGTCCAATATTAGCAAGGGGAGCATTGTCCTACAGTGGCCACACGCCCTTGAAAGCAGCTAATTGGATGTATTGTGAAAAGCCACAGAAGTGAGTTTGCACATTTTCTTTCGCCTGCGCCTTCTCCCCAGCTTCTGCACAGGCGCAGCTCTGGTGTGGAGCTGCAAGTGTGTGAAAGTTATTGGAGAATGGTAGTCTCTGGGTAGTGTTTCTGTAAGCTGCCCAATTTTCCTCCTGCAGACTAGATGGGAAACAGCTGGGTTTTTGTTTTAAAAGCTGTTTTGAGAACTGTCTGAATCTTGAGATATAGAACTGAGGTCACTGATGAAGCAGGTGCTTATGGACAAGTGAGAAAGCTGCCAGGGGGGCTAGCTGGCTCAGGAATCTGCTGCAGGGGACTTCCTCTTAGAGGAAAAAGTGTTGAAGTTTGCTCCTCTATTTAGGATACCAACTGGTCTAAGTAAGTAATCACATTAGCAATACTGTTAGAAACTGAAAATCTTTGAACACAGCTAGCCCATGAGTGAGTAATTAGCTCACTATGAAGGAATCCAAAATGGTCATTTCCTCTACAGGGATACAGTTCCAAGGATCTGAGGTTCTTTTGCTCCTCGGGGGTTTTAAATGCTTGAATTTCTTCTTAAACACACCAGTTGTGAAATAACTACTATTTTAAATAAGCCATAGGCTAACTGCCTGGGTCTGGGAGTGAGGTTGTTATTTTGTTTGCTTGTTTGCTTTCGAGACTGTCTAAGGGAAAAGAGAGAAATAAAGCCCACTTGGCAAAATCCACAGTGAAGCAGTTTTGAGAAAAGCAAAACAAGAAACATGAGGACCCACTAGAAATCAGGACAGGGCCGGGCAGGTACCCACTATCCTGAGAATGAGAGAAAACAGGCCCCTCCTTTGAGAGCAGCAGTTATTAGCAGCTGTTTATCCAGTCGGAAATTGAGATTAACATTGTAAACTTTTTTTTTAAACTAGAAGAAAATTTGTTTGGGAAGTTGGCTCTGTATATCAAATAAGCCTTGCCAAAAAAAACTTCCTTTCTCAGAACACATGTACTAGAGTTGAGCAATGTTATGATTCAAGAGAATCATAGAGGCTCAGGATTACCCAAAAGTCTGTCCTCATTAACTAGGCTAGAAGGGGGCAGAGAGATGGAAGGCTTTTGCTGTTGACAATTCCACCATACTCTTCACAATGTCAAACTAGCTCTTGAAGTTGTTGACGCTTCTCCATAACGACTCAAAAGGGGCCTTTCTGCCCTCCAGTCACTTTGTCCATTCTTCTCTGGATCTCTGCTATGGTCACAGATAGACTTGCTACACACCTGCTCTTTGCAGGTGACCCTCAGTGAAACATTTAACAAACAAGGTGCTTTAGTACTTTGTGATCCTTTGGTCTCAAAAAAAGGAAGAATTAAAAAAAAATGGGTATTGGTATTTTTTTCTTGATTTAATGCTACTCTTAATGTCATTTTCTTTTATTAAATCCTTTCTTTTGCTTTTGATCTTATTTATAGCAGCCACTGCTCATATGGAAACCATTACTGTATAGCTGGGAGATGAAAGACTTCAGTGCAGTTAAATAAGAGTGAATCATTTGAGCCAATAATATGCACGTACAGTGAGGTGCCATGTGTGTCCAGAATGCCCTCTGTGTTCACTTTGTAGCGTAGCTGTTGAGCTTTAGAATGGCCTGCACAAAAATCTGCTTTTTGTCAGCGATATGTAGTCTGACAATATGAAAACATATGTTAACACACAGCCCTTAGCTGCTTGCTTCATACGCCAAGAGACAGACAGACACAGACTCGGACACACAGACACAGAGAGAGACAGAGACAGAAAGACACAGGGAGACAGACTGTCTGATGCCATTTATTGATATAAAAATATAAATTTCCCATTGTAGCTGGGAGATTATGTAATTAGTGTCAAATACTGGACTATTACAGATAGATTTAGAGAACTGCCATCAAAATCCTCCTTGTCCTTCAAAACTTATCTCAGCCACCCTGGTTTTTCCAAATAGATAGGACTCTTAAAACCCTCTGTGACCTGTTCTCTTAGAAGACATTCATCTTATTTTGTCTTACATTATAATGATATTATGCCACCATTATAATGTATCTGCTAAGTAATAGATGCCTGTCTTTTGTTATTTTTTTCTCTCCGGGTACCTAAAGAGTACCCTGCATATGAACATCTGAAAGGCATTTGCTAAGTTAAATGGACAGCTTATTATTAGACAGAAACATGCAGAAATGGACACTTGACATTATCAAAAGTTATAATGTCAGACCTCTTCTGGATATATGCCATGTGTACCATCACTGGTGTTTAGGGAACATCCACCTATACACTGTAATGATGGTGATGTTCTGCAATCTGGACCCAGGCCCTGACTGTGTGGCATTTCCAACCCAAGATAAGCATTGGTTTTATGCATAGCAAAATTTAAGTTCTGTGCCCAGTGCCATGTGACAATGTTCTTGAATGTATTTTATGTGTGATGCCTTTAATGAGTCAACCAGAGTCGTTGGCCAGCAATGCAGTGGCAAAGTGCAGAATTAGGACAATCAGCATTGTCTTAAAGGATCTAGAGATGTGATGATGGCTATAGATCTGAAGAAACATTAACTAAACTGACTATTAACAAGGGACCAAGTCTGAGAAAAAGAATATAGCATTCCAAAGATGAAAGTTTATAAAGAGACGGAAGACACATTTCATTCAGATAGCCAAATTTCTTTATACCCTTGTTCCTTCTACAGATATTTACTCTAGGAGTCCGTTAGGTGCCTCATCATGCACAGCTTGGTTCTGGAAACCTGGCTGGAGCAGAGGGAGTATGAAGGGTAAGAACAAAGGAAACAACAGGCGTGTCCATGGAAACCAGGATCAAATGGGTTATATTTGCTCTGAAGGACTGGCACAAAGTACAGTAACAACCAGACACTGCACATTTATAATGTACAGCAGAGGGAGGGGTGAGCAAGCATCAATAGGAGGTTTCTGGAGGTGAGCAGTATCCAGATAGAAATATTTGGGAGGAGGATGCTGTCATTGCTAGTTACTGTACACACTAATCAGTCATAAACACTCAAAACTTTTACATACTGTCAACATTCACACTCAAACTAGACCCCACAGGTCTGAGGCAAAGTCCTTTGACAAGGCCTTGTTTATGTCCGCAGTGTGTATTTCCACAGGACACATGAGCTCAGTGCTTCCCCAGCTTCCCACAGAGAGGTAAAGCATAAGTAAAAGCTAAATGTGACAGTATTCCTCGAGTAATGGGCAGTCTGTGTGGCTCTGGAATATTTTGCAGGGTAGTGAGTTGCACAAGCCTGCACGCACAGATCCACTTCAGGGACCCACAGTTACCAGTACACATGAAAGTGTTCAATTGGCTTCTGAACAAAAAAAAAAGCTGCTTACAGGTAACTGCAGGGGTCTTCACTGTAATCCCCATGCTAGATGGGTGTGACTCACTACAGCTGGATCAACTTTAGTTCCATACAACAGATTTAGTAACCTGCTTCCTGGAGCAGGGGTGGACTTTGCTCCCCTAAGCTCCAACACAGTTTTGACTTGGGACATAGTGTCCAGATGTCACCCTCATTGGAGGAAATGAGGTAAAGATTTGGAAGCAGTGCACACTGGGAAAGCAGAAGGGGGAAATGAAGCAGTTCCACCTCATAGGACTTGAAAAAGAAAAGTGAACTGAATTCAGCTTTCATCCTTGGAAACGTATCCCAGAGTCATTCCTTATAACATTTTCGATGAATGATCCAGGAGTTTGGTGTAGTTGGTGGTTAGATTCTTCTGTAAATCATCTTGAATGGGGCTTGAGAGATGGCTCAGTGGTTGTCAGCATTAGGCGATCCCACAGAGGACGTGGGTTTGATTCCCAACACCTACACAGTGCTGCACAATTCTAGGGGACCTGGATCTTCTTTTGGACATTGTGGGCACCACATGCATGTAGTCCATATAAGTGAGTGCTGGCAAAACACACACATATAAAATAAATCAATCTTAAAAATTTTAAATCACCTTGAAAATTCTTTTATCTGGAGAATAAGCATTAAATAAATCTCTAAGAGTTACAAAAAAAATGAATCACACTAACTTTCAGACAAATTGTAATTAACGCTGTGAAATTTCTGAAGGAAGAAAAAAAAAAAACAATTACATGTTCTCATGTGAGTTGTGGAATCATCTCCCAGTAACATTTAAAGAGTCAGGGCAAATCCAAACAGAAGCACTGGACCTTGACCTGTTTTCAGTGAGAAATTTTTAATTATGTTGTTATTACACAAAAAAAGTCTGATAATTTTTAAACCTGGACAAATAGAAAATTATATTTGTGATTAAAGGATATTCTGGATGTTAGGAATTTCTCCTATGTTGTGTGGTTTTTAGAGTCCATCTTACTTTCTCCAGATCCTGGGTCTTTGGTATATTCCTTAGATGGCCTTGTATGAGCTTTGAGCTCCATTTATGAACCACGAAAATTTTTCTACCTCTTTAAAGGAAGCACCTTTGGCATAAATGGGATGTTGCACACAGAAAAAAAATAAGTTGTATTTCCTCTAATATTACAGAAATCTAGCAAGGCGTCTTTCACGGGGAGATTACCCTTGAACACCAAAAATGTTCACCATGTGTATATGGCATAATGACAGGGAACCACCCCCAGTGTGTGTGGGGGGGGCAATGACAGGGAACCACCCCCAGTGTGTGTGTGGGGGGGGTTGTTTCAAGAAACATGAGAGAACAGTGAAAAAAAAATCAGATAATTTTTTACGCACTTTTCTTGTTCTTTCCGTACTCCTGAAAACTAGAAGCCATCAATAACTAAAACTGGTTTTCAATAAACCAAAATGTTCTGTGACATGTCTTGTCTTGTGCTGTCGTGGGTCTAGACATGGACTGATGACATTTGCCCAATCCCCATCCTGCTCTTTTAGAAGGATTATGGTAGAGTGGGAGGGTCTTAGGGTTTGAAAGCCTGTTTGGAAGCAGTTATCTCTGGCGATAACATTAACTAGAATTGAATAACTGCCAAATGAAATTTAATACATTTTCCCATCCATGAAATAGACCTCTTAAATACAACAGAATAATTACTTTCACAGTACTCCCGAGAAACAAAGAGAACAAAAACACTGAATGTCTTTTTTGTTTGTGGTGTTTGTTGTTAGCTTTAAGGATAAGGACAAGGGTGTTTACCTAGATGCACCGTGTCCCTGAGTAAAGTCAGCCTGGCCGATGGCCACCTAATTTGAAATTGCTTGTCTTTTAAATCTGTTTATGTTGGAAGAGTCATGGCAAATATTAAATTCTGTAATTTAGTTAGACAGCTTGGCCTTGGCCTGACATGGGTTTTTGGGGTTTTTTTTTGTTTTTGTTTTACTTTTTCCTGTAATAAAGAAAAATAAAATGCTTTAGATCTGTGCATGTAGAGGTATTTATTTGCATATAGTATTTGTATATACATTCTTGTCCTATGAATGTATTGTGTGTGTGTCATAGGGTTTTCTAACAAGAGGCAAGCCCCATGTGTCTGTTACCTCCAGTCATAAAGTTATTTTGTTGCTATTGCAAACTATAATTTTGCTACTGTTATGAATTATAATGTAAATATCTGATATGCAGGATATCTGATATGTGACCTCTGTGAAAGGGTCATTTGACCCCCAAAAGGATTGCAACCCACAGGTTGAAAATCACCACGCTAGTCCCCTGAATGCTATGCTCTATGAATAATGTGTCTAATGTTTTTTAGAAAGTGTGATTATTTAAATTACAAGGTGTTTGTATGATTCCAAAAGTTAATACACAAATAAATATATTTGAGTTCCCAATGATAAACTAAGGCTAGAGAATTTCAATGGCGTCAAAGTGAGGAACTGGTCCTTCAGACAGTCTTGAGTCTCAGAACTTGGAAATGCTCATAGCAAATTCAAAGCAAGGAAGAGTCTGGCTTGGGGACAGGAAGACCAGAACCAGAAAGCGTGAAGGTTCTTTGGAGGCAGAAATAGGGGCCTGAGATGAAAGTGGAGAGAATAGACAGGAAGCAGCTCTAGGTCCCCAGGGCTCTCTGGGCCCAACTTCCAGAAGAATCCTTTAGAATTGAATTTTATTTTCTTTGAGCCCAAATAAGTTTCTCTTTAATTACATCAAAACTCTACACTAAGTTGGCCATTGCATACATTAGCAGGGATTGTTTTAAGATCCTGAGGGTGACGTCCATCTCAGTTGTTTATCTCACGTCCATAGCACCTGTAAAGTGATAGATGAGATAGGTAGTGTCTGATCAGTCAGTAGTAGTTAAATAAATTAATTTTTAAATTTGCTGTTTAATGTAAGTATTTCAAACTACATTATAATGACTACAGAAAGGAGTTAATTCAGTAGTAGTAAAATTAACCATTCTCACAAATTACTTTTAACTCTATTGAATCTAGAAGGAAGTTTATTAAAACAATAATTTAGTAAGTAAGAATTCTCTAAAAATACATAAAATATTTCATAGTAGTCATTCATTCATTAAAGAATCTTTTTCCTAGTTATATATACTTGGCTAAAAAGTGATCTGTCTCTCTCTCTTCCCTCTCTCCCTCCCTCCCTCCCTCTTTTGTGTGTGTGTGGGGGGGTCTCCTCTTTTTGATAGTTATAATAGTAATGGGCTTGCACTAGCCTCCACCACCAACATGCCTTATTTGTATGTGACTAGAGTTTTGTTTTTAAAAGAAAAATAAATGGGGTTGAGACATGCTGTCTGTGGCCAAGAAGACAATCAAAGTTAATTTTTAAGTTGGAATATTATTCCACAGCTACAGGCTCCAGCTCATTACCCCACAGAGTTGGATTATTCATGTAACCCAAAATATACATAGTTAACAATGACATACACATCAAAGGCACTGTTGACCCTGAGCTTCCCATATGGGAGATGACTGATATTTGAAATTATCTATAAAAGACTAAAATAAGGTAACAAACATCCTTAAAATCCAAAAAGAAATGTATTGGAGACAACTTCATTCTCCAATATAACCTCTGATATGTTCCCACCATAGTAGAGTAAAGGGACTCAAGACAACTCACACTAAAGTAACCACCAATAAATTTAGCTTGAGCCTTGAGGGTCCTTGAGCTATGTTGGCCCCTAGTTTTGTATGAAATGCAATTATTTTCAGCTAAAGCACTTAGTCGTCTGCATGGCAATTGTGTTATGCACTAACCTTTTTCCATATAATATTAGAATTGTTTATGATGAGCCTGGGCCTATCATCTGTTCCCTGTAGTGTCATTTGTATCATTTGGGGCTTGGGCAGTTTATGATATCTACTCACATCTCACAGACAAAACAGAGACTCTGGGACTCTGCCTTCCTCTTTCAGCCTCACACTCAGCTGAGAGAAGACTATGGTTAGGTAAATGGCTCTACATTTATTTTCTCTCTCATGGGAACTAGAAGGGAAAATATTCATTTAGGAACTATTTTAAATGAAAACCACAAAAAAAAAAAATCTTAAATTATTTCGCAGGTGTCTTGCAGAGAAGGCTTGTTCACAGCTGTAGAATGGTTGTGAAGAGAAAGGGGCCTTCATCGGCACTGAGGTCAGATCTGTAGGCCCTTTCGGGGTTCCAACCTAGAATCATGCCTATGGGAATACAAAATATTGAATGCACTGGCATTTCCAAAGTAAAAATAGCAAATCAAAACCTGCTTGGGATGTGACTGTCATTCTTGTTCCAAAGAAAAATCAAAATGCATAAATTGTAGGTGAGATGTGCTTGAAGGACTAGGTGGCCATGGCCTGCCTGTGGGAGAAGATCTGAGGTCAGAGAAAGGTGGGTGTGCATCTGCCAGGGCAGTATGGAGAGAGTCTCATGCTCTGTGGAACTCTTGAACTAACACTGGAGCTATTGGATGGGATCGACTGCCATCCCAGTCTGTGTTCAAACAGAATACACTGTTTTGGAAGGTGAGCAGAGAGACTCTTGGTACATCTGAAGAAGCCTTGTGGGAACTCAGTAGCTACCATTCAGAGTGTTCATCTTGAACACAGGCATACAGGCAGTGAGCACACACAACTAGGCTGTCCTGGTATCACAGCAGAAAGGCTCTTTACACTTACAGCTTTTGAGTCCTCTGCTCCAACTGTGCTTTGGATCTAAACAAAGACAGTCATTTATGTGATCTTTGTTCCCTGTCCTGAACTCTGTGTGTGTGTGTGTCTGTGTGTGTGTGTCTGTGTGTTGTATAGATAGTTTGACAGGGTCTGTGTATGTGTAAAGATGACACAAAATCCTTGTCTGCTCTGAGTAGTGATGTGCTAATTTTGTTTTGGAAATAATTATTTAAAACATGGTGGCAAAAAGACTGAAGATTTTTGCGTTATGTGTTTCTATTTTTTTATTAGAAAAATAAATGTTGATTCTCACTAATATAAATTCATGGATAAATGATTTTAGAGCTAGACCCACTGCCTGGGCATACATACTTACTAGATAGTGGGCTAAAGAACTACTTGGAAATGCAGAAGCAAATGTGAGTGCTTCCTGGTCCTTTGGTTTACAAATGCTTAATGGTTTTACCCCCAAGGCATGTGCTATGAAGTCAGCAACCACACTCCTGGTGCCCTGAGCTCATCATCTCTGAGCCCCAGAGTAATAGTCCTACTTCATAAAACTCAGTGGTATTCTCTTAAATCAAGTAACCACACTGAACTCTATAGATTTTTTGTTTTTGTTTTTGTTTTTTTTTTTTTTCTTGAAAGCATGAAGAGTATTTACATACTCTTCCTTAGGATCTGAGTAATGGAGATGGGAGAAAGCTGGAAAAACGTCCAAGCATCCTCACATAGCAATGATGGCATTACTGGTGTGTTTAATAAAACCTTTATTGGTACATTTTCCGGTGTGGTGGTATTGGCAGAAATGGTTCCCCCTTGGATTTGGGACTCAGCAGCTGATGAAATACAGTGAACATTAATTTGGAATGGGCTGCCAGTTTTGCAAAGCCAGGTGACATTTTATTATATTTGTACCAAGCAGGGGCTATGTCCCATACTGCTTGAGCTTCCGCTGTCAGAGACTTAGCTGGCATTATGGGGGGAAAAATGGCAGGCCTGAGAATCTTATCCCCTGAAATGAAAGTCGAATGCCAAATTGAAATTCCTGTAGGATTTCCGATAGCAATGGGGGAATTGAGAAGCCCACAATTAAGCATATGGGCATTAAGATAATTGTCAGATCTGTTGGCGGACATGATAGAAGACAGATGGGTACGAATCAGTGCGCTCCACTGCAGCACCCTGGGAGACAATTTGACGTTTTACCTGCCTGAGCTACTCTGCCATATTTGTCACTGGATGTAAGGCATGGCATCTTACTGAGTGTTAAGTGTTGGATTTTTTTTTTTTTTTTTTTTTTTTTTTTTTTTTTTTTTTTTTTTTTTTTTTTATGGTTTTTGGTTTTTGCAAAGAGCTGCAGACTGCAGGTGCATGTGCAGTCCTTCAGCGCCCTCTAGTGAAGTGCATTGAGAGGATGGCTTGTCACAAGCCACCCTTCCAGCATCCAGTTCCCTCCAGACCACACTCAACACTCTAGCTCCTTTGATCACTACAGGTTGGGGCCCACCGTGAAGATGGCGTGGCTCTGAGAGGCAGCCATTCTCTCCTGCCAAACCAGGTTCCGGTTCCACAGCTTCCTGTTCAGTCTGCAACATCCCCTGACTTGAACCCACCCCAAGACCCTTACAGAGGTAAGTCACTTCAGAAGGCAGCCTGACCTTTGGTAAACAATAGACTTCAAATTGATGTCAAGTGTCCTTGGCAGCATCTTGGAGGCCCTGGCAGAAAACCAAGAACCAAATTTGGTACACAAGTAGTAAATAATGGGAGAGTAGTGAGAATTTGGCCAGCTAATTGTGTTTCTCTGGCAACTGTTTTCCTCAGACATCCTCTGATATCGCAGTAGCGAATGAGACAACAGACTGATGAGAGGAAATTTTATTTTAGCTATTTCCACATTTTATTCATTCAGTTCCTCTAATATGGTTAGTTGTGGCCTGAAAATGATGTTTCCAAATGGATAGGGAGGAAATTATTGTTGTTGTTTAAGATGGAAGGAAATGTAGGTACATTCTAAAGGAAAAACGAAAAAAAAAACAATGAACTATGCTAGATTTTTTTTTTTTTTTTTTAACCTCTGGAGAGATCAAGCCATGTAACAATGCCGCCTGTCCCCCCTCCTGGGATTTTTCATGTCCCCAGGAAGTTGTTCTATAAAGACTAAACCTTGGTTTAATTTCCCACTCATGGGCCAGAAGAACAATGCTGCTTACAGTGTCTTCTCATTCCCTCCATGTTTAAAACAAACAAGATAATACTACCTTGGGAATTCTTATAACCAGCCTTTCAGCTGTCAACCAGTACAAATATGGAATATTTTTATAGAGGTTTGTAATTCATTCTTATCCAAGCAATAGTGATCCCAGGGCTCTTCTCTTACTCTGTGTTATATGGTTTTCAACTGTAGCCTGAGAGTCTAATTAAAATGCAGATTTGAATACCATAAGAGTCGGACCATGCATTGCTTAGGGCTCCCAGATGGTAAGAATGCTCCTGGCCCATGAAACAAATTTTGAGTCACAAGTTTTTAGAGTACACAGATTATAAGTGGAAGGATCTTTATGACAGATCCTCATCAACCCGAGAAACAGATTCCATGCAGGTCATGCTTTAAATGCAGTCTGAAGGCCAGGGAGTGGTTAAGAGTGATTGACGAGCAACAGTGAGGACCAGAGTCTAAATGGCAATACTCACATGATAAGTTGAGCACCTGTACACACCTGTAACCCTTACTGCCAGGGGAGAGGACCCGGGAGACCACTGGCTTCCAGACTAACCAAGAAAAACATGAGTTCCAGGTTTTAGGGAGAAATCTAACCTCAAAGGCTTAGGCAGAAAATGACATAGAAGGACATCAGATGCCCTCTTCCGGCCTCCTTTTGAGATCAGGTGTGTCCACAGGTACATACATGTGATTCTACATACAAGCAAATAAGTAACCCTTCAAATGTTGCATGTACATGAGCAGTGGAGCAAAGTTAAAACTCCAGATTTCTCCTGTTAGCAGTGCACCCCCTTCCATAGGTGCCACTTTTAAGTGCCGATTACTCCTCAAACATAAGAGAAGCATAATTTCAGAATATCATTAGGGTATCTATTGAAGCCTTGACTGCGCATACTTAGCATACTCCCTGGGAATTATATTTTAAGGACATTTTTCTATTAAATCATTGCATATGGAAGAAACTCAATATAATAGCTGATATTTACTCGGGTTCTTAATCAGAACATTGAGGTGTATGATTTTCATGATTATGATTTTCATTGCAATTAGGTTGATGTTTTGTAGACAGTGAAATTACCATCTACTCCAAAAGATTGCAAAATAGAATTTAACCTCAGAGCCGATGCAAGAAAAACTTGTTTCCACAGGTGCATCTCTGAAACTTCACCAGACAGCAGGGGAGAGTGACAGGAGAGTCCCAGTTGCCAGGATGGGTGGTCTGGCTGAAGGTTCAGCGTTTCTGGGTGAATGTTCTCATGCATAGAATTCTGGACATCAGCTGATCTCTGTTTCTTTTTTTAATTTTGTTTTTCTATAGGAATACCACCAGGTCTCCAGGGCCAGAGTGTGTCTTCTGGCAGCTCCGAGATCAAATCCGATGATGAGGGCGATGAGAACCTGCAAGACACGAAATCTTCTGAGGACAAGAAATTAGATGACGACAAGAAGGATATCAAATCAATTACGAGGTCAAGATCTAGGTAACAGGATATAACGCTGTCGCTTCATTTAATTCCTTTATCGGACTTTGATGAAGTGAACAGAACAGGAAGAAACTATTCAGTTTTTTCCTGGCAGGTAAAGCTCAGATGAAAAGAAAATAAAAGGCCCGTTCTAGAAGGATTTCAGGTATCCCTTCAGATACCTGTGTTCTAGTGAAGCCTAAATGCCTTTGAATTTACAAATTTGGACCCAATGCTAATTGCACACCATAAAAAATTATTTGTACCTAATTCAAGTGAAAACAGTTTCTTGTTAAAACTGTATTCTTCAAATTTGGTCAGAAGTGTTTTTGCCTAAAATATCTCCAAAAAGGAGATTTTAGCCATTTCAGAGAGTAAATTGATTGTCTATACAATTGTAAGTTTTCTCTTTAAAGTGAGAAAAATTCTGGTTTCCCAGTTTTATCCTAAACAGGTTGCAGTATGCAAAATAAGTTCTAACATTTTTTTTCTCCTTTCTGTTAGGAAAATCCCAGGTTCAGGGAAATAACCTCAAGTTGATGATCTTAAATATCTGCTATGTCTGAATGCAACGTGTCTCTTTGATCTTGAGTCTAGTGATGGATGGTTGCAGTGCCTGGAGACCCACCCATGTTGCCTTCATTCCTTTTGGTTAATTTTCTTTGCAGATTACCCAGTTGTGCCAAGACTACTGCTTCCTTTAGAGGTTGAGGTTTTCTGGGCTACAGTTGGCATCTTTCATTAATCAAGTTCACACTGCCTTTCATCTCTTTCCTATCGTGACGAATGACATTCTGTGCCCTGCTACTACTAACTCCAGAGATGCTAAGTGTTTCCTACCCTCTCTCTCACCATTACCATTTCCTGATTTGTGGTCACATTGGCAAGAAATCCTTGGGTGGAGATTTCACATCCTGAACAGCTTCTCTGTTAGTCAAGTCAGTTCTTGGTAATTTAGTGGCCATAACGTATACATATTAATTGGGCCTTTGAAGTTTCAGAACATCATTTTACTTACCAGTAAGTGTCTTCTTGTTAAGGACCATCCTCGTGCCATTTATAATGTATGCCTTGCAGAGTCCGCAGTGAAGGAGTGCTCTTCAAATCTAGTTTATGTCCACGAGCAATTTATTTATGTGAATAACTACTTCCAATTAGTCATTAGCCTGAAAACTTTTAAAGAACAGGTTTCCATTTTCTGGATTCCCTTGTGTAAGGTTTGACACATGGTCGCTGTCTAAAAATATTGCCAGTCTTTTGCTTCTGAATAGACCTACCAAAAACTGAGCTATTCCTTTCTGCTTAATGGTATTCAGGAACAATTTAATTGCAGGCCCAGTCTCTGACCACCAGCAGAAATTCTGGGAAGGGAAGAGGGGAAGCCGTGAGGAAAATGAGAAAGGCTTGCACCAGCCTTCAGTCAGTGATGTGCTGCTGGCTTTCATAGCAACGTAGTCAGTGCTGTTTGGGAGGGAGGTCACAGAGTCAGCCTTGCAGCATTTCACACCACTCTGCCCCAACATGCACTCTGCTGAGCATCCTTACACCCTTGGGTACTTTACAGAGTTCAAGAATGCCTCTCCTGGTTAGGCTCCTCTGGGGTAATCAGCCCTGTTTGTACTTTGGATGCTACCTGAGGACTTTGTTTTCTTCTACTTTTTATTAATGTGTTCATTGTACACAATGATGGGTTTCATAGTGGCATTTCCTATCAAGCCTTCTATGGACTTTGACCATTTTTCATACTCTCCTGTTCTTTGTTTCATTTTTGTGTCCCACAGTATCCCTGCTGCTACTTTCCTGTGTTGGGAAAACTGAAAAGCCACATGCAGAAAGATTGAAACTCGCCCCCTGTACAGAAGTCAATTCAAAGTGGGTAGAAGACCCTATTGTAAACCTGAGATTAGAAAGAAACAGAGAAAGCACTTCAGGATACAGAAGGGCTTCTAACAGGACTCTTAGCATGCAGGGATAGGTCACATGGGAAGTTGACACCCATCTGAAGTCAGCATCCGTTACACGTACAATGAGGAGACATTCTTCCACATCTTCAGTTCGCAGGATGAGGACTCATCATCTTGATTCTAAAAATTTGGATTTAGGGGATTTTAAGCTCTTTCTTTCTTTCTTTCTTTCTTTCTTTCTTTCTTTCTTTCTTCCTTCCTTCCTTCCTTCCTTCCTTCCTTCCTTCCTTCCTTCCTTCCTTCCTTTCTTTTCTTGAGGTTCTGTACCCAGTGGCTTGGACAAAAGCTCTCTCCCTTTCTTTCTCCTTCTCTCTCTCTCTCTCTCTCTCTCTCTCTCTCTCTCTCTCTCTCTCTCTCTCTCTCTCTCTCTCTCTCTCTCTGTATTTCTTTTATTCTCTCTAGTGCTTTTCAAATCCAGAAAGGATCTTTGCTCATGATACTTTTTGTTTTGATGAGTGTTTTGGAGACATCTCCCCCAACTCTCTTTTCTTTATAATAATCCTTAAAATGTTTGAAATCCTGGGTCCATGAGCTCATCTGTGAGAGATATGTTTTCCAGGTTCACCTTCTATAGCAAAGTCTCAGATGGGTCACTGTGACCACCAGAGATGGTCAGAACCCAACCTTATGCATACTGAACCCATTCTTTTGTGATGTGTCACAGAATATTTTGGTTCTAACTGAAAATCCTGTTTGGCTTCCTTTTGTGACTCACAGAGATTATGATCAATTACAAAGAGGTCCTTAGGTTTTGTATTGTGTTACAAAGCTTGGGTTTTGTATTTTATTACATAGTTCAGGTTTCCTCAACTTATTTTGGAGATCATAAGCACCCATAATATGAAAGGCCATCGAAATCGTGCTCTCACCTAAACTTTTTATTTAATGTGCAGAAGAAAGAAAACTCAAGACTCAGACAAAGTCAGTGGGAGGTGTGGACACCGCTTTCTGACGTTTCTAGCTCATACTGCTCTTAACATGGCTTGTATTTACTGTGATCAGAAAGAAAAATCTGTCAGTAACTTATTTTCTGTTGGTGTCACATATCACAAATGAAAACATTTAAGGATTGTTTAAATAGTCATTTGTTTTCATAAGCATAAGTTAAGCCTGGGTCATGTCTACGTTAAGACTGAGTAGTGTGTATACTGCGTAGTGCCGCAGTCTTCATTCCTCTTCGTGGTCCCTACAGCAGGATGAACACTATGACTGTGCTGGAGCCCACATCATCCTCTTCTGTTTGATTTGGGTAAAATCCTTGGAAGGAACCAAAAGTTTTGTGTGTGTACATGTGTATTTCCCAACCAACCCCAAGGTCAGATGAAGGTCAAATAGATACCTTTCTGCCAAGGATGAATCTAATGAGTCTCAATGAAAATGTACTACAGTTACCATCTTTCCCCCACCCTGTCATAAAAGGTCCCCTCCCTCTCTCCCTGTAGTAATAACGATGATGAGGACCTGACCCCAGAGCAGAAGGCAGAACGTGAAAAGGAACGGAGGATGGCCAACAATGCCCGAGAGCGCCTGAGGGTCAGAGATATCAATGAGGCTTTCAAGGAGCTGGGCCGCATGGTGCAGCTCCACCTGAAGAGTGACAAGCCACAGACCAAGCTCCTGATTCTCCACCAGGCCGTGGCCGTCATCCTTAGCCTGGAGCAGCAAGTGCGAGGTCAGAAGATAGATGCTTAAGCACCTCCAGAGAATTGCTAGGATGCTTAAGGACCTCCAGAGGATTGCTAGGATGCAGGACTGTATCAAAATCTGTCTCCTGCAACTAAGCTGTAGAGTATTCTTCTAACTAGTGTGTATTATAGCTTTTGTGCTGTCAATTATTAGATGTGATTGGCCAACCTGTTTTCATTCTTTTCTTTTGTGGGGTGGATGTATGTGGGGGGGGGGGTGTGGGTCAAATGTTAGTTAGCCTTGGAACATCATTCTTCAGGGACTATCTATCTGTCCTGAGACAGAGCCTCTCACTAGGACTGATGGCTTAGACTAGGGTTGACTAGCCAGTGAGCCCCCTGTCTCTGCCCTGCAATGCTGGATTATAAGCTTGCCACCACATGTAGCCTTTTAGGTGAGTGCTGGGTACCAAATTCAGGTCCTCAAGCTTGCACAGGTATCACTCCTAATGAACTTTCTCTCTTCCTAGTTCATCTTTTAAAATCACTGTTGTCATTATTTTGTCGAAGGGTCTTATTGTATAACTCAGTCTAGCCTAGAACTATGTATGTATAGCAGAGATTGACCTTAAATTTTCATTTTTCCTGTCTCTGCCTCTCAAGTGCAGGGATTTTAGGCCTAGGCTATTATGCATCTGCCTTCATGCTATAAAGTAGTGGTTCAAATTCTGTGTGCAGTTAATGAGCAGGCCGATGAGTCACCTGCTAGTGTGCTTCTCCACCCCTCAATGTTCCCTCATCCTATGACTTGAAATGGATTTCAATTGTCTGGCATGGACATGGGAGTCCTTCCCCACCCTCTTCGGAGCCCTGCTGATTGGATGCTCTGTGCTTTCATATCCCACAGAAAGGAATCTGAACCCGAAAGCTGCCTGTCTGAAAAGAAGGGAGGAAGAGAAAGTGTCCTCAGAGCCTCCCCCTCTGTCCTTGGCTGGTCCACACCCTGGGATGGGAGATGCAGCGAATCACATGGGACAGATGTGAAAGGGTACGCATTTTTCACTGCTGTCGCCCTCCCTCAGCCCTCAGTGGCACACGAGCCACAAACAACTGGCTTACACAGATTAGCCAATAATTTTTCTTTTTTAGAAAAAGAGGGCTAAAAAGGAAAAACCATCTTTTCCTATCGCTATATTAATTCCTTTTTTCTTTTTTTTCCTTTTCTCAGGTCCAAGTTACCACCTCGCTTCATTAAAACAAGAGACCACTTCCTTAACAGCTGTATTATCCTAAACCCACATAAACACTGCTCCTTAACCCCTTTTTTGTAATATAAGACAAGTCTGAGTAGTTATGAATCGCAGACGCAAGAGGTTTCAGCATTCCCAATTATCAAAAAGCAGAAAACACACAAGAAAAAGAAAGAAGGAAAGAAAAAAAGTGCAACTTGAGGGACAACTTCTTTAACATATCATTCTGAATGTGTGAAGCGGTATGTACAGGCTGAGACGCAGCCCAGAGACTGAATGGCAATCTTTCCACACTGTGGAGCAATGCATTTGTGCCTAAACTTCTTTTGGAAAAAAAAAAAATATAATTAATTTGTAAGTCTGAAAAAAAAATATTTAATTTAAAAAAAAATTGTAAACTTGCAATAATGAAAAAAGTGTACTTCTGAAGAAAGCGACCTGAACGTTTTTGTTGGTATCTCGAGTCAGCCAGTGTTTCTAATTACCGGATATTGAATAGGGGAAGCCCGGCTACCCTCATAACAAAACCAGCAAACGTCCTGATGGCAACGAAGTGATGACATTAGCCATTCCTTAGGGTAGGAGGGACAGATGGATGTTATAGACCTATGACAAATATATATATAAATATATATATAAATATATATTAAAAATTTAGTGACTATGGTAAGCTTTTGTTCATTTGTTTCAGACTTTTTTCTCCTGTAAAAAAATAGTACTGATTAACTTTTTTAAAAGAAAGATTTTACTGTAAATATGGATTTTTTTTTTTTTTTGTCTGATTTTTGTCCCGTCCCCTAGTTTGTTATCGTAACCTGTAGTGCCAACTCTGCTTCCGGAGGGGCAGTGCAGGACGAAATGCTGACCCCGATGTTGCTTCTCATTCATAAACAGTAGAAAGTTGTTTCTCCAGGCTTTTGGGAACACAGGACTTAAAAATCACATCATGTGTAGAAATTACATGCAGCATTGCCCAGGCAAGGCAAAGAGTCTGTCTGGCTTGCGGAGCTGCCCTTGCGACCCTCTCCTGGGATTTTCAGAGGTACACGGTTAGAATGCTACAATGTTACCACTGTGCCTTCCAATGTTTATATCATCGGAAACATAACATAATCAAAGTGGCTGTGATTTAACAAAACGATTCAAGTGTTACCTACCTGTGTAGCCGAAGTAGTGTGCAGTGAGGCGTTTCTGAATACATGGTCAGATTTTTGGAAAAAATACAAAAACTTTAAAAAAAAAAAAAAGAGTCAAGTTCAAAAACCATCAAATGAGAAAATTGCAAGTAAGTAGTGTGACCGAGCTGATTGATTTTGTTGCTTTCTTTCTTTCTTTCTTTCTTTTTTTTTTTAATGAGTTTACTAAAGAGTAGATGACTTATTGCCTCCTCTGTCTGAAAAATGCCAACCAATCATGCAGCATTATAACAAGCCTTATAAGTCCTAAAGCATTAAGTTGCGCTTTCATGAGGAGGCCCTAGTGCAGTATTCTCTGGCCAGTATGAATGAAGTTTATACTTAACATTTGATAGAAACATAGATCAAACTATGGCACAGCAACTCATCAGCTAGCTAGCGTTGACTCTGGGCACAATTGAACCAATTCCCATTTTAAAGCTTCCTAATGGTTGACTTTGGTGTGTAGTGCAGTAATCACACAGTGCTCCTACGTAAGCATTCGTCAGCATCCTTTCGTCTCTAACTGGTTTCTATTTTTACAGCCACACAATCTTGGCATGTATTAAGAAAAAAAAAAATCCCTGTTGAAGTAGTTTTTCCACCTCTCAGCACTGAGTAAATGCCATAAATCCATGAAAATGGTCTAACTGCCCCACCTTGTCCTGTTTTACCAGTTACATAGTGATGAAACACATTTGTAAATTTTATGCAACAAATGGCAAACCTATCATTATTTTGAAACTGTGTATGTAAAAGTTATATTTTTACATGTAGACTCTTGTTATTATGTGTTTTAATACATTGTATCAGGTTTTTTTGGGTTTTTTTTCCTAAACTTTGTGGTTTAAAAAAAAAAGTCATTTAAATGAAATAGTGAGCTACAAGAATCTGAAATTTATATCATTTCTGAAAATGTAAGAACAAATAAGATAGTTGCCACATGGTCACCTTTTACAAACCCATAAACATTTTGATTAGCTATGTGTGTGTGTATGTGTGTGTGTGAGTCGTGTGTGTGCGCTTGCACGTGTGTGCATGTGTGTGTGTGTGTTACAAACTGTAAATATGTTCAGTATTGATAAACTAAAATGCTTTGATTTGTTGATAAGTTTCTAAAATGTGGAGGTGGATTGAAAATGTAGAATAGCAGAAATCAGATTTCATGAAAAGTTCTTCAGGGGCTTTCCTGTGAAATGTGCGAACAAAAAGGCTCAAAGGACATGGAAGACAATAATGTACACTTCCCCTCCTCCCTAAATGACGGAGACCATGTGTACTTGCTCTCTCACCATGGTAACGATTTCCTTTTCGTGATACATTCTGCACTCATTTTGTATAGTCTACCAAGGCGGGTATCCCTAGGAACATTATTATTATATAGGAAGCAGGTATACTCTGATCACATTCAGGATAAGTGTATAGAAGAGAATATGGTGTTTACTCTTTAGGAAACTGGGAATACTCCATTGATGTACATTTTCAGAATGGCACTTTTGATACATGTTATCATTAAGGTGCTTACTAAAGCTGAAATTAATGTTTTTTTCAGATCTGTAAACAAAGCAAAAAAATTAAATTTAGTCATTTAATTATTTTTTTTTCAATTGGTGCTTTTATATTTTGTTCTTACTCAGAGAGGAAAAGCAGCAATTTCTTGTTCACCAGCTTTGATGTATTTATTACTTGGTAATGTAATATGGCTATTGTCAAATTCCTTTTGGAAATAAGCAAAGACTCCCTAAAGGCCACCAGAAGCTGCTGGCTGCATCTACTTGGTGGAGAAGCATGATCTGACTCTCTCTGCTGTAACCCGGTTGTATCTCAGTTTAAAAGCAAAGAAGAGGAAAGGAAATGTGACATTTTTAATGTGTTTTTTCTTATTATTTTGTAATAATCAAACCCAGGTAAGATATTGGTATTCCTGCAATGAATTTTTGAAAGAAACTTAGAGGAAGACAAGATTAAATACTATACAAATATTTCATAAGGGTCCATACTGTACTAGATATATATGATGTGGTGATGCGTAGGTTAGGGATCGGTTTAAGAGACTCAGACTTTGAAAGCAACTTGGAACAATTGATCCACCTCCACATTCAAGTAATTTATGAATATGCAGAATTAGAGATCTATCATCTAGTAGGTCTTCCCGTCTGTCTTCTGTGTCGCTGTGAGGAACACTAATGCCCATACAGCTGTCAGTTCGCCCAGTCATACAATGGATTCTGACACAGTCTTCCGATTGCTTGTGTTCATTTTCTTTCCACTTTTTTTGTATCTCTTGATTTTTATTTTTATTATTATTATTATTTGTGATTTTTGTTTTGATGAGGGGTTTGGGAGTGGGAGGGAGTCGAAGGAACTGAGACTGGGGGGTAAGAGGTTTTTTTTTTTTTTTCATCTTTGCATCCAACAGGCAGAATACGATCTGTGTCCAAAACCGAACTTAAGTCAGGAATTGAAAGGATTCAGCATAAACAAGCACAAAAATGTAGTCTGCCGGCTGACTGGAAGCAAAAATTAAATAAAGTAAAAATAAATAAATAAGTAAAAAGGTGAAGATGGAATGTTATGAATTCCAAGACAATGGGGCACCAAGGCCTGCAGGCCTCCTTTGATTTTGCTTTGGTTATGTTTATTTTTGTTCAAGATGTTCTTTCTCATGGGACTTGAAGTGACTCATCTCTGTGCAGTGCTGGTTTCGCCATATGCTCATTTCCAGTATTATAGACATATGTAATGGTGAAATATATGACCTGTGGCCTTTTTCATTGTTGTTACGTGTGATGCAATTTAAGTGAAGATAAGAAAAAAAAAGCAGAGATTTACCATGTATCAGTGCCTGGCTTTTTGTTATAAAGCTTTGTCTGTCTAGTGCTCTTTTTGCTATAAAATAGACTGTAGTACACCCTAGTAGGAAAAAAAAAACTAAATTTAAAAATAAAAAATATATTTGGCTTATTTTTCGCAGGAGCAATCCTTTTATACCATGAATATTACAAAAAAAAATTGTCAGATTCTGAATATTTCTTCTTTGTAGATTTTTGGAATCATTATGAGTAAAAGTTTGTTACTTTATTTTACTATTTAAAAGATGTTATTTTACCATGTGTTACCGAGATGAAACTGTATGGTAGCTTCTTTTCTTTGGTTTTGTTTTTAGTTGTAGGTCGCAGTGCGGACATTTTTTTGCGACTGTACACATAGCTGCAGCATTAAAAACTTTAAAAAAAATTGTTAAAAAAAAGAAAAAAAGGGGAAAACACTTCAAAAAAAAAGATAAACAGTTACACCTTGTTTTCAATGTGTGGCTGAGTGCCTCGATTTTTTATGTTTTGGGTGTATTTCTGATTTGTAGAAGTGTCCAAACAGGTTGTGTGTTGGACTTCCTTCAAGAGGCAGACAACCCAGCTTGGTCTAGACCATTACCTGTCCCCATCTGTAGTTATTCGATGAAGTCATGTACATGACCGTTCTGTAGCAATAAATGTGCCATTTTTATAAACCGTCTCTGATACTCGTTTCATTCATTCTCATTGTGCACACAGCCCTGTTCTGTAAGACCACAGCTACTGTTCATTTGTTCTGAGTGTTGGAGGTATTGACAGTTAAACAAAACATTTTTTAAAAATCACAAAAACAAATTAAAGAGCAAAGCCCATGGTTCCTCAAGAAGAAATGTTCCTAATGAAAATGGAGCAGGATGCATGCAAAACACAAAGAAAGCTGTCTAGAGGATTGACTAATTGAAGGAGTGTGATTAATGCACGTGTAACACCGAAGCTGTGCACTTGAAGAACCCTGAACTACGACAGTGTTTTGGGTTGTGCGGCGGGTTGCTGAGTCTCGGTAGCTCTCACCTTCTGGATCAGTTGGTCGGCTGTTTGGCAGAACATTCTCAGCTAGATTTTTCAGACAAAATAAGTAAAACTCCAGGACAATTTTATTTTGCATCACCTGTTAAAAGCTGCCTATTGTTATTTGCAGTACTATTATACTGTATTGATAACTCCCATAGACTATCCCCCAAACTCTGGGTGACTGTTGACTATTCTCCCAGTTGGAAACAACCAGATGAGTGTTATTTTTTTTTTTCTAGCTTGTACAAACTGATGTGTGTCACCTATGGGAGGGAAAATTGTACAGATTAAAATTATACAGTGTTATGTACTGTAGGTTATTATTTTTGTAGAGTGGACACCAGCCTACTTTACAGAACTTGAAGGCTGCTTGGCATTGCACTATAGAGATGTAATGTGATTTATGCAATGAAAGAAAGCCCATGACAGAGGAGTTCTTAATGGAATGTTCTAACTGGGTGCTTGGGATTGGGGGATGTCTCTGATACTGCTCTTGTATTCATTCTCAAGGGGTGTAGTGACTAGTTATCTGAAAGAAGATGTTGTAATACCATTTGGTTCACATGTAATGTGCCCTCCATAGCCAAATGTTGGGAGTTTACCCCCCACACACACTTTCCTTTTTGTTGGATTGTTTGCAGATATTTTAATTTTATGAAATTTCCAAAGATTTTGGTTGATAATCCCTTTAACCTTTTAAATGATTTGAGATGTTCTTATGTTATTACTGTGTTTTAAATATATATAAAAGAGCCTCAAGTATTTAGCCTTTTAGTATTATATTTGGTCATGTGACTTCTATGATACTATGAGAGAGGAAATGGGCCAGGCACCTGTCCAGTGTCTCATATAATCTATTAACACTAGATTTTTACTTCAAAGCACATAAGGTACATGAATTTAGACTTTAAACAGACTGTAGATTGCCAGGGAAGAGATAATAATAACATTCACCAAGATCCCCATTACTTTAGGTGCTAGGAAGGGAAAGAGACCCATAGAAAGTAAAATCGGACATCATTTTTAGTCTCATAATTTGATCCATTTACATAAAACCAAGTGAAATTTCTATTCTAGGCCTTAATTGCAGGCCACCTTTCTCTTGCCTAAAAGCCTAGGAAATGTCACATATGGCCTTCTTCAAGGGGGAGCTTGAAAACCGCAGCTAGTGAGCTGCCTGCCTTCAGATACTCTACACTTACCTTGTACTGTGGCCCCCTGCTCTTCCAGCTAGATCTCATGTTCCATAAGTATGCTCCTGCCTCAGATTAATCACTGGTCCATGTTTTTACTGGTTGGTGCTAATGCTATCAAGAAGCATAGCTTGTTTTGTTTTGCCAAGCCAAGATCACCTTGGTAATTTGTCTGATAAACAAATTGCATCAAGTACAAATCACAACATCAAGTAAAATTCACAGGTCTTGAGAGCAGGGGAATGTGGTGTCACCAGTTACCAGCCTGTGTGTCACTGCAGTATTTAATGGTGGGCACATAAAACCCATCAATTAAACCAGCTAGACACCCACTAGCCAGAGATGAGTAATAATAAACTAAGATTTGCCCCCAAACATAGCTTTCTTATGGAACAGTGTGTGCCTTCAGTTGCTGTTTCATACTATGACTTAGGGATATTTTGATAGAGAGAAACAACTTAGTAAGAGGAACAGAAGCATTACCATATTCCTTTCTAAGAGTCTAAGGAACAGCTTTTGAATCTAGGAAGGATCCCAGAGTACAGGTTTAGCAAAACTGCTGCGAAGTAACTAAAATGAAACCACCCCAGTGTCTTAAACTGAACTGGCTGACCTAGCCATAACTGGACTGCTGTCGAGAGAGAAAGAGAGAGAGAGAGACCCTTTGTGTAACGCAGAAAATAATTCGGTCCTCATCCACATCTGTTACACTATATTTAGAAGTCAAATAGCTTTGGCATTGGCAGGGACCCATATGCTTCTAGCAGGAAACAGACAGTAGCCAAGAGCAAAGTGCAAGTGCCCATGTAGACTCAGACCCACAGGCTTGAGATTCCCCTCCAGCACCATCCCCTGTTGAGAAACCGTCATTCTTTACACACACACACCACGCGTGCAACATGCACACACACACCAGTATTGTGAAGAATATGGAAACGTATGTCTTGAAAGGAATTATAATATTTTGCTTAGCCTTGTGTGTCTAATTTACTGGAGCCAGTGTCCTGGCTTTGAGCCTAGTCATCTCTGCACAGTGCCGTCTCCTGAAGGGCCAGTCTAGTCCCGCCAGTTGCAAGGCTCAGCCCTTCCCCTGTCCATTGTCCTTCTATGGCTTTTCTCAGTGGAGACGCTAAACTCTTGAGATTCTGCTCTTGTACCTCAGTCGACACAGTGTTGACATATTGCCAGAAGCTGACATGTAATGGATGACAGAGATTGTTAGCAGTAGGGTAGAAAGAGCCAAAATGGCAGCCAAACACACAACATGTACATTAGGTCTGAAGAACATTCTAAATGTTGGGAGACACAGATAGGGCTTTGGGTGAGGAGGATGTCCTGAGATAATACAAAGAGCAGAAAGGATGTCTGAGTGGAGAGTGCCTGTGGGCTGAGGCAAAACTATCATCTGAATTTTTATTAAACTTTGCTCCAAAAAATCATTTAAGCTCACATTGCCAACATGGTGATGATGGAAGAGCTACTTTATTTTCTTTGCCGAGTCACAACAACCATTTCATTATCCTCCATAGAAATCTAAGGAATTGCTCTCAGCCTCTACCCCTTACAAAGCAACAGAAGCCACAGGTCTGAGCCAGCAACACAGGCAACGGCCATGAGAGTACTGGTGGGGTCCTTGCTGTTCAGAGGAAGGACTCAGTGACTTGAATCAAAACATGTCTTCTGGCGCTTCCTAACCCACAATATGGTGCCACTTGTAGGGCTACAGGCCACCGCATCCTCTTGAAGATCTTCCCCTTCTTCAAAGCCAGCTTCTGCAGGCTTCCTTCCAACCAGACAGCCCAGCACCCCAAAGCCTGCCAGTCCCCAAGCCTTTGTTCAGCCTTGGCTTCCTTCTGTTCCTCTCCACACACATCTTTTCCATTGTCTGGTGTCTGCCTGTGATCATCTGATTCAATTAAAAAAAAAAAAAGGCAATAACATCTGGGGATCATAGATCCTATATCAAAACCACTGCACGGTACCATAAAGAAAGCAAGCTAGTTACCAAAAGTAACTGAAACCCTCCTGCCAAAGAATTAAAACACACAAACAGGTATAATTGAAAGGAGAAACAATGTATACATATTGTCAACTATGTCACAGAGCACAACAGCATAGTTTATTTTGAATTCTTGTTTTAGCTAATTCACACAATCCCGTCAACTGGACGTGATGGCCATTCCCGTATCACAGATGAGACACGAAAGCAAACAATAGGTAACATTGGGATCAAGCCATGTGACTCTTAGAAATAGGCATTTAATGTTCTGTGTGGCATGAATAGTACCAGTATGTGTTGGGAAGCTCCACCCAGCCCCTCTCTTCCCATTCTAGACCCTGCCCCTGAGAAAGCCCTCCATCCTGACGACACTTAAAGCTCCCTCCTCATGGTTTCCCTTCTTCCCCTGGGACCAACCAGGAATGCTATACTCAGATTAAACTTGGATTTACTAATTTGGCCTGATCTAATTCATTGTCTTACTGGAGAGACTTAATATGAATAAATAACATATATTCAGAGTCACGTGATGAGGTTTACAGAAAGGGGCTGGAGACATCGTACCAAGCTTCCCAGAGCAAGCTTCTAATAAATGAGCAAGAGGAGACTTGAGTGACCTAATAGTCCATATTGTCTTCCAATGGGAAAATGAAAAGACAGAAGAAGTGTGCACAGGTATTACAGGCTGTAGCCCAAGGGCAGTGTCATCTTTAAACAAACTCACAAGGAGTCAGTTCTTTGACCCAGTCATCACACAGAGACCATGGGATGAGGATGTGTACATGTGCCCATTCTGCCAGTTCTGAAAGCAATTTAGAAGCTCTGTGTGTCCAAAGGCACACAGCTAGTGATGTCCCCTGGAGGAACAGAAGGCTCCTTTCGACTTGTCTGAGGAATTTTTCAAGAAAACCTTTAATTTGGTGCCCCATTATCACCCCACTTCAGAAGGTCACTGCAGCCTGTTTTAGATCAAATGTTAATTCTCTCCTGGAAACTCTGTTCACCTGTTAGACAGGCGTGCTGAACAGTGATAATTAAGAGGAACTCTAGGATAGGTTGAGAGAGACAGGACACAATCCTGGGTGGATTTAGGATGGAGTAGGAAGAACTTAGTCCCAGAAGAAGGGGATGGTGGAAAGAAATGGAGGGAGGTTCCACCTGTGATAGAGGGGATCATAGAGATCTTTGAAATCCCAAGCACATTTTGGGGCGGCCATTTCCTGGTAGGGAAAGCACCAAGCCCCTCTGTTTCACAGGCCAAGATGGAGTCAGCTACTTCTTGAAAGAAGAAAAGTTTAAACTGGCTTAAAGTATTGAGGCAAGCTCAGTGAAGTGAAATCATCCATGAAGTGACCTGTCAAAGGAAAACTGTTTACCATCTCCTATTTTGCTGACAAGGATACATATTCATAATATTGTGGGATGTTCAGCCCAGGCATATGGAGATCATCAAAAATCATATACGTGTCCATGTGTCCATCAGGGCAAGATCCACCCCCCCCACCTCCTCCCACACACCCATGGAATCAACTCCACCTAAACTCACATAAAGAAACTGAGAAAGAACACCGGGCTGTTGAGTCTCACATTGCTTGACCATTTCCACCCTGTAAAAGATAGTGTGTGGGTTTATTCTCACTTTTAAGGAATTTATACTTTTGCTACCATTAGTTCATATTGAATCAGTTTTGAGATGCATTCCAGGTCAGCCTCTGCTTTAACATGCAGAAGAGAGACATGAGTGGGTAAGCAGGTACAGACCATACAGCAGCCCTCAGAAAAGAATTCACAATAAAAACAGGAGTTGACATTGTAAGTCCTAAATGAAATGTCCAAAGAAAGACACCCAGGGACCCTGCTGCCCCTATTCTAGAAACATTAGGTTATTCAGATGGCTTACCAGTTAAAAGCAATGAGTGGGGGGGGATAGAGGTCTAGATGACAGTGAGGCTGGACTGTCCAGTGGACAGTGGAGAGCCTCTCAGAACACTAGCAGAGAAGGGATTTGGCAGATCTGCGCATTTTGCTTATGTGCCTCTATGTGTGTGTGTGTGTGTGTGTGTGTGTGTGTGTGTGTGTGTGTGTGTGTGTGTGTGTGTGTGTGTGTGTGTTACTCTGTAAGGACATGTGCCTTCAAAGTTCAGTCTGTCCTGCTGTTAATGAAGCTTCTGGGTGTTCTTGTTATAACTGGTGACCTCGAACCTGTCAGGGCTCAAGGATAAGAGCCTAACACAGAATGATTTTACCGTCTTCTCTAAGAGTGCTACTCTGGTGACCAAATATTAAAGATGAGTTCACAGAATTGGTTCTAAGCTTTCTTGGGAGGATTCTGTATTCTAATTGGATGTAAAGCATTAATAAGTTGTTTCCAGAGGGCAGGGGCATAACTAGTCCACTGTTTTCTACAGGAAAATAGCTGCTCAATTTATCTGTAGAGGCATACTAATGGGAGGTTCCAAGTAACTTATTGCTGGCATTCAATATTTTAATCAAAGTAAGGAGGATAATGGGGTGTATTAGATGTTCCTTATTGTGATAGAGAATTTGGCAATAAAGAAAATAATGACTTTAGAAGCTTCATATTGCCAGCTCATTGTCTCCATAAAGGAGCTGAAAGCTGCATCCTGTAATAGCCAGATTTGTTTCGTGAAGGAAAAGAAAGCCTAATTCTCCAAGCAATTGTGTTACAAAGGTAACTGGGTCTCCTGCCTCTAGGCAGGAGTCTCCTTTGTTAAGCCCAGAGAAAAGATTGGGCTGGGGTTGTGCAGCAGTAAGGGTATTTCAGTAAAGCTAAGTGCATTTCTCTGAAATCCTACTAAGCATCCCTTGGCACTCCAAGTAGTATGTCCAACTGTGCCTGAAGAACATCGGGCCTCCTGAGGAAGCTGCCTTCACAACACTGCTGGGTCCCCAGACCTGTCTCCATAGACCTTTTCCTTCTAGACACACAACCAAGCTCATATTCTAGCAGATGCTGGAGGGGTAAGATACAAAATACAACCCATGAACGGGGATAATAGACACCACAACAAGTGAATGATTCTGCCAAGCTCTAATGATGGAAATCTGGGCAACACGTGTGGGAGCAGATCTTACGGGTGTGGGATCAAGGAAGAAGAAATACGTAATTGGATCCAGCCAAACTAATTGATATGGACTTACTCACCAAGTAGAGACTCCAAATTGAATGTTTTTTGGCCCAGGGGGGTTTGAATGGTTCTAATAATTTATTTTGTTTGTCAAGAACATGGACCCAAAGTAGTTCTACTCTAAGTGAAGTTGAAATGCTAGAACCTTCTGATGTTCTACAAAGCAAAGGGCCATATGGCAAGTGTTAGAGTGTATAAATCATGTGACTGTGTTCATCCACTCAGAAGTCTGGAGCGCATGACCTCCACTCTAGTAAGCTCCTAGGAGAAGACCAAGCATCTCTATCTGCTGTGGAGACAGGATCAAGGGTCTGAAAGGTGACATGCTGTAAGGATGGGCGGGATGGGGCGGGAAGTGGGGGGGAAGATGCATGATAACCTGGCTCAAGGAAGGACAACCCTGGAGATAACTGATCACCAATCCCTCCATGGAAAGTCAAAGGAAAGCTTACTAGATTCTTACTTGGTCTGAGTAAAGAATTAAAAGTCAGAGGCCAGGCACGGTGGCAAACGCCTTTAATCCCAGCACTTTGGAGGCGAGGCTGGTGGATCTCTATGAATTTGAGGCCAGCCTGATCTGCCTGGTAAGTTCTGGAACAACCAGAACTTTTTCTTAAGAAAACCGAAAGAATCACATTATGGAATCGATAGAACCATCTTCTCTTCCTAGTCACTTTTCAGATCTCAACAGTTCAGATATTCCCAGAGTCTCCTCTGATACAGGAAGACACACTGCCAAAATTCACAGTTAAACTTCCACAAAAAGATGCGTGGCCATGTACCAAGGTAATTCGGCACTGAAAGAAGTAAGCCAGTGTTCCCAAGTCTATTTCACAATGGCGATGATCTAACTTCTTGAATACCACTGAATGAAGAAAATTCTGGAAAAGCTAAGTTTGTTCCTATGACAGCTTCAAAATCCTTGAAGGAATTTTTAATGAATTCCATGATGATATTAATACACATACTTATTAACAAATATTTTATTAAGTCCATATTTGGAAGATGAATGTGATTCAGCCAGTGGCCAATGCATAGAGCTACACATTCACATATAATGAGCTCTGTTCAGAATCTGTGGTATACCAGTGAACTTTCACGAAACAGAACACAAACTTGTCGACGTGGTTTCAGATTCCACACAACAGTTAACCTTCAAGAAATGGCCATTTTTTTTGTTTCAGTATTATAAAATAACACACAACCACAATGATGTGAAAAGGCCAATGTTTCTTGACATCCATATGAGGCACATATACTTTTACACATTCAACCAAAGGATCGTCCCAAACAGGTTGAACTTAGAAGCAGTCACATCCATCTACTTTATGTTAGAATCGTAAGTTGTTTATAAATATAAAATGATGTCACTATTCCTGGTAGGGCTGGAGTCTGTAGCCATGTGTATGCAGGTGCCTGTGTGCTAGGGTACACCAATTTTACATGCATGTATGTGCATGTACACGTCGAAGCCTGAGAAAGAGCTTAGGTGTCATTCCTCAGGTGCCACCTACTTTTGTTTTCATGACAAAGTCACTCACTTGCCTAGAACTCACTAAGTGAGCAAGGCCAGTGAGCAGAAGATACCCCTATGTCTCCACCTCCCCCGGGCTAGAAGTGAAGGTGTGCGCTACCATCCTGCTTGTTTAAATGTGGTGTCTGGGGATCCAGTTCAAGTCTTCATTCTTGTGAAGGAAACAGTCTACCAGCTGAGCTCCTGGGCTGGATCCCATTGTTCTTATTAAGTTGTTTGGAATATGTTATTTTTCATTTTTAAAGCTTTAATGTGTTTATTTTTTAAATAAGCAAAGACATTTTTCTCAATTTTAATCTCTAATGTGGTAAATATTGAAAGGTTGGAATTTACATAAATGAAAGTTCGTTGGAGTCCTGAGTGCATTTTAAAACCATAAGCAAATTCCATAAAAACTATGAGTTCTGTTTCCAGTGTCCAAAATTATGAAAGATAACCAAGAACAGATTGGTTACAGTAAATGGAAAGGGCTCTGAATCTTCATGTATGTGCCATTGTATTTGGGGCTGTCTTCATGGAATACCAGTTTTACATCAAACAACAAAAATGACGATCTCACAGTTCTGTGGCTAGAAGGGACAGTGAGAGCTCTCTTTCTGATGAAGTTGGGGCTGTTCTATCGATTTCACTCTGACACTACACAGACCAAATAAGGATCCTGGAAGCTTTTCATCTACTTTCCTTACAGGGACACCATGATTACCCAAAGTTCCAGCGTCATACTCCGGTCATCGCTGCTAGTCATGAAGGCCCCAGTCCATGACTCACACTGTGTTTTAGATGTTGAATATCTTCCAAAGGCTCACATGAAAAGGTGTGCTTCCTAAGCCGGTGGTTCTTAGAAAACCCATGGACCATGATGGGACATAGTGGGCTTGAGGACTCTTGTGGAATATTAGTCTCTTGCTGGCTCAAGATATCATGATGCTTTGCCCTACCGTACACTGTCACCATGATAGGCCCTGTGGGCCACCTGATCTTGAGCTTGAAACTCCAGTATTGTGTAACCTATATAAACCTCTTTTTACTAGCTAAGTCCATTGTAACAGGTATTTCATTACAATGACAGAAAGCAAATACAACCTCACAACTATTACTGCCTACTTTTTTAAGATTTGAGTTTTTAAAATTTAATTTTAAAATAAATAATATCAATACAATATTCCTTCCTTCTCTTTTCTCCCTCTCAAGTACCCCCTCAACTCTCCTTCGAATTGGTGACCTCTTTTTTCAAATTGTTATTACATGCATATGAGTGTTGCATGCATATGAAATATACATTTATATTCCTAAATATAAACTGTAGAGTTCATATAATGTCACTTGTACATAGATTTTCAAGGCAGACAAGTTGGCACTCAATAGCCCTTTTTTCCATGCACAGTCACATTGGAGGTTCTGTCTTCAGACCATGAATCTGCAGAAGGGAGAATATTTTAGTCCCTCCCTCCCAGTCTCCCGTGTTGCTCTGGCACAGGTGTCTCGGCCTCTTCTCTGGGGTAACAACATCTCCTCACTCCTCAGATTCAGCTTAGAGATTCATGCTTGCTTTAGGTAAACAAACTTGCCCTCCTGGGTTGTGTGCTCATTTTATAGTAAGTCTTTCATTGTCCCATCACGGTTGTCATTCCTTAGTGATCTGTGAGCTCATTCATTTAATATTAATGATATATAATCAGGCTGCTGTTGGCTCCAAGAGTGCCTTCCACCTTATTCGCCATCGCAGTTAGGGGACTGACAGATTTATCCCTAGATGCTCAGAGGGAGCTTGACCTATTTCAGCATCTGTGGATGTCATCTATCTATGTATCTATCTATCTATCCATCTATCTATCCATCTATCAGTTATCTATCCATCCATCCATCCATCTACCTATCATCTATTTATTTATCCATCTAGCTATCATTCATCTCCTACATCCATGTGTCTGTTATCTACATATCTATCTATCCATCCATAATCTTTATTTCAAGAATCCTCTAGCAGCATCCATGGAGACCATCCTAGTTCTCAAGTGGATGTGGACTACCACTATCAGAGTTGTCTTCTGATTTTTGGTTGAATGCCTTCTGTTCATCCACTTTCCAGAGGTAAGACAAGACCTCTAAAATGGGAAATCCCCAGCCTCATCTTAGTGTTTTGCTTCTCAATTTCTACTAAAAGTGAGACCATTCTTGTCTTCCAGATCTTAGCCATCTGCAGGTACTGGGAGGTTGCTATCAGAAGAACATTCACAGTTGGGAAATTTGGGATTTAAAATCAGGAAGGGAAATTAGATTTAAAGAAAATATAGAATGACTGGGGTGCATTCAGTGGGTGCTGTAGGATGTGTCTAAGTTCTAATCTCAAAACTTTGAAGAAGATATAGTTTAGCAAATGTCTTGATGAGACCATCCCAGATTATCCAGGTTGCTATAAACCCAATAGCACCCACCCCATGTTTGCTTAAAGGAGGATGAAGAGAGGATGCTGACAGAGAAGAAGGCTAGATGGATGTGAAGGCAGAGATCGCATCGAGGCTTCCATTAGCATGGAGCAGTCCCAAGCACCAAGACCTAGAAAAGCAGAAAAACTATCAGTCAAGATTTTCTAGAGAAATAACCAATAGGAGGGAGGGCGAGGGAGGGGAGGGAGGGGAGGGAGGGGAGGGAGGGGAGGGAGGGGAGGGAGGGGAGGGGGGGTGAGGGAGGGGAGGGAGGGGAGGGAGGGCGAGGGAGGGGAGGGAGGGCGAGGGAGGGCGAGGGAGGGCGAGGGAGGGGAGGGAGGGGAGGGAGGGGAGGGAGGCTCTCATGACTGAGCAACTGGCTAGTCGGAGTCTACTGGGCCAGCCAGATGCTAAAACCTTGGCCAGGGATTTATGTGGCAGTGTTTGAGTGTCTAAGTGTTTTCTCTCTGGGAAACATGTGTTTGGCTCTAGCCAGTCATCTGCCTGAACACCACTCTTCCTGTTAAAGATAGTCTTGACTTGGAGTTACCCAGAGGAAGCTGTTAACTCAGCTACAAAATACAGTCGGAGCTTAGAGGAACATTCTCAGAACATCATAACCAAGTAGACACATGCAGCTAACAAGGCAAGGTCAATCTCTCACAGGCCATCTCCCATACAGCCTGTGGAGAGAATGTGGTTCCTAACTCATTGACTTCACACTTCTGCCAGATGAAGCATGAAAATAAAAATAAATGCTTCTGGTGCTAAGCTAAGTTTGCTAGAGAAACCCCAGGAAGTGAACACAAGGCCCAGCTGAAGAGTGTCACAGTACCAAGAAGTTCTTCTGATGAAAACTTCCTGGAAGCAGGTGACAGGAAAAGAATACATTCAGTCCCTATGTGAGTTCAATTCAGAATTGTATGGGCCACGCTTCTCCTAGTGGGGTTTTCAGTGCTTACAATAATAATTATATTTCTAAATTAACATAAAACTGTGTTTCATTGTAACATTCATGCATGTCTATAAAAGTAGGTTGCTCATATTTACCCCATAATTTCCTTCTCTCCTTTCTACCTCTGTGGGGTTCAGTCCCTTTTCCCACTGCATAATCTCCCTTTTAATGTGTGTGTATTTGTGTGTAACTAGATCCCCTTTCTAACAGAAAACATATGATAGTCATCTTTCTGAGTCCAGCTTTTTATGCCCATTGTGGTGATTTCAAGTTCCACTCATTTCTCTTCAAGGACATGATCATTTTTATTTCCAGCTGCATGGAATGCCATTGTAGATATGCGGTGGATTGTCTTTCCCCATCCATCCATTGATGGGCTAGCTCCACAGCTTGCCTGTTATAAAGAGTGCTACAGTAAAGGTGACTAAGCAGGTGTCTTCTGTGTTCCCTAAAAGCTATGCAAGGCTTTCCTCTAAGCCAGTGCTTCTCAATGTTTTAATAAAGTTCCTCGTGTGGAGATAACTCCTAACCATAAAATTATTTTCATTGATACTTCATAACTGTAATTTTACTACCGTTAGAGATCACATTGTTTTTTTTTTAGTTTTGGTTGTGAATCATAATGTAAATATCTTTGTTTTATGATGGTCTTAGGTGACCCCATAAAAGAGTCATTAAGCCGCAAAGGAATTACGATCTACAGGTTGAGAACCATAAGACAACGGCTCTTAAACTGGGCTGGCTGTACATAAGAACACGGGGGAATATCTTTCTTCTTTCTTCCTCCCTTCTGATTTAATTTGTCATGGTTTGACATTGTGCAGTGTGTAGGTATTGAGTGTTCCATGATGATTCTTGTATGTGTGCTGTGTGTTCATGTCCTGTGTATGTATGCCTGGTTCTTGTGTGCTGTATGCATATGTTCATATGTGTGTGTGTGTGTGTGTGTGTGTGCATGTGGAGGCCATCAGTGTCAGGTATTTCCCTCAGTTGATTCCACTTTTTTGAGACAAGAGTGTCACTGAATCAATTCAATTCCCAGCAAGTGCCAGGAATCCTTCTGTCTCTACTTTCTCAGAGTTGGTATCACAACCACATGCTGCTGAACTCAGCATTTTACATGGATTGTGGGGACCCAGCTCACATCTTCATGTTTACACAGTAAGCAATTTACCAACTGAGTCATTGCCCTCCCCAAGATGATGCAGTTACTGTTCATACACATGGCTGCAGTTCATCAAGGACACAGCAGGGCAGGAGAACTGTGGTAGTGCCGAGGACAGAGCAAATATGAAGTTGGGTGGGTGAATATAAAAAAAAAAAAATACGAGAAAAGTCAGATGGGTCTTTGAGTAGCTAATAAGCAGGTACACCTAGAAGAGGGTTTCATGAGTGGGCAAGACAATGAATGATTCCTGCCAGACAGACAGCCCTAAGAACTTGTCTATAGAAGCATATACCCTGAGAAGTAGGCAGGGCCTTCTAGGGAAGAAGCAATGCATCACAAAATAGCAGCATCCCAGTAAACACCTAGATGTGCACTCTCCAAGGGGGATCCAGCATTAGACAGTCCCGTGCTGGGCCACCATGGGCAAGGGCTCTTCCATGTTTGTTCCTATTTTTCATGCTCACTTGGGTCATACGATGGCTTAGGCTGCTTCCCAGAATATCCACATTTCAGCTAAAGGAAGAAGAGAAAGAAGTCATGGCTAGCCTCAGCTCTGAAAGAACCCCATGGCTGCCTCCCTCACAGTCTGTGTACGTTATCACTGGCCAGGGCCCGATCACTTGGATGTGCATTGCTTCAAAGGATGTTAGGAATCATAGCCTTCATTTTAGAAGCCATGTGTATCCCTCTAAATCTGTGGATTCTATAGAAGTGGGTGAGATATATGAAGAGAAAAATACCATTCTCTGCTTGAAGGACGTTTTAAACCTTGATTGAGCCTCTAGGTTTAATCTCAAGCCACCTCTTTGGAAGAAACAAAATGTTTTCCTCCATTCTCATCCCAAGACTTTCTACTTAGCTTCTGTCTCTAGCCAGTGCACTTCTGGTTCTGATAATTGTTTTCCATGGAGGAAAGAAGGAACATCTTTGTTTGAAATCTGTTTGAAAGCCAGTGGAAGTTCCTAGATTAGAATTTCATTCATATTCTCTGCCTCTGTCTGTCTGTCTGTCTGTCTGCCTGCCTGCCTGTCTGCCTGCCTGCCTGTATCTCTCTCTTTTCAAGACAGGATTTCTCTGTGTAACAGTCTTGATTGTCCTAGCCTCGAAATGCCTCTGCTTCTGGAGTGCAGAGATTAAAGGCATGCACCACCACCTCCTGGCCTGAATTTTATTCTTTTCGGGGATACTCAGTGAGTAGAAATCTGAGATGAAAGAGACCTCAGTGATCTTGAGAAGTGTCTTGCAAAAGGATTACACAATATTGCCTATGGACTAAGCCTGCTTCCTATGTGTACTTAAAAGTTTCACTGTGTTATATGCTGTCTGGCTGATGCTTTCAGGCTGCAGTGTAAAGATTCTATGTTACACAGTTCTCATTCAGTTTCCTCTCCTGCTGATAGGAATAGCAGAGCCACACATAGAACAGGCCAAAGATATTATGAGGTAGAAAACTGTCTTTTAAGTCTAGGACTGAGAGGTGGACAGTCCAGGTTAAAAATATCTGTCCTTTATTTTGGGGTTATGTATATCATTTGCTCTAAGATTTTTTAAACATTTATTTATTTTTATTTTGGTTGTATATTGTCTGCATGTATGTACTTGTACCACATGCATGCCTGGTGCCCATGGAGGTGAGCAAAGGATATTGTGTAGTGTATTTATGATGTTACTTTGTAAATAATTGTCCCGCCTAGCCTACTAGTTTAATAAAAAGTACTGATTGGACAAAGGCAGACAGGAAGTATGGGCGGGGCTACCAGACTAAGAAAACTCTGAGAACAGGAAGAACAGGGCAGAGACCACAGAGATGCCACAGACAAGCCAGAAGATGCAGAGGACATCTATGCTGCTCTGAGAAAAGGTACTGAGCCGCATGGCTGAACAGGATAAGAATCATGGGTTAGTTTAAGAGCAACAGCTAGCGAATTAAATGCCTGGGACCCAGGTCAGTCAGCGTCCAATTAATGTAAGTGTCTGTGTGTCTCTGTGGGACTATGGGACTGGGGGTCTGGGCCATGAGACTAGACTGGAAAGTCTGAGCCACCAGGCTAGGCCAGAAAGTCCGGGACAGAAACCACATACAACAATATTGGATCCCTGAAAATGAAGTTACAGATGGTTGTGAGCTACCCAGGTCGTCTGCAAAGAGCAGCCAGTTCTTCTAACTCCTGAACCATCTCTCCAACCTCATCTTTATCACGACAAAAATGGAAATAAAAATCACAAGGAGGGATGTGTTCACTAGTGTGATGATCAGTCTTCATTATCAATTTCCCTGGATTTAGAATCACTCGTGAGATTTATGAGACACAATCTGAGAGCATTCCAGAGAAAATTAACTGAATTGATAAGACCTGTCCTTAAACAAGTGGCACCATCCATTGGCTGGGGGCCTGGGTAAAATAAAAAGGGGAAAGAATGAGCCAGCTAGTAAAACATCCCCTTTCACTGCTTCCTGTTTATTATTTGAGCCACTGTGCTCTACTCTGCCTTCGATGCCATGATAGAGCAAACTGAAGCTCTGGGCTAAAATAGCCCTCTTCTCTTTGTAAAAGTGTGCTTTCATCTGATTCCTTAACTTCTCCCATATCCTAGGTCCTCCTCAAGATTCTCTCTCTCTCTCTCTCTCTCTCTCTCTCTCTCTCTCTCTCTCTCTCTCTCTCTCTCTCTCTCTCAACAAAACAAAATAAACCCCCCAAATCAAACTAATCCACAAGCATACACACTAAAATAAAAACAAACAAAAGATAAACTAGCCCAAACAAAGCAAAACAAAAACAAGAAGCCGGACAACAATATCACTGAGTTTTTTTGTGTTGCCTGCATGGGGCCGGGCCTGGCATGTGAAAGGTGACAAAACCTGTGACACCCTGGAGAAAAGGAATTCTTCCTTTGTCATTGGGTATCAACTATACATAGCTTCTTGGTTAAGGGTGGGACCTCATCTCTCTCTCTCTTTGTGCTGGGATCCAGATGGACTTGAACCTGTGCAGGGCTCATACCTGCTGCCGTAGTCTCTGTGAGTTCATATGCACACCAGCCCTGCTGTGTCTGGAAGATACTGTTTGCTTGGAGTCATCCATCACCTCTAACTCTTAGACTCTTCCCCCTCTTCTTCCACTTAGTCTTAAGGGGAGGGGCTTGAGGGGCACAACCCATTTAGGACCGAGTGTTTTCAAGTCTCTCACTCTGCACATTGTCCAGTTTGTAGACCTCTGTCTTAATTTCTGCATGCTGTAAGAAGCTTCTCTGATGTGGGTTGAGCAAGGCACTGAACATGGCCATAGTTATTTGTCATTAGGAGTCATTTTTTTCCTATGTTACTTTAGCAGAGTAATAATATTAGGTTTTTCCATAGGCCCATGACCTATCTAGTCTCAGATTCTTGGCCAGTTTAGCAGTGTTAGCTGTGGGTTCCATTTCATGGAGTTGGCATTAAATATAATCAGAAAATGGTTGATTACATCCATAACATTCATTCCACTATTGCATTTTGAAATCTTGCAGGCAGGTAACTGTCGTATGTCACAGAGTTTGCATCTGGATGATATTAATAATTACCTTTATTCTCTGGTAGCACACAGGGCACCTTGGAATGCGTAAGCCCTAGTTAGTAGGGGTGAAGCTTCTAGTTGGGTACCAGATCAACTTCTCTGTGTTCAATGACATAAGTAAGGGTTGTCTTCAGCAACAGGATCTTAATGTAAGGTTGAAAATCACCAACAGCCTTGGCAATTAGTCCCTGGTGTTTGAGGGATTCCATGGAGCCCCTTTGGCCAACTCAAGAAGATATAACTCATATTGGCACTGGAGGTTTTACTTGGTAGCATAAGCTATCTACTTGGGGCATTGTCATCCCTATAATTTGGTAAGTCCATTTAGATTTTTTCATATATGTATATAATTTTGGAAAGTTCTACAGTAGTAGATTTCCATCTTTTTTTTTTTTTTCAGATGGCCTTTGGTGTTTTTTTTTTGTTCCCAGATTCTCTTCTTAAATCTTTCTTATTCCCCTCCCTTTTCTAGTTTCCCTGTCATCTTTACATAACAATATATGCATTTCTCTTCCCATAGGCTACCCTCATCCTTTTGATCTCTTATTAGGTAGCTAACCTCTGTGGTTATTTGGATTATAGCACACATCTTAAAAACCTAAATGCTAGCACCCATATATAAAAGAAAACATGCAATACTTGACTTTTGGGGTCTGAGTTACCTCACTTGAATGATTTTTTTTTCTGGTTTGATTAATTACAGAATTTATATTTTTACTTCTCTCAACAAACATAATATTACATTGTGTAAATTTACTACATTTTTATTATCCATTCAACAGTTTTTGGACATCTAGGCTGTTTCCAGTTTCTGGCTGTTATAAATAAAGCAGCAATGAACATGGATGACCAGGGATCTCTGTGGCAGGATGTAGAGTTCTTAGGGCGTATGCTCAAGAGTGGTATATCTAGATCTTGAGGTAGATATATTCCCACTTTCCCAAGAAACTACTACACTGATTTCCATAGTGGCTTTTGGACTAACACTAATAATAAGTGTTTCTCTTATCCCTTATCATCGTTGAGCTGCCCTTAATCTTGGCCATGACTGGGGTAAAATAAAATCTCAAAGTAGTTTTAGTTTGCATTTCCTGATGACTAAGGATGTTGAACATTTCTTTCATTGTTTCTTGGTCTTTTGTGGCTTTGTTTAGTTTTGTTTTATTGGGAACCTTCTGTTTAGCTCTGTACCCCTGTTTTTATTTGAGTTACTTTCTTGGTGTTCACGTTTTAGTTATATATATTCTAGATACTGACTTTCTATTAGATGTTTAGTTGGTAAAGGTCTTTTCCCATTCTGTTGGTTGCCACTGGACCTGAATGATGGTGTCTATTGGTGGGTTTGGTTTTTTGTTTGTTTGTTTTTCTGAGACAAGGTTTTTCTGTAGCCCTGGCTGTCTTGGTACTTACTTTGTAGACCAGGCAATCTGGCCTGGAACTCAGAGATCCACATACATAACACCAAGTGATGGGATGAAAGGGATGTTCCACCATGTCTGACTCTTCTTCTTATTTTATGGGTGATACTCAAATAGTTTGAGAGTACAAAGTGCCTATTATATTGGGAGTTCAGACATTTTGAATCAAGTATTCTCTGACATTTTTAAGAATTTAGATGTGACAATAATTTAATATCTACTACCGTCCCTTTACATTACATACAACCCGCTCTTATTTAACACAAAGCAATTCTTTCAGGACTTTTCTCCTCAACCCTTATTTCCATTGAGCTTTCATTTTTTTCTCAGTGTGACATATTTTTATGTATAACGCCTTTTCCACGCTGTTCAACACACATGCATCAAACAATGGGCATGGAATCCAAGTTTATTTTTATTTCATGTCACCGGAATGCTCTAATATTTTAATAAAATTATTCCAGATTGAGTTGTTACTATTAGCACTGGTACACAAAATACAGTGTAAATATTGATAATTAATTAGTAGACATAGAGAGTAAAATACAACATTTATAGGGTAGGGAAAGCCACTTTCATGATGCGGAGAAGTTTCTTTTATGTCCTGATTTTTTTCCTGCCTGTGGATGAATACGGCTCTTGGCTTTAACAGATTGCGGCTCAGTATCAGTTCACTTCCTATTTTGTTTTTAGGTTGGAGACACCGAGAAAGCTTGTTCATACAAACATGTAGATAGAACAGAAAGAGTTTTGTTGTAGCCACGTCCCTTAATTCATCTACTTCCCTTGAAGTTGTGTGGGCTCTATCATCAAAAACTACCTCTAATAATCTCTAGACTGACAATTCAATTAGGTCCCCTTCAGTTCTGATGTAAGCAGAGAACTGGGAACCACCTGACTTGTAAAAGGGTTTCCAGCCAGGCCCTTAGAGTATTATTTTCTCTGGTTTCTGGGAAACACACCAATAAGGCTTTACCAAGTCCAACGGAAGACCTCTTTAATTACACCTGTTACCCTACCACTTAGGTACCCAGTTTTTCCCCAGAACAAGTTGTAAAAGTGAAAATACAACTATTTCAGCACATCTAGCTTAACCAGTACAATTTGTTGCTTAACAACATATTCATATTTGGGAGCTGGGGAGATGGCTCAGTGAGAAAGAGCATTTGTTCTGCAAACATGACGACCTGAGTTTGGAAAACCAGTCCTATGTAAGAAGCTAGATTTGGTCACGGATGCCATGGACGCACCAAAACCCAGTGCTCTGGAAGAAACAGTGTCAAGAGATAGTGGTTTACTGGACATCAGCCTACTAAAAAAAATTGGTAGGTTTCGGGTTTAATAAGAGAACTTATCTCAAGAAATAACCGTAGAACCGTGTAAGAAGATATCACAGGCCCTTCTCTATTCTCAGCTGACTCATAATCTGACACACCTGTACATGTATGCACATGTGCACATATGCACGCGCACACACACAAAACTTATATTTTTATGAGCGTTCATTTCCTCTAAAGGCACAGAACATCGACCACACACGCTAAAAAGGCTTACCCTTCTTTTAAAAAAATCTGCCATCCAAATTAACCTACTTTCTGGCAGAAAAAGTAGGTCTTTTGATCATATTTTACAATTCAAGTAAGTTTTCCTGAAACAACCATCTCTTTCTTTGAAATCACAGCTCTTTTATGAGCTGCCAATGCATCCATCTTGAGCTTGTTCTCAGGGGTTTGTGTCCTTCACCTGCCCCTGGCTGGCTTCCTGTCCTCCAGGTTTCAGCCCATGGGTGCCCTGCATTTAAAAAGGGATTGGCACAAGTAAATGGGTTCAACTTACCTTTTGTGAGCAAGAAGAGATGAGCTTGAAACAAGAATTGGCTCAGGAAGGCTGATTCTCAGAACAATAGAGGCTCTTGGAAATGACCCATTTCCAATAAGACTTGGGATAAATAACCAGTCAGATATGGTGCTCTAGAGTAACCAGTGGGTCATGACTTCTTCAGAGTCACATAGCAAATATCTGGCCTATCAGAAATTTACATTGCAATTCACAAGGGTAGCAAAATTACAGCTATAAAGTAGTGACAAAAATAATTTTATAATTGGGAATCACCACAGTATGAGGAACAGTATTAAAGGGTCACAGAATTAGGAAGGATGAGAACTACTGCTCTAGAGGAAAATGGGGGAAGACAGACAAGGTCCCCCATCTTTTGATTATCTGGCACACAGTGGACGTATGGAGGGTGGACCTTAAGAAACCAAAGAGGAATGTTGGAAGAGGCAACTGATAGCTAACTTTGGGCTTCTGGTTTTCTAGCTCACAAGTTACTCTCATGTTGAAATTTAAGGATTCAGTTTCTGAGGAAGCATCACTGTTACCTGACCCTGAAATTGGGAACCCCTGAGTGATTTCGGCATAGGCCCAAGATAGACATTCATCCAAATTAATTTTGATGTTTCAGTCCCTGGTTCAAGTTCAGAGGATGCTAGTCTTGGTGGGTTTCCCACCACTGCCCAGTCCTTTGGAGTTATAACTGATATTCTCACTTATAATCCTTGCACATGGCCTCTTGCTACTTACAGTGTGAACGGGCTGATCTGGAAGCCTTGTCTTTATTCCTGAATGGTTCCAAAAACCTGAGATCTCTCAAGAATTGGAAGCAAAATTCTGGCTTCGACAGAGTCTTATGAAGATGCCGAATGTATTTGCCCTCTTCCCCACCCACAACCCTTCTCCTCACCTGCCCAGTTGTCATTTCAGTTTATTCTAATGAGAAGACTTGGTACCGGGGCCTTGGTTTCTCCTGGAAGAAAGCTTCAAAGCTCCCGTTGTTGCTTTTATGTGCTTACCCAATTAAAAGTTGTCCTCAGGAGCACCTCGCCAAGAGCCGAGATAACAAGCCCCATCTCATTACGGCTCACACCCTCTCCTACACAAGAAGATAGAGAGATGCGTTTCTTGAGCCATATTTTTGGAAATTGCTAGTTAGTTGTCAAATGTTTCCTGAGGTAGAAAAAAAAAGCCCAGAGGTCCTAAAATTATTGCATTGTTTCACTTCTGAGGCCAAGAAGCAGATGCTTTTCTTGCAAGGCTTGGGAAAGTCTCCTCAACAACTTAACTCCTCCTCTGCCTACCACTCTGGCCTCCCTAATCCCAGCTCTGCTGGAGAGGCCCACTTCGAAGATCAGTTGAACCACTGCCTAGGTTTTGGCTTGCAAGACTTAGGAAAACAAACAAACAAACAAAAAAACGGCCCATAATATAATATGGTGCTAATCAGATTGTGTGTGTGTATGTGTGTGTGTGTGTGTGTATGTGGAGAGACAGAGAGAAAGAGAAGAGACAGAGAGAGAGAGAGAGAGAGAGAGAGAGAGAGAGAGAGAGAGAGAGAGAGAGAGAGAGAGAGAGAAAGACTAGGATAGAGGAATGATTCTCTGCTCCTGTCCTTCCTCCTTGTGTTTCGCTAAGACTGAGGTGAGGTTTCTGAATGGATACCCTGTAACTCAGGTAATACAATGACTTTCTAAAACATTCACCAGAACTGGAAGAATATAGTCGTGGGCTGTACAATGACATTTAGGCCACTGCCACAGTGTAGACATGACAGTGGTCACTGAGATTACCTTGTCTAGTGTGGTTATAGCCACCTTATCTTGTTTAAGGACAAACCAGGATATTTATACAATGAGGACATTAGGTAACAGCATGTTTCTCAGACAATATTCCCGTATTATACAAGGGGTGACTACATTTGGGTTAGAGTGCCTGTATGGGTTAGGCTCCATGAACAAATTATTTGAAGAGTCTGTTCAGGGACTGCCTTCTCAGAGTTTAACCCTCATGGAGGCTGTCCAATATTAAGCATTCCACAATAAACCTTCCATGGGTACTGAAGGGTGAAGGTGGCCATGACATTCCCTCTCACAGCCTAAATGAGTGGCCAGTCTAACGCCTCTTAAAGAGAAAGGCTTCTAGAAATTATGCTTAATTTGGAGTCTATAATTTCACTGAGTTGATAAGCATGATTTGAATGCAGGACAGAAGAATAAGTATTTGATGCTGCCCTCAAGGTGATGGAATAAATGTAGCCGCCTGATAAAAATGACAAAGTTATTCATTTAAAGATATCTTTGACTACAGACTAGATGCCAAGTTTGGTTTTAAGTCACAGGATATAGCTATAAATAAGATGGCACAGTTCCAAGTATTATTAATAACTAATTGTTTCTGGAATATCGTTTATTGGGCATTTGCTATGTCCCAGGAAGTCCAAATACCTCACCAGCAGCCTTCTCTTTATCCTTATTGCCACCACAGGGAAGGAGAATTGTCTCTTTCTTCTGTAACTTTACAGAGAAGTAATGAAGGCACTGGTTTGTTCAGGGGCATTCCTGAGGTATCAGATTTAGAACTCCCTCTTGGTACATAATCACGGGTGAATTATGGGCAAAGAGATTCACTGTGAGAAAGTGTAATGGACTCTCTAGAGTTGCTGGAACCCAGGGATTTTCTGTACTGTGGAACTTGTACTATTAAAACAAGGATAGGGTTGGCATGAGCTGAGAAAGGAGCAGGGCTGTATTTTGGGTGACCTAAGAAGTAGTGGTTAAAACTCACAGCAGGCTCAGCAGTACATGTCACAGCTCCCAGTTCCTGTATTTGTGCAAAGGCAACTGCTGACGATTGGTGTGTGAGTGGGCATGAGTGTATTCCAATAAAACTTTATTTTCAAAATAAGCTGCCTTGGTCATCATGTCTTATCACAACAATAAAAAAGAACTAAGACACTGTTCCTTTTCCCACGTAACTCTGGTTTATGTCAAGTTGACAAAATAATCAGATGGAAACATAAGCTTTTTTTAACCTCCAAACTAGAACAATTATTTTCACTAGACTTATTACATGTACATGGATCCCTCTGTCCATCATATTTTAATGCATATCCAATTAAGCTTCATAAATTTGCATATATCTCTTCAAAATATTTCTTGAACAAATTTTCATAATGTTTCACATTTTTTTTTCTTCAAAACATTGTAATTTCTTTGGGACAAATGGCAATAAGAGCATCTCAAAGCCAAATGTTCTCTGAAGCCTTAGTGTTTCTGCAGTTACGAGTAATTACCTCTTCACTAGCCACTGATTAATTCAATAAGCATTTGTTACTTTTCCAAGCATAACTCTAGCCACATCTAACACCACATAAAGTATCATTTATTAGGAGTGTTAGTGAGAGAGGCATGGTCCAGGGTAGCAAGATCAATTGCACGACCACAGTCTGAGTCATAAAGAGTATACACTTATGGGTTAGGGCAAGAGTGACTTCATCTTAAGGGAATGTACTTGGCTTATTTTAAGATAATATCAAGGAGTCAGGCACAGTCCTGGACCTGGGACCTGAGGATATTGTCTATTTTGGTTCTCTGAGAAGCTATGCACGGGAAACTCACTGGCAATACTGTGGGATACTCACAGTAGTTAAAACTCAAGATGGTTTCTACTTTGGTAAGCAGAGCTCATAATATTTATGTAACTTTTGCACTTTAAAAGCTTTTAAATTGTTTAAACTTTTGGACTTAGCTTAAAATAGGAACATTGTATAATCATACACAGCTATTATTCTTTTTTATATTCTTACTCTATTAGCATTTAAAGATTTCATTGCTTTGTCTTTGAAAACCTGTTCGTTAAGATTTTTTACCTAACATACACATTAGGCTAGGCCTACTGAAGGTCAAGGTGACCAATATTGTTTTCTTCAGCTTACGTTGTTCCACTAGAAAAGTGGTTCTCAACCTTCCCTAATACTGAGACCCCTTAGTATGGTTCCTCATATTGTGGTGGTATTATAGAACTACTTTATGGTTAACTTAAAAAAAAAAAAACCCAGAAAACCACGTAGGAGTAAACTCTAATCATAAAAGTATAGCCAACCAATAACACCATTGCTAACGACCATGACCAGTTATCATCTGGGCTACTTGACAGATTGAATGGCTGTTCTTTTACTTAGTAATGTTGTATGTTGTTTCTAACAGCATAGCCACACATAGGTTGGTCACATGACTTCTGTGTCACTGGAAGATAGGACATTTTCTCTGTCCTTTACATGTACCATTACAGACCACATGACTGTCTTTTTGAGTCAGTAAGCCAGAGCTGGAGACAAGAATTTCATCTCTTGTGAGCAGTTTGAGGTTGGTGGTGTTTGATCTGTAGGCCCTCTCCCACAGGCAGAGAGCCTCCTTCTAAACCATTATACTCCCTTAGCTACTACACTTTATTATGTAAGGCTCTGCTCTTGTCAGTGGACTTTCTTGGGAGTTTGAGCCAGTTTACATCCCCATGAGAAGACTATGCATGACAACATTAACATTGTTATTGAATATTAACACAGAGCACTTTCCCACCTCGTGAACTGCCAAGATAATGCTAAAGTCTTTTCATGGATTGCACCTTAAGTTACATGTGAAAATAAAAGTGTTTAAACTATCTGTAGGCCACTTGACTGTGATTTAATTTTCCAAATTACATCTTCATAAATTTATTTTGAAGATTGGTACAATGTTCACAGAGCTTGTATTTTGTCAATTTCAGCCACCACCCCCCCCCCCCGTGTGTGTGTGTGTGTGTGTGTGTGTGTGTTCAGCTAGACCACATGGACAGATTAGACTCATAGAAGCATGACAAGTGTCACATGCAGAGCCACATTTACATTTTTTTTATTTAACAGGTTTTTTTTTTATACACACCCACCACTGTTCCCCCTCCCTCCCCTCTTCCCAGTCATTCTTCCTCTTCCCCGACCCCTTCCCCCATTCATTCCTCAGAGAGGGTGAGGACACCCCTCCCCCCATTATCAAAGCTGTGCAAGGTGCTCCTCTGTAGGGAATGGGCTCCAGGAAACCAGCTCACACCCCAGGAATAAATTCTGGTCCCACTACCAAAGGCCCCATAAACTGCCCACACCATTCAACTGCCATCCACATTCAGAGGGCTCAGATCCGCCCCATGGAGATTCCCCAGCTGTCATTTCAGAATCAGTGAGCTCCCAATAGGTCAGATCAGCTGTTTCTGTGGATTTCCTCATCATGAACTTGACCCCTTTGGCAAGGCCACATTTTTGAGAAATGTAGATTAGAGGTTTTTTGCTTTGTTTGTAAAAGGTCTTTCCACACTAACGAATCTAGCGACACTTTCCTACAAGCCTTTAGTTATTTTCTTGTTGATTGTGTGTTCAGATTTTTATGAAAGCCTGACTTAATTTTTTGTTGTTCAAGGCAAAGTCTTTTTATCTCAGGCTGATCTAGAACTCACCCTGCAGCCCCAGGCTGACTTCCAACTTGCTGTGATTCTCCAGCCTCAGCCTCTCAAGTACTGAGATTACAAACTAAACCCCCGAGCCAAGAGAACTTCACGTTTTAGGCTGAAGACTTAACAAAAATTAATTTCATCAAATAAAAAAGTAAATTTTATATCTAAACAGAACCTCTATTGGAGCCCTTCAATTGTAAGGTCTTTAACAACTCCTGCTTGATATCAGGATCAAGAACCAGGAACTGGAATAGAACCTTGCCAGTTTGACATTTGAGAGTGTGTGTGTCTGTGTGTGTCCGTGTGTGTCTGTGTGTCTGTGTGTGTGTGTATGTCTGTGTCCAAGTGTGTCTGTGTGTGTCCGTGTGTGTCTGTGTGTGTCTGTGTGTCCGTGTGTGTCTGTGTGTGTGTGTGTCTGTGTGTGTCTGTGTGTCTGTGTATGTGTGTATGTCTGTGTCCATGTGTGTCTGTGTGTGTGTCTGTGTGTGTCCGTGTGTGTCTGTGTGTGTGTGTGTGTATGTGTGTGTGTGTATGTCTGTGTCCATGTGTGTCTGTGTGTGTGTCTGTGTGTGTCTGTGTGTCCGTGTGTGTCTGTGTGTGTTTGTGTGTGTGTGTGTGTGTGTGCGTGTGTGCATTCATTCATATGCACATTTTCAACTAGGTCACGTGGAAAGGTTCATTCCACATGCTGTGCTATTCTGTCACCAAGGTTTTCCTTACTGTACCAATGCATTAAAACAACTATTTTTATTGCTATCTATGATGTTTTCTTTTCAAGACCATAATGTAAGAGAGGCATATACGCTTTGGAAATTGACCCCTCCTTCTCCATAATCCCTTTGAGTTCCTTCCATGTTTCTGTGAACGTCAGAAGTTCACTCCTTTCCACCACAAAGTTGTGTCATCTGGTAAGTTTGTGTGATAGTTGTTCTGTCACTCAGTAGTGAAGGGACATGGGTGGACATGTTTGAGATACTTTAAATAAAATTGATAGGAGTAATTGTGCTCAGTTATTTTGCCTTAATGTAAATTTTATTTGGTGTTTTGGGGCCTGGGTGGTTTTTGTCTTTTTTTTTTTTTTCCTACTTTTTTGCTGTTGTTATTGACAGGATTCTCATCTAGAAAGCTGGTCAGAACTCAGCAGGTAGCCCAAGGTGGCCTTGAACTAATAATCCTGCCTCAGTTCTCTAGTTCTAGGATTATTAGCATGTTCTACCTAGCTTTAAACAAACATTTTTATTTCATGATTGATACAGGGTGACTTTTGCTATTGTCCAACTGTGGTCAGAAGTTTCTCTGTCCTCTCTGGCCAGTCCTGAAGCCATTTAGTCCCAAGTAGTCACAGAAAGGCTTATATTAATTATAATATAATTAATGTAACTGTTTGGCCTATGGCTCAGGCTTATTATTTGTTAACTCTTATACTTAATGTTAACTGATATTTCTCTCTGTGTTTAGCCATGTGACTTGGTACCTTTACTCAGCACAGCATTCTCATCTTCCTTCCTCTGCATCTGTCTAGCATCTGCTCTGCTCATTGTCTTCCCAGAATTCTCCTTCTCTGGTCATCCTGCCTATACTTTCTGTCTGCCTAGCTTTTGGCCAATCAGCATTTTATTAAACCAATATTTACAGTGAAAAATATTTACAGTGTACAAGAACATAGTACCACAGCAGACCAACCCTTGACTCTCTTTCCCTGTGGGTTTCAAACTCACATACTGGTAAGAAAACAGTACATTTTAGGGACCCTTAAGACATTTACAATCAAGAATACAAATTTTTAAAAATATAATCATTATAAGTTCAGGTTTGTTCTAGTTGCTGAAAGAATCAAAGCAATGTTTTAAACCTCTTTGAAAAAGCTACCTTTCATTTCCCCAAATAGGGAGATACAGTGCTGATGTCTTTCTTGCTTAGCCACTGACTGCTTGGGAAAAAGATGGGGATGGGACACACCACTGCCTTCCATTCACACAATCTCCTTCTAGGCTCTCACTAAAGTCAGGGTTAGACAATGACTTGAAAGAGTGGGTTCAGACTACTAGGGTTCAGCTGTGTTTGTGGATGGTATGCCATCATGGTATCTTAGCAAAAATCTTGTTCATTCATTTTACTTCCTCGTGCTTTAGGTAGCACAGTATTCCTGTGTGTCACTTTTGAGAGGTTACATTTGATAAAAGGGATCCACAGCTTGTGTTCAGCTCTCTTGACAGAATGTTGGCATCCCCTGATGCCTGGGAAACCTTTCATTACTAAACTCTGCCTATTTCTCAGGGGCATGCTCCTTTTCTGACCTTTCCCTATAACCAGCTCTTCTTCCTAACAAGTGTTTGCTTTAAGCTCTTGCTTGTCAAGGTGAGCCCCATCAGCACAACTGGAGAACTAGCTAGAAAAATCTGATCTCAGCCTCAGCTCAAACCTTCTGGATCACAACCCACACTGGGACAGGGTACTTCAGTGTTCTCTGCACAATGAAGCTGGAGATTCTGGTTAAGCCTATAATAGAAAAAAAGTTTCTAGCATTTAGTACACATACTTCAGTATATATACTAGAGCACACATACCAGGGTAGGTATACTAGAGTATGTATACCAAAGTATGTATAACAGAGTATGCATAGTAAAGCATATATACTAGAGCATGTATAACAGGATATGTATACTAAAGCATATATGCTAAAGTATGTATGCTAGAGCATGTATACTAGAGAATGTATGCTAGAGCACTTATGTTAGAGTATACACACCCTCATCCCTCTCTGACACTGGCATCTGAATCATCTTTCCTTTCAAGAGCAGTTGTCAATCTCCATTCAGGGTGATACAGAATGCCATGATTGGATATTGTCCCCTCATCTCAATACATATGGCACGTCATAAAGATGAATACAATAACGTATGTAAGGTGAGAACAATGACCAGGACTCAAATAGAATAACATTCTCCATAGTTCAGGAAGAAAAGAAGCATTAAGTGTTGACAGGCTGCAAAGTTTCTCTCTGACTGGATTTGTAAGACAGATAGCAGCAGCAATGATGAGACCACTGGGGGATACTGGGGGGGGGATACTGGGGGGGGATACTGGGGGGGATACTGGGGAGGGGATACTGGGGGTGGATACTGGGGGGGGGGGGATACTGGGGGGGGGGGACCGCTCCATAAGAGACAACACTAAGTCATGTTGTTTAAGCAAATCGGGAGCAAAATAATCTCCAGAGGTGACATTAGAGTGTGCAGGTCCGACCGAGTGTGAGTCTGGATGGTAGCAAACACAACTCCTCCATGAGAGAGAAGCATGAACACAGCTCTCACGGTCACCAAAATTATAAAAATCAATGTAAAAATCAGTTTAATTCACAGTTAATGCCAGATAAAGTTGAAGTAAAAGTACATAGAAGCATAAAGATTCATTAAATTAAGAGAAGTTATGAAATGACCAAGCAAGCACACGCAAGGTAAGAAAAGCAGGTATACAAAGAAAAGATATGGGTCTAGAAATGAAAAATATTTAAGATGACTTGAGGAAAACTTCCACAAGAGAAGTTAGAGTTTTAGTTGCACATGGTTTAAGAGACGATTGGGCAACTGGAAAGAGTAAGAGAAGGAAACACAGCTCATTGTATGAGGCCAGGGAGTGGTTTGCAAAAATGGAAATGAGCATCATAGAGAATCATAATAAAATAAGAGAATGCAAAGTTATTTCAGATACTTGCAAAAATACATCATCACCATATTGCGTGTTTCAGAAACATAAAGACGCTTGACTATTTAAAAATACTCATTTATAGTTTGGAGATCTAAAGTAAATTTATAGTAGATGTGTACAAACTACAATGTACTTGAGATGGTCAGCTTTACTTGCCAACTTGATATCCTGTAGAATCACTTGGGAAGAAAGTAGAGGTGAGGAATTGTGTAGATGGGTGGATCTGTGGGCGTGTCTATGGAAGATCATTTTGATTACATTAATCTAGGCAAGGAGACCTGTGTACCATGGGTGACACCATTCTCTAGGCAGGGAATCCTGAACTGCATCAGGGTGGGGAGTAAGAGCTAACCACTAGCATGCATGCTTTAATTTAATGCCTGCTTCTTGACAGGGGATGCAGTGTGGCCAGTTGTTTCAAACTCCCAGTGCTGTGACAGATCCACAGTTATGGACCATAACCTGGAACTGTGAATGAAAAATCAACCTTTTCCCTCAGGGTTCATTTTGTCATAACACTTTATCACAACAATAGATATAAAACTAATGTAGTACTCAACATATTTTTTGACTTAAATGCATTCTGCATACCAAGAAGAAATTGTATCTGCAAAGCAATAGATCAGTAAGGTGAGTGTTTTTCTTTAAGTGCTGGGGGGTAGAAGCCAGAACCTTGAACGTATTAGGCAAGCTGTCTACTACTAAGCCATTTCCTCAACCCTAGTTAAGCTATTCTTTGTCAGATAAATAATATTCAGAACTTTATATTTCATAATGAAGTGGAAATACAATTCAATAAAATATTTTTATTCAATAAAACAAAAAAGGTAAGAATAGTCTAACAGCAGAGATTTGAAAAGAACAGGCCTTTGTTTTCTTTTTCAAAATGCTAATTTCCTACACAGAAAATCCATTATAATTTTTTTTTGATATTAAATTGTTAAGGGTTTTACAAGGCAAGGACTTCCGAGATTAAACCACAAAGGTAACTCAGATAACTACGTAAGAAGTATATGTGAAAATGTATTTGACAAAACCCCATACGAATTGCTTTAGTTCTGTAGCAGGCCCTGATAACCGTATGACTGATGAGCAACAGATAGTTGTTTCTCAATATGCCACTTTCTTATTTCCCACCCAGCCTTTGCCTGAAGCTCCCCCAAGGGGACACAGTGGAGTTCCTTGTCTGTTCTTGAAGTCCTGTTCTGAACCTATGGCTCCCATTCCATTTTAACATCTAATTCTTAACACAGTTTGAGAGTCAGAAAGGATCGAAGAGGATTTAATCAGATGAAATCGATCGCAATGGTATGGTTTTTATTGTCCATTGTCACCCACACAGTCAAACATTTCCAGTAAGCTGATTTGACCTTTGGGAATGGTCCACTGGGGTAGGCACATCCCACGATAACTCCATTGCTCATTCTCCTCCAAAGCTTCTAAGCTGACATATGGATTTGTCCGTGGGTAGGGCCCAGTATTTTTGTATCCAGGACAGGATAAACAGAGAAAAGGGGAAATAAAGGAGTTAATCCATAGACTTTGGAGCAAATGGCTTCTCTCCTGGAATCCCCTCCACACCAATGTGATCCTGGGTAATACGTTCATACATTCCAAAGATATGTTACTTACTCAGGCTACCAAATTAAAATCTACACAAATTGCTTAGCAAAGGTTTATGATCACGAGTTCATCAGATTAAGCCTTGCCAAGAAAACATTCAACAAGTAGCCCAAAATTCTTTCTGTTATTACTTATTGAATGGGTATAACACAGCCTTGTAAGTCTGTGCTAAGAACAAACATGCTAAGGTCATTTGATTTGGAAATGCAGACCCTGGGGTCATTCCAACCATGCCCATAAATGATCCTACAATAATAAATTCACGGGTTATTTAAGGGAGGAAAACACATTGCAATGTGGACTAGTTTTCACTGTAAGCTGCCAATTGGAAATGATCTTTCTCTGACATGGCTAAATTTGAAAACTGTTGAGGTAATTTCCTCTCAGCTCAGCTCTGTACAAGCAAAACAAAATTCACTAGTTAATTCAATTAAACAAACTGTAGATTTGATTTTTAAATAACATTAGTTAATTTCAATAACTGGTCTGCTTTTCTTTTTTTTTAAATGTCACATGAGGCACCGTACAAAATACAAACAAAACAAGGAAGGTCGTTCTTGGACAGCTATGGAATATTAACTGCTGTTCAAGACTAGACAGGGCTCTGTTACCTCCCAGGAGATTTTAGAATACAGCCAGCCTCTGGGAAGAGTTTAAGGAATTTTATGACCGAATGAGAATGAAGCTGACCCAAGGAAGTTAAGGACAGAGATTCAGGGGCATTTTCCAGGTATGAGTTCTGCTGGACATGTCTTATACTAGCCAAAGAGTAGAGGTATTGAATAAATCAAATGAAAGTAAAATTTGACTGGTCTACATGACCAAAGTAACCTGGATTAAATGGCGTTTAAAAGCCCACAGTGATGTCCAACGTGTGGTAACTATGGCAGAGACAGTTGTGTGGTGAGATTGGCCATAGTCTCTGGTTGTACCTATGTTGCTCCTATAATCTGAACCTTCAGATACTCCCCATTCCAGTCACATTCTTCCTGTGATCACCTATTCAGAGGAACTAAGAATCCTATCTTATTCATTGCTAATCCTTGGGAGATCCCTTCCTTCACCCTGCCAAGGCTGAAGCTAATTAGGCAAGTCACAGGGAGCCTCTGGCAGCACTTTGACCTATATAGTCCTCTGTTTTGCGTGTACTTATTTCAACATTACTTCCCAGGTTTGGAATGAGGATTAAGTGATATCATTTGTTAAATTGTAACTAATGCTCATGCATACATACCAGGTGCCCATGGGATATTAGCTGCCCTTTGTTAATCAGTAAGCCGATGCTCATGTTGAGTTGGACATCAGGCTCAGGAAGACTTTACTTTTTCCTTTTAATACAGCACTTCACATCCCCTCCAGTTTGCTTTCCCCTTATCTTTCTCTCTTCTCTCTTTTTCATCTCTGTAGGGGTCATGTTATGGACCCCAGATTGGCCTCAGGCTGGCCTTGAACTCAGTCCTCCTGCTACCAACCCCATAAAGCTAGGGTTGTAAGTATTTACATACTCAGCTCTTCTAATGTCTGTTTTTGTAAGTTCCCCCATACCCAACTTTCCCATACAATTATATCTCCAAAACTGAGTTCAAAAGTTAGGCCAGTCAGACTAGTTTATCCTCTTAAACAGAGTGGGTAAATCAAGGGCAGATGCCATCCAAGCCAACTAAGAGGGTCTAACCCCAGATCTAAGATGACATGATCAGGAAAGAGAATCTCTTTTTTCTTTGACAATACAATACTAACTGTAAGGATAAATGAGATTAGAGCTGTTGTGGTTCCTAACAGAAAGAATTTTTTCCAAGACAGTATATGTGTTAGAGAAAGAGATAGAACTTGTTAATTTTTTTTTTATTTTAGTGATTCCTGAACTTTATATGAATCATTTAATTTTCTTTCAGCCTAAACTAATTAGACATGGTTTCCTCCATTAAAATGTAAAGAAAACTCATTCTTGGAACACATATATTTTAAGTACTTATACTCTAAACTTGTCAAATATCTTTTTTTTTTCTAAGTTTCCCATGCCCCATTTTCCCATACAGCCATATCTCTAAAACTGAGAACATGGTTTAGAGTATTCACACTATTTCATCAAAGGAGAATCTGAAGTTTTGATCGTGGAAAGACTTATTCAGCTCAGATGACTAATGGGAACAATTCGGAAAGAATGAAATCAGGAGCCTCTGTTCTTCCCCAACAGGGATGTTCTAGCTCTCTCCGCACTTTACTCACAGCAGAATGTCTGCCGTCATGATGCCTTCAGTAGCCAACAAGAATCGATATTCTAAATCATCACTTTCTCATCCTATCAACCTTTAGCTGTTCAGTAACATATCTGTATATTCATACTCTTCAACCAACTTTAGAAGTCAAGGCTTCCTGTTCACAGTCAAAGAGAAAAGATTCTGACTGTTGTACAGCATTACACTACTATGTGGAAGAGCTTCTTGCTCTGTAGTTGCTTCCAAATAATTGACTCAGAGGCTTAATATTATTTATAAATGCTTGGTCAGTAGCTCAAGCATATTACTACTTGATCATATATTTGAATTAGCCCACAATTTTTTTATCTATGTTTAGCCATGTGGCTTGGTATCCTTTCTCAGCCCAGCATTCTCATCTTCCTTCCTCTGCATTTGGCTATTGACTGCTTCTGTGCCTTTCCTCTTCCCAGAATTCTCCTAGTCTGTTGGCCCCACCTATACTTCCTGCCTGGCTACTGGCCAATTAGTGTTTAGTTAACCTAATACCAGTGACAAATATTTACAGTGTACAAGAACATTATCCCACAGCAGTGTCTGGCTGTTGTACAGCGTCCCATTACTATATGGAAGAAATCTTGACTGTTGTACAGCATCTGACTCTTAGTGAAAGTGCTTCTAATTAGTGTACAGCAGGCTATTACAGTATGGAAGAGTTTCTTACTGTTCATATTTTTTTTATAACCTCACAAATATGGATCTCTTGTAAATCCCTCTATAGTTACTTCAGAGTCCATGATCTGTGATTACATTTCATCAAGCATCCTCATCTGTCTTATACACACACACACACACACACACACACACACACACACACACACACACACACACGGGGGGGGGGGGCTTACCTAGCTTATCTATATTCACTGAAAGAAAATTTATATTTTGACTGTGTTCCCCCTCCACTTCCACTATCATATTGATACCTTTAGAATTCATGTAGGATTAGGAACAATTCACAAAGAATATCTCGTGCAAATATTTCCAGGAACAGCATGGAACTGGTTTCTGATGAAACTCGGGAGTTGAAAGTGTGCATCTAATAAGAGATTCCAGGAGATTACCATAAGATATTTTGGGGTATGAAATATAAAGATCTCTTCTTTTATATAGATAAGATTTGTTTTTATTCCAGAGCATAAAAATGATTATCTGATTAGCTGGGATGGCTAGGATGCTAAATCAGACGGATTAGAGGTGTCTGGTAGGAAGAGGTTTACATTCTGTAAGGGCATCCAAATTGTAGGTAAGTAGCACCAGTTCCTCACTAAGATGCCCATGGGAACTGTGGTTTGGGAAACCATTCCAGTTATTGTGCCTCCAATTGTGAGTAAAATCTTGTTTTGTGTCTTTGAGAGAAAATTCTATCCATTCATTGAGTAGTAAGTTGGGCGAAATTTCAGTGTGAGATCAAAGGTTCTGTTCTTTATTCTCCACTTCTCAATTTCTTGCTTTTCAGGTTCCAATAATTGTCCTCCACAATAGTGCTTAGTGTCCTCGTTACACCAGAGTCTTTACCACTACCAATACCTGCATCACTTCTGAAATCTCAGTTAATTTTACCTCTCTGCTTTCACCTTTCTATCTTCCTAACATGGTTCATTCCACAACCTAACCCTACTGCATCTCTGATTTAATTTAGATGATTAGTTATGACACCTTAAGATCTTCTCAGCCTTCTTGCTGTTCAGGTTCTTCTGACCCATAACTGACTCCGTGGAAACCATTCCAGTGGTTCATTATACAGACTCCCCCATCCCCAGTACAATGCCATCTTTTCCTTAACTTCAATACTCTACCATCTTATTCTGAGACTGGACTGAACCACTGCATGTATTTGCATAATTTATTTAGTACATTTGTTCTTTGTATTCATGAGACTATTTTATGGATAAAGGCTCTTTACACCTAGCCCAAGTACCATCCGTGCTGTGGAGGAAAAGAACAGATTCCTGGAAATTATGGTCTGATCTCCAAATGTGTGTTGTGGTATCTATATGCCAATGTACTCACGCAAATAGATACACAAACAAACAAACAAATAAATAAGAAAGTTTAAATTCATTTTTTAAAACTTCTTACCTAGCTCATTTCTAGTAATTATTTCATTTCTTTATTACACCATCAGTTTTTAAAATCTGAATTGATCTACTCCTACCATATTTTCATTGATAATATCTATTTGTTGAGAATATCTATTTTTTGTAAAGACAAATTTTTCTCTGTATCTTTCTTCCCTCTATTATAACCTCTTTTTTTTAAAAAAAAAATCAATGGATTTACCTAAATCAGTGTCTTTGTCTCTGCCAATATCCAGAAATCGATATTACAATGGTCACCTCTACCTCACAAGACCAAGTTGTCAACTCTCCATCTTCACATTAGGGTTCTCAGAGATATGTGATGATGTGGGAATGTCTTTCTGTATGCTGTGAATATCAGTCTTTAAATAAAGGAGCTGTTTTGACCCGTGACAGGCACCATAGAAAAAGTAGGAGGGGAAATCACAGCATAGGTAGGAAAAGAAGGGCGGAGTCACAGACAGACTGAGCCAGCCGCCCAAGAAGAAACATGTGAGGAACACAGGTGAACCACGGGCCATGCGGCAGACAGATTAATGAGAATGGGTTGTGTTAAGATGTAAGAGCAAGCTAGCAAGGTGCCTGAGCCATAGGCCAAACAGCATAAAGTTAATAAAAGCGTCTGAATCATTTCTGGGGGCTTGATCAGCTGAGGGCGGCTAAGGGGTCTGACGTGGCAGGTGTGTGGGTCTGGCCACCCAGGACCAGGAAACCTTATAGCAACAATGTGACTTACAAGCCACCTCTCCCTTCTTCAATGCATTTCTGTCCAGGCTCAAGTAACATGACCTTGCCGAGTTTCTTATTTCCTGGCCTTCTCTTTCCCGCTCTCACACGTGGATACCTCCTTTGTCCCTGGTCTACAGCAGGGATCGGAGTGCCTTTGGAATGTTTTCTTTACTGTTAGCCTCCAGGGGTCAGCTAGCTCTCAGCCAGCACGATTTCTTTCCATTACTCCATCTTAGTCAACCTTCGTGTGACATATCTCACTGCCACCTTTGCAGTGTGTAACTGGCCCAATAGCCTCACTTCTCAGTCTGGTTAACTCCTACTGTTATTTCTCTATTTCTTTCTTTTCATTCCCCATAATTACTTGCTCAGTTGGTAGTTACAACTAGTATCTGTGGTGTCAAATTGCTTTATCTATGCTGGTTCTCATTCCTGCTATTTATCTGCCCTTCAACATGTCCATCCATTTTTATTATCCCTTCTGTTTGAAATTAAGTTCCTTCAAGTAGACAAATGATTGTCATCTAATAACTTAAATTTCAAAACCAATGTTATTTTCTCATGGCTTCCCATGGCCATCCTAACCAAATATCCTCACATTTGATCTTCAAAGGGCCTAAGCCATCTCAATGCACTGTTGTAAACAACTGAGTGCTGGGGTGACTCGTGATATGGCGATAGATATTAACTGACACAGGGGTAAACACAAAATAAAGAGTATGTTAGGCTGGCTGGGGCTTCAGGTGTTTGCCTAATTTGCATTTGTGGCCTTGAGTATACCAGGCCTCCTGAAGACTAGATGATCACTGACCAGTTTGTACATATCTCATTTTGTTCCTAAGTCTATGGGTTACTTGTCGGCAGGAGTCTAATTTGGGTGGACACACTGATTTTGGGCTTCCTTGCTTGAAGTCAAATCATCTCTCGCTACTTCATATTGTCTAGTCACACACATAGCATAAAAAATACTTTGTTTTGGGCTAGTGAGATGGCTCAGCAGGTGGAGATGCTTGGGCCATGGGTCACATACATGACACTGATCACTAGGATTATGGTAGAAGGAGAGAATTGACTCCCAAGACTTGTTCTTTGGCTTCTACACATGTCCCACAGCCCCTATATACCCACACTTGTACTACACATGTGCATCAAACATACGCACAATAATAAAAATTAATAATAAATAAAAAGTATTTGTGTCCCACATTCACCTACTGAAAATCTGTTTAAACAGACACCAGTGTTTGTATTATTTGAACAAGTCCAATTTGGCTTTTTGGAAGGTTGGTAATTTTACCATATCATATTGTTTTAACATACCCCTTTAATATAATTTAAGTAATTCCTTTGTCACAGTCTAATAGCCCAAACATATCACCAGGCAAACCCCATAGTCAGTGTGTATACTATGCTCAGTACATATAGACCCTCCTTTTCTTAAAGTCTGCTACCAATGAAGGGCTGATTTCTGACTAGAGGGGAGAAATATGAAACAGGAGTTTGGGGGAGGGAAAGACAGGCATTTCGGGAGCATGAGGACCATCTCACAAGTAGATTGTAAACTCATAAGGACAGGAATGAAGTCTTCATCATTCCTTGATGTGCCCAGTGCCAAGCTCAGTACTTTACATGTTAGGTAGCAGGAAACTAATATTGATTGACTGAGCCAATCAGTAGTTTTAAGACATTTTTTTTTTTAAAAGAAGTCAAGGTAAGTTATGGATTGCTAACTCTGGAGGGCTAAGTGCAGAAACACGGTAAACAGAAACCCAGGGATATCGAATCCAGTGAAGGCATGTGGAGTGGGAACACACTTTCCCCAAGATATCTTAGAGGAGAAAAGAAAATTTCAGAAGCACGAAAAATTAGACTGAAGGGGACAGAGGTAATTTAGCTTAGAGTGAGTTTTGACAGATGGGGTCGGGCAGAGAATTACTAAAGACGAGAGAATGGTTGTGTTTGAGTCCCAAGGAAAAACACAAAGAGGCTTTACTCAGATCCATGTCATCCCATCAGGAGTCACATCAGTGCAAGGCTCTTTGGTCTTTTCCTGAAAACCCTCCAAATGTCTTCCTGTCTTCCTGCAGCCCCAAACACTGTGAAATGAATCTTACATACTCTAATTTAAGATCACTGCAGGCAAGTGCTAGTTTCAGGCTGAGTTTGGCATCTGAGGCCACCCAAAGTTTGGGGTGAGTCCAGGGATGTTTAGAACATCTTCACCCTTCACATTTACCACATGTGCTTAATCAGATTGGTACTGTGGTCTCAGTGCCAACCCCACATGCCCCAAATAGAGCCAAAGCTCCAAGTGGTACTTTTAAGCCCTGAGAGGCCTGTGGGTAGCATCATGCTGGGGCTCATGAAGGTAGAATCAAGCTGACTTTGGAATTGAGCATTATTGTTCCCAGCTCCCGCCTCTTCCATATTAAGCAATTAATGTCTGTGCCATCCTGAAAGGGACACAGGGAAGCACGCACATCTCACACATGGGTACCAGATGACTTGGACCCAGGGCACTCTAGCTGACTTTAACTTGCCATTAAAACCCTAGTGAAAGCAAGAATATAATGCGTTCAGAACATGTGCCATGATCTATATGTGTGTTATGGAGGAGGAGGCCCTTACTTTTTCTTACCATAGCACTGGACTTCTTAAATAGAGACTCAAAGATGGGGTGGCAGTGGGTACAGCTGAGTACTGAACCTCCCTAATGTCAATTTACACAGCTGTTACAATCCATTCAACAGGGATGTTGTTTGAGAATGGGAAGGTGTATGTACAGTGATTCCTAGTCACACAGTAGACACTGAACAGTGGATAGTTTAGAACTCGTGTTACCATCACCATCACAGTCATTATGTAGAGAGCTTTGGCTCAGAGTAGCTGGATGACTCTACGTATAATGAAACTACAAGAGCCTTCTAGAAATAGAATGATCAGTCAGTAAGTCTCTTTACTTAGAAACCTGCTGGAGCTTGGCCTTTGGTGTAGTAATACCCCTTTGCAGTTTCAGGGCATTTCCAATCTTCTGTCATGAATGGGCCAGATTGTTTGTGACATGTTGCAGTACCTGGTAATCTTCAAAATCTCTGTGACTGAAATGAACAAATGTTTATTTGTCATTCATATTACATGTCTGTTATATTTTGTCAGCAGCCACTCATCCCTAATTCACTCAGTAAGTCAGGATGATGGTATCAATAGGATTTCAATTGTTGACTGCTGTGGCAGAGATCAACAGAGTTTTGGAAGGTCTAGAACTTGCTAGTAAACACATCAGCTCAAAAGAGGCACATAATAGTTCAGCATGAAACTTATTGGTTATAACTAATCATGCGACTCCATTTAATCACAAAGAGACAGGAAGTACAATTTCTTCAAGCAGCCAGAAAGTGACGAGCTAGAAATTACTAGAAAGAATATGGGTGATGGCCATATCATGCTGCCATGATAAGTCTTTGAGGCAGAAAGAACCAGAACTGTCGTTTTCATCTTTTACTAAAGAGAATTTGGATGCAAAGACAGATGCCAACTTCATAGCTTTGAAGAGAATATTCCAAATAAGGTTTTATATCCTTATAAAGTGAGATAAGAATGGGGATTTCTGGCATCTCCTCATCCCTGACAGACAATGGTGATTCTTCCACTACCTACCACTCATACAAATCATCTTTCCACTTTTTACTTGCATAGTCTTTTAAACAAAGATCTGAAACAGTTTTTTCTGTCTTGCATGATTCTATGATGACAAAACTTATATATGTACATATATATATAGAGAGACTTGTAAGAGACACTAATAATTCATTTTTTAAATGATTGCTTCATAGCTAATGACTTCAAAGTTTAGCAGCTTAAAATGAATATTTTACTTGCCCATAAATCTATTGGGAATTTAGAACAGATTTGGATTAGTACCGCATTTCTGATCGACAAGACATTTTGGGGGGATATCTAGAGCTGGAGGACTTTATTCTAAGAGGAGTCCTTCACAATCTTGCCTACTGCCTTGGAATTTCTTGACCGCTTTTTCTTTCCCTATGATATTTTTTGTTCTCTAAGCCCTCTTAGTGAGCCTTGGTTTTTCTTACACAAGCCGGCCTCTAACAGCTGGATCCTTCTATGTGAAGCTCAGCGTTCCAAGGATGAGGGTTTCAGGGATACAGTTTTATATGTCTTACAGAGCTATTCTTGCTGCATTCGGTTTATCAAGGAAATCACAAGGAAGCCTAAAGTCTAAAATCAGCATTGTATACCTCATTCCAGCAGGCAGCACGTGATGCCATTTACTAAAGACTTAGAAATCCTGAATGATATGCCCAAATCAGACGTGTCTCTGATCCTGTCCAGCTTTCTCACATTGGCCAAATCTCCCTTTAACTCATGTGAGTATAGCCTTCATCTGAACCTGATTATTTCTACTTATAAAAATACGGAATTAGGAAGCTGATGATCTCTGTGGATCCTTCCCCCCAAGTATATATGTAATAATTTCTATAATTCCTATTTTCCCTCAAATTTTTCTGAGAGTTCTCCTCCTCTGAAAGCCCTTCTCATTAATACAACCTGGCTTTGAACACAGACTGCCAACTAGTAGATTTCCTATGCACACACGTGGACAGTTACTGTCCTAAGACCCAGTTCTATAATTTTAGTGTTCCATAAGCCCCACTTCCCAGCCATATCAGCTGACACAGGAGCTTTTGCTCTCCAGAATTCCCATTACATCTTCAGTTGAAACCACAGGCTTTGGCGTTTTAGCAACATGGTGTCTTGTATTGTTTTAAAATTTTCTCATGTACAAGTTATATCTTGATAATTGAACTTTCAATTGTTCATGGCCACTGTCCATGATTTATACTTTTCAGAGGCTAGTGCAATAATGGGAGCAAAAAAAAAAAAATGCTTATCCGAGATGCACATGGCTCCTCTTCTGCTCACAGAGAAGCCTATAATCTGGCCTTTCCAGCCTTCTTTATTTCACTGGTGTCTTGATGAAGAGTTAGACACTGTGAGATGCAGCTGTGGTGTGTTCACCTACACATTCTCTTCCATCAGATTAACTCCTCCAAGAGTTCTACCTATATCAAGGAATTTCTTCTAAATCTTAATCTTTCATCTGTAAGCATCTTGTAATTTTCTTAGTAAACAGTAACATTGTCAAACTAAGAATTTGAACACCAAGGTAAAATTCAAATATTCACTTTTCCATCAGTTTTCATACGATATCACTTTTTTTTTCCTACTTTGAATCATACATTCCATTTAACTCTCAAGCTTCTTAAAAATATCTTCAGCTTCACAAAATGGTTACATAGTAGGATTTCAGACCAATCTGAAGAGTGTCTCTGAATTCATAATTAGATATGAGCCAAAGGTTTTTTTCCAGAAAAACTATGATTAGCATATAGCCCATGCCTCTATGAAAGACACATAACTTTGTCACTGTGTAAGTAACTGATTTCTCCACTCCAAAGGTACTTATTTCACAACCATTCAACTCTGGTGACATCTTGAAACTGTCTCTATAGCCTATTCTTTTATAACCTTCATTTTGACAATTTTAGTATCTACTAATGGCACTCCTTGGCTGAATCAAATATTCTATTGATAACTTGGCATTTTAAGATGAACTTTCACTTCTTTTTTTATTTTTAAAATCAACATAAATCACGTAAGTTATTTCCTTTTTCCAAAATATTTTAACTGCAAATTCATTTTTTTTTGATGTTCAGTTTTTTTGGTATTAGCTAATTAGGGCTTTTCCATGTGGGTCCTGGGTCATGCTGAGGTGCTCCATCAATCTTTGAAAAACTTGTTTTTAATTTACAATAGAGGGTTTCTGGGAAGACTGTATTTTTCCTATTGCAGACACCTGTTAAGCCATTTCCCCTTATCTACTTCTCCTCTCAATAAAACATGCTGATCAGCAAACAGATGGAGGTGTTAGGTGTCCACAGTACTATAGAAGTATGACTGCTTGAGGCAGTTTCAATGACAGAAATTGTGTATTTGTATTTTGTAGTTCTAACTTGAACTGTCAAGTCAGTTTCTGAGAGTGATATGTGTCCAATCCAGAGGTGTGTTTGTCAGAGTTGACTATTGAAAGAGCAGATGGCTCAGCAAACTCCATCCCAAAGTAAACCATAGACATGTAGTAGGAAATGCAATAAGATGTACCATCTACTCTAATTGATGGGAGGGTGTAGGACGATTATTTTTTTACATTGTAAATAATTCTCCCACCTACTGGTTTAATAAAAACACTGATAGGCCAAAGGCAGACAGGAAGTGTGGATGGGGCTACCAGACTAAGAAAATTCTTGAAGCAGGTAGAACAGGGCAGAGATGCCACGGAGTTGCCAGACAAGCCAGAAGATGCAGAGGATAAATATTCTGCTCTGGGAAAAGGTACCAAGCCGCAGGGCTGAACAGGATAAGAATCATAGGTTAGATTAAGAGCAAGAGCTAGCAAGTTATATGCCTGGGCCCCAGGTCAATCAGCGTACAATTAATACAAGCGTCTGTGTGTTTCATTGGGACTATGGGACTGTGGGTCTGGGGGTCTGGACTACAAGGCAAGACCGGAAAGTCCAGGCCATGAGACTAGCCTGGAAAGTCCAGACCAGAAACCACATAGTACAGGAGGGCCACAGCACTATAAATGTACTCCTCATGCACAGCCCTGGCTCAAATGGCTGCTTTCCAAAATTCTAGGCAAGATGTGTTGCTGAAAAAGAATAATTTGTTTTTATAAAATATATGACACGAAACAAAAATAGTTTCTTTTACACTCTACTCACAATTTAGAATGTTAATGCATGTGTTGACAAGTGTGTAAACTAATGGTACCTCCAATATCGTTAGGCTATATCACATTTCCATCACCACAAAGTATTGCAAATATTCTGTGTAGTCAATACCACAGTCTAGTCAAGTTTTGGGGTGTTCATTGTACTTCTGTGTCTGTCACTAAATAAATTATCTCTGTCATTTTAGAATAAGTATCAGTGGAAGCATAAAGTATATACTCTTTTGATCTGCCATCATCCATGCAGTATAGTTTAGTCTGGAGTTGGTTCCCATTGCATAGATCTATCTTAGAATTTTTATTTACCCGCTTTCTATGGATTTTTACTGTTCTGTAGGCTGCAGAAGTTATGAATAACACAGCTAAAATATACTTGCACAATTCTTTGTGTAATGTATGTTTTCATTTCTCTTGAGTGAATACCTAGGTGTGAACTGATGATTTCTAAAATAAGCATGTGTTTAACTTTAGAAGAAATTGCCAAACTGTTTTACATTTCCACCAGAAATGCATGAGCGGTCCCAGAAATTCACATCCTTGCCAAAAAATGTAGTGTTGTCTGTCTTTTTAATGTTGGCTTCCTTAGCAGGGATGAAATGGTAGCTCTTCATGATTTTAATCTGTGCAGGCTAATGATGTTTAACATCTGTTCTATTCTTGCTGGCAACTACACATATTCCTTTGGAAGTGATTGCTGAGGTATTTTGTCAGTTTAGAAAATTGTTATTTCACCTTATTTGTGAGTGGCACAAACCACGTATCCCCACTATGTTCATTTTGAGTTCAGAAGTCTTTTGTAGACATAGGTGTGACAACTTTTTTCTCTCCAGATAGCTTTGGCTTGTCTCTTAATCTTTTAAATGTTGCCTTATGATCAGGAATTTTTAATTTTTAAAATATTCTTAAGATTAAAAAATATTTTGCATATGTGTGGGTATCTGTGTGGCTATGGTATGTGAGTGCAGGTCCCTGATGAAGCAAGTTAGATGATCCTGGGCCTAGAGTTACAGGTGGTTGTGAGTGACCAGTTTGGGTCTGGGACGTGAATTTGGGACCTCTGAATGAGCAGGTATTTGTTCTTAACCTCTCGGCCATCTCTCTAGTGCCCAGAAGGTTTTGCTTTATTTAAGATTTTACTTTTGATAAAGTCTAATTTATGATTTTTTCTCTTATGATTATTTGTGCATGTGTGTGAGCATTCATGCATGCGGGTATATGTGTTCTTTCAGTCTTTACCTATCTAAATTTGAAAGGATTTGCTTTTCTCTTGTTTGTTTATCTAAATATTTTATGATTTCAGTCTTACATTTAGGTTTATTGTTCATTTTGAGTTACATTTTATGCATCGTGTCTTTACATGATACGTGTTTAAGAAAACAGGGGTAGTCAATTGTTCCGGATAGTACAGAAGCCACAGGACTGAGTTCACATCACCAGTAATAAGTCATGCTCACATCATGGGTCCCTAACATAATGTACTGAAATGGCACGTCATCTCTGCATTATTCTCTCTTCAAACATACAGCAGAGTCAAAAAAGAAAAGAAAAAAGAAAAAGAAAAAACCCATAACACCCCGCAACCCAAGCTGAGACAGTTTGCAAAACACCTGAAATGTATTCTTTAAAACATTTTTCAAGACAAGACAGAAATATATTTAAAAAAGGACACAAGACCTTGAGTGTGATGTGGTAAACTTCCTTGATAACATCCCTAAGGAAGGAATGCTCATGAGTTCAAATGATGTCTTTACAATTCATTCAACACTTTTACATCATCAATAATTTAGCTTTGATAAATGTACTAGGGTCACATAAATATTAACATTAAGGACATCCAGGTGGAGCATGTATATCTGCATATCTAAAACTATTGCAAAATAAAAATATTTATAAAAATGGAGTTATTGGATCCATGAACTTGGTATATGTCACTATCTACCCGGGTCTTTAATAGTGTTCTTCTTGTTATGTCTTCGGCTTTCAGTATAGTTCTCACATACTTTGTAAATATAACATTCAATATTTTGTGAGCTTTTAGATGTATTACAATGGTAACTTTAAATAAAGTCTCACTTCCTAGCTGTTTGTTTCCAGTACTCTATGAAATGTGTATGTGTGCGCGTGCATGCGTGCATGCATGCGTGCGTGTGTTGAGAGTGGCCATTAGCAAGGTATTTTTTAACCTCAAGTAATACAGCCTTAGGGACTGTGGAGTGAGTTGACATTGTAGCCAGATTCTCATTTCTCTCCCCAAACATACTATTTCCGTAGGCTAGCAGTGTCAGAGACTTTGAAGGTTTTAATGTCACATGAGGTCAGATCTCTAGCTCCCTGTAAAGTACAGCAGTTTACAATTAATCTGCTGGCTTTCTACATTTTCACACTGATAAGTTCTTCATATTTAATGCTGATTTAATAACTTCAGAAATATTCTACAGTTCCTGGAAGCATGGTGATAAGCCAGCACTGTCCTTCTCCCAAGTTGACAGAAAATACTTCTCTCCTCAAAGGTGTTGCAGGAAAATGAGTAGTATGTGACAGCAACCCTAGAGCTGATAAAGGTGTATGGGTGAGGGACCAGAAGCCAGATAACCCCAGCAGCATGGGTGACCAGTGAGGACAATCTGTCCACTCTTCTGCCTCCGTGAGCAGCTTACACACTCAAGCGCAGGCTGTGAAGGCCCAGAGTCGCCGTGAGGTTTTAAAGGGCAGATGTGGCCATGCAATGCCTGCTAGAGAGGTATGGTGCGGAGAAACAGCGCTTGTGATGGAGTGGAGCTTCCTGAGAATTCAGGTCTGAGCAGCGTTGGAGTCTGAGTGGGCACCTGTTCTCATTTCTGTGCTTCCGTTGCTTGCTTTCTAAATGGTTCCTGAGCTCTGTCAGCATCTCAATGTTTCATACCCATCTCACCTCTGAGACTTCAAATTATGAGATGTGATTTTGTTTTCTCTCATGATGCTATTTTTTTCCTAATGTCCTTTAGCCTGAATTGAATTATTAGGTCACAGATTTCTTTGCTTTGTGACTATTCTCTATAAGCACACCTTCATTTACTATGCGTTTACAATCCCAAATTATCTGTTCTCATTTCTCTTTTTCAAGTATAATCAAGAATTCCTAGAGATGCCGATAGTCCAGTCACCCGTGTCTGTGGCTATCCTAACACGGAAAAAAGAAATGAACTCCAAACAGCATCAAGTTTGCTTATCAGTTCATGTTAACACAGGAAGATTCTGTTGCGTGCTGGGAGGCAACGTAGTCAGAAAGGATCCTTTAAAATAAAAGAATTCCAAAAGGAAATCTTAGAGAGATTCAAATTGCTTGTTGTTTTAACTACAAAGACAAGCTATGTGGTAGCTTCCAGAAGCTGGAAAATGCTAGGAAAGAGTCCTCTTGAGCTTCCAGAGCAATGCAGCCTCTGGGGCCCTCAGTTTTAATCCACAGAGTCTCACTCTGGCCTTCTGACTTTTCTCATGCAAATACTCAACATGTGTTGTTTTAGGCTTCATGGTTAATGTGATTTCTTACCGCAGTAATAGGGACTAACGCAGCCATTCGTAATGTGTTTTCAATGTGCATTCAGTAGGGTTCGTCCATGTCACATGTCTGGAGCAAAACACATTTACCAGGTCCCATGAGGAAGTTTCAAGACCTTGCTTGACGTTCCTAACCTCTGGCAGATAATCTCCTGAAGGACTGAAGGCCTTTTCTGTTCAAAAGCAGAGCAAAGACAGCTAAAGTTCTGTCACTTTTATCCTGCACACACCACAAAGTATCTTTTTTTACACTCTTTAGTCACTGAGCAAGAAAGAAAGTGGAAGTTGGGCATTATTTTTCTTCTAGGTAAAGGGAGAGAACCAGAGTAGAAAAAAGAGAAAGGCAAGAGAGGGATAAGAAATTCTACAAAGGGTCTATTGCACTTGTGTGCAGCAGGCTGAGGCTCAAGCCCGCCGTGGTTCTGCTGGGGATATCTGTTACTCTCTCTTGAATCTTAGCTTATTGACCTTAGAGTGCTAACATCCAGACACGGCATTGTGACAGAGTTTTCAAACAAGCTGTTCCTATGGCAAAGGATCCAAATCAGTACCACCTCAGCTTTGGCCTCTGGTGAGCATGCACACACACACACACACACACACACACACACACACACACACACACACACACACACACACCCCAATAAGTTACTTAGACCAGCTGAAGGCAATATTTCTGTCTTAGACTGATGAGCCTGGCAGACTATATAAAGAGTGTTTCGTTGTGACATCTTATGCTGAAGAAATGCAAATGAATTCAAGTGAAAAGGCAGCCAAGGAGCCTTGCAAAGCTTAGCTGCAGCTTGCTTATTACATTCCGTTCCCTGTTCCCGCTCCTTTGCTGGTTTACACCTGCAATTACCTCTTCCCACCTGGGAGAGCACAGGTTTTGTTGATTCCGTTTCAGGAATGCGCAGCCTACGTGTTTCCCAGAATAAAGAGCCTTCCAGATCTCCAAATTCAGATACCAGGGTGACACTTGCGTGCCTGATTGTTTAAAAGTGATTCGGGGTGGGGTGGGGGAGGCATCAGAGAGAAGCAAAGAAACAAAGGAAAAGTGGGAGGAAAGATCTTACCTGACTTCAAAGGAATGGAATTTACAAATCGGGGAACTCTGGGGCTCTGTAGTAATGAAACCCAAGCCCTATTTACAAGCTACAGTAACCCGGGAACAGTTGTCAGGACAGACTGCGCACTTTCTCCAAAGGCAGCTGGAAATCATTTACACTGTAAGACTATCTATGGTGATAACAAGGTGTTCAAAATGAGAATAAGTTTGGGATCATTCTTCAAAAGGTTCCCAGATGAACTCTGACACCCTCCACACCTTTTCCAGAGGATTCCTCTGGAAAAAAGCAGATCTAAGTACATCAGGTGAGGTTGTTCAGTGTGACATGATTTTCCACACTTGTGTTCCAAGCTGCCTGTCATTTTGGGAGGAGGAAACCGCATGACTGGAGGTTGAAACTTGGCAGACATCCCAGGTCAAAGAGTCCTCACAATATGCACTTGCAGGCTCAGTATTACTACGCCCCACCTTTCTCTAGGTTATTTTACTCATCTGGGTTTTGTTATGAATAGTGGAATGTAGGCCTGGGAGGCCCAACAGTAGTTCCCCAATACAAAGATGAATAAGAAGCCTCAAAAGTATTTTTGTTCTCTCAGTATATTGCATATCTAAAAGTAGTCTGGCTCCTCATCCCAGGAAGCTTAATTTCTTATGTGAATCTCTATTACAAATAAAATATGTGAAATTTTAAATTCTTTGTTTTGTCAATAAGAACAATGGTTTCAAGGTAATACGAATTACCCAGAATATGGGTTCAAAGATCTGCTAAGTCCACACTTCTAAGTCTCATGCAATCCCTGAAAACAATATTCTCAAAATGTCCATGAGGTGAGTATCCATTTTATTTAATATTTTGTAGATTGGAACACTGGACCTTGAAAAAATTAAGTATTATTGACAAGGACTCAAGAGTGTTAATTTGTTGAAAAAAAAATTTAAATTTAGTGGCTTTGGCTCCAGAGAACAAGAGAATTCGTAAATATATATCTGTGGCTAGGATAGCCTTGATAAGCTTGTCCTCTGAGAGCTAACATTTGATTTAGACCTAAGACCAACTTGAAGACCTCAGGGTGTTTTGGGTGGGAAAGGCTAATTGAGAGAGATTCATTTTGACGAGACAGAATTATCTTTAAGTGCATTTTCTGAACAGTTTATGTGTATATGTGAGTCAGTGATATTCCCTAAGCAATCTGCAGATGAGCAAATAATGGGATGAATGTGTGCCCGGGAAACTTCCAGTTTCTTCAGGGACTCACAGAGTGAGCCTTGAGTAGCTCAAACTCAAGCTAAATTTCCTCCATTTCATTCAAGCTGGAAGATGAAGGGCTGTGGGATGACTCCAGAAAACCTGAATTTATTGGAAATGTTCTCTTTTCGTATGGATTTTATCCAGAGGGAAGACAGGGTAAGGCCAGGCGGACCTGGAATTGTTCCACTTCAGACTGGGTACATCAATGAAAGCTATTTCCTCAGAGCACACTTGTGCTCTGTCAGTTTTTCAGTTGGAGAAATTTGAGTTCTGTTTTCCCTATTTACTTTCCCCATTTGCCAAAAGAGCCTGTAAATTCACAGGAGCAGCTGGCACCTTCTTGGACACACAGCTCTACAGACCCAGAGAACACACAACAGCCTTCAGCAGGCTCGGCAGCTCTGAGTTAAAGGAGCAGTGTGAGGGTCCGTAAATAGCCATTTCTTGATAGAGAGCTAGCAAAGGTGTCATACTACAATTTGCAGCTGGGATAAAGGGAGAATTAAAATATGTGGAAAGGCATTACTCCCCTCCCCATGAGAAACTTACATTTTTATATGTAGAATGAGTGCATGGATGGCTAACAATTACATGAATCTAATTATAAGAACAGGAACAGCTATTAGCTGTGTATGAGGTATGTGTATATAATATCGTGTAATTGTTACTGACAACAGTGGCATTTGATGGTAACCCATGATATTACAAAGGACCTTTGCTGTCTGAAACTGGGTCTCGGGAGTATTTCTTCCCTCCTGCTATCTGTTTATGATTATCAGATCAGAAGTGGAAACATAAGATGCAATCTTGCTAGAAGTAGGAAGGGTCTAGAAGTCATACTTTAGACTCAGTTTCCTTGTTAAACATTTACTGCTTGGCTAGGAGAATAATGGAGGCATGGTCAGGATTTTCTCAGTTCCCCAGTTTTGTGTCGTCCACAGAGTAAGTAGTGAGCAAAGGACTCTTCTTACTTAATATCTAGAAATTCATTTGGCAATTGCCTAAGAAGCAAACTTGGGCTTTGGGGGCCTGTTTTTTTCTTCCTCCAACCACTAAAGGTTCAAATGTCTAGCACTTCTTCCAACCATACTATATATGATAGTATTAGGGTTTTTTTTTTCTCACTTTGAAAACTAGCCTATTTATTAAATTTTAATGTTTTAGTCTGCTCAGTTAAACAAAGGAGCTGCTTTAAAACACAGTCGTTAGGTCCTGGAGAAGGTGGCTTAGCACTGCTGCTGTGTCATGGGACTCAGGATCTAGTCCCGGCACTTATGAAATGGCTCACAACTGTCTGTAACTCCCATTCTAAGGGATCCAGTTCACTGACCTCCGTAGGCACCGGGCATACAAGTTGTATGCAGATATACATCCAGGCAAAATACCCATACCACAAGATTAAAGTACCACATTTAAAGATAATGATAAACTGTATGTATGAAAGTGCTGTAATGAAACCCGTGACTTTTAATGCTAATTTTAAAAGAATTTATTGTGGAATAAAAATAATGACAACTGAACAGATACAAATGAAAAGTTACAGAGGAGAGAATACATGGTCAGAACAGCATGGTGCAAGACCGCCTACTAAAGACGTGGTTTCCATGTCCCGTGTACATTCTATGAGAATGTCGCACTCCCTCCTCAGCAGGTCATCTTCACAGCTCTACCTTATATTTGGTGTGTGTTGACTTCCTGTGTTTCCATTCTCAGTAACAGTATATGAAGAGTGTGTCTAACTGCCTGTTTCTCAAGGGCCCTGAAACTGACTACGTTATGTAGCTGGTCAAAGTGGGCTTGTCTCTCCCCAAAGGATGGTAATGTCCATCGTTCTCAGCTCTCCAGGAGCAGGGGAGAATGAATAAAATGTCTCAGGAAGGCCAATTTTGGCAGGCTTCCTGCCTGCTGACAGCAAAGGCATTTATGGCACAACATCTTAGAAGTTGGAACCTTGTGAAAAATGACTTCAGGAAGTCACTGAGAGGAAATAGAAAGTCTTCTCTGACTCAAGTTAGCAAATCCCAGATGTAGCACGTCTCTTAAACAAAGCCATAGGGGAGCTTTAGCTGATAGTTCAGTCTAATTCTTTTATCTTTAACATTCTGAAGTGGGATAATGGTGTCTCTCCCCAAACCCATTTTGAAGTGTTTTCTCTGGTCAGCAATATAATTGGTTAATATCCCTGAAATGTCTCTGAGTTGTAGGTATAGGGAGGGTTTGGGCTTATAGACTATGCGTGGGGAAGGGGTTAAGGGTCTTGAGATTATATAGTTTAAATTCTTCAGGGGACTGATTAAGAAGCCAGATACATAACTTTCTAAAAAGTAAGTGTGTGTGTGTGTGTGTGTGTGTGTGTGTGTGTTTCAGGAGTGTTAGGAAGAGAGACAGCTTTCTCAGGTTGTAACAAGTGTTCCTTTGCAGCAGGCCAACATTCTACACAGCAGGATGATAACGAGTTCTCCCAGAGCCACAGTGGTGTCCCAACTATAGAAGCAATTTTGTAGGGTAAGTGTGGCTTCTTAAAAACCCTCCCAACATGGTGACAAAATTGCAAACTTGATGTACTTAATACCAAGTTGAATGTACAATTTCTTGCACAATACTATCCAGTACAAATATATTGTTTGCTACATAGTTGTGAATTAAAAAGATTAATAACAACTATGTGTGTATGTGTGTGTGCAAGTGTTGCAGATATGCATGGGGGTGTCTACAGAGGCCAAGGTAGTGTATCAGATTCCCTGGGCCTGGATTTGTAGGCATCAATGAACCTCCAGAGGCAAGCCCCCTTAACCGCTGAGCCATCTCTCCAGCACCTAATTGTGAAATATTTATTTAGCTATGGTTTAAAAAAATTATATGTCTAGAGCATTATAATTTATTAATGAATAATGGTTATTCATAATAACGCATCATGACTATTAAAGATGAGCCACATTTCATATTTAGTACTGTCTTTGAAATCCAATTATTCCCGTGGACACCTGGGCCTAGTGGTTGCCATCTTGAACAGCACAGTTAAGCACCCAAGTCAATCCTCTTCCTGTTATGTGTGGTCGCCACTAAGTTACATTTGAGGAAAACTTCAAATGATTTAAACACTGAAGAGGAAATTTCGATGCCAGAACTGAGAACTTTATGTATTCCTTCCCCAAATGAGAAACAGCCTAGAAGATGCAGTTTGGAAATGAACACTTTCACATTCCTTGGGTGTTTTTAATGACTCAGGAGAGTGGGGTGATAACATACTGAAACATGTGCTTGAACCATTCAGAGCAAATGGAACCTGTAAATAAATCACCCTGTCACTTTTATAATTAGTTTGGAACAAGCTGTCCTCGGGACTCTTGGACTGGTGGTAGATGGGCTTTTCTTTTGCCGAAGCCTTCTGCTTTTGATCATTTGCTATTAGTGAGTGATTTGTTGCCAATAAAACTGGTATGTCTCCCTTAGGAACCTGGTTGCTAATGTGCCCCTCCCTCTTTTGAAAATGCTAGCTTTACTCTTAACTCCCCTTACTTGTAAGTTTGTGTGCAGAGTAATGGGTCAATTTTTAGCACTTTCATATACACTTTGTTCTTGTCACCCACACACCAGGCTGACATTCTTGTCCCCTACTTCCCTACTTCTGGTCCCATTTTGTTCCCATGTTTAAGGGCCATTTTCTTATATAGTCAATATGTTACTTTACTATAGAACTGAGTAATTTGAATTTAGACCTCTCCAAAACAAAACAGCTTTGGGGGAAAGTTAATTCTTATACAATTCATAAAGATAGCTCTCAAGAATGTTCACAGCTGGCAAAATGTACAGTTAACTATAGAAGGGCAGCTACAGCCCAGATGTATAAAAAAAAAAAAGTGTAGGCAACCAGAGGTCTTAGGGCCCCTAACAGTGAGGAAACAGACTAATATTCCCATCTGGCCCACTATATGGTCACTTGGTGGCTTCCAAAGAGATGGCTAAGTAGAGGAATAAGGGACCTGGGAAATCAGGTGTCACATTTTCTTTACTGTCACCTCTTTTTCCTGTTGTCTTCTCTTTATCTCGCAGGGATTGAGTAGCCTTGAAACCTCTAAAGTCTATCCTGGTACTTCATAGCGTGGGGATAAAGGCCGTCCTTACACTAAAGAGCGGAAGGAGAGAATGCTGAAGCCTATAGCTTTGTGTCATTCTGTGCTAGCTCTTTTGAGAAGTGACTTGGGAAGGTATAAACTGGGTTATTGAGGAAGATATGGGCTATTGCTGCTGTTGAGCCTGTTATCACACCCTCTACACACACACACACACACACACACACACACACACACACACACACACACACACTAAGTAGAGGGGTAACAGGGAGTTTCAGAAGTTCAGACAAAAAGAAGATAATATAGCCTACTCTTTCCTAAACCTTGCTCATACTCTATTAATAAAGGCACATTCAGGTGATAACCAGAGTACTTACTTGCCAAACCATTTTATTGATTGGCCTGCAAGATAATGCTCATCTTTCAAAAAGGATGAACTTTCTGCAAGAGTTTATAAGCCAGGGAGCTCAGTACACTTCCTATCTGCATCTTACACTTACGTCTCTTCAAATGGTTCTAAGAAACACGACTGGTTTTGTGACAGCCTGCTTCTCAGCTGTGAACTAGAACTCCAGCACTATCACAGAAGCTGCTAACTACAGATACTCAGATGACATGCTCTATTGTCTCGTTGGTGCTGGGGCCATCCACTTGAATCTATTTCCTTAAAAGTTTCTAGGGTCACACAGAGCCTGAACCAGCAAATCCCAAGGCTAGAAGACAATGCAGGTGGTCCTTACCTCTTGAATAAGCAAGAGATAATGGGTATCCTGCTTATGTCTTCTCTGCCCCTGAGTGCCACACCTGTGCACTACCACCCACTTAGGTATCTAGTTATTGCCATGTCTGGTGGGTTTTTTTTTTCCACCATCTTTGATCATTTATTTAGACATCAAGTTGCCCCAAGCAGATATCAACTCCAGGGTCCCACAAAGCAGGACCATCACATTTTTCTTTCTAATAGTAAATCATTGACTGTGGCCCTTGTTTTTTTCATCTTGCTCAGAAGACCAATGATCACTTTCCTTAAGCTGTCAGGGCATGTAGTCTGGTCCTTAGTGTCTTCACGAGAGATGCAAAATTGTCTTCAACAGGTGCAAATGTGATGCTCTTGCTGCTAGACACAAAGAGCAAGGTCAAATGCAGAGGCTGAGATCTCCAACTCCTGTTACTTTGCTTAAATAAATGAATCAAGACAGCTGAACATCTGTAGGCTTGGAGAAACACAGCTGCTCAATGGCAACATGGGCAAAAGATGTTCGAAATGTGTAGATAAGGGTGGAGTTCGGAAGCAGCATCCATCTGGATTCTCAGGCCAACAGGAATGTTCATCACCTACTCCACAGACTACTTGAAAGACCATGCATTAGTTCCTGCTAGAGTCATGGGAAAGAAGCTGTGATGATATTTATTGGAAGAGGAATGACCAACTGAATTTAGTCTTTGTGAATTGGATATCGTTTTATCAAGTTAGACATCTGGGGGGGTGGTAACATTCAATAAAAAGGTAAGTGTTGACTGGGACACTTAAAGAAAGCTTTTTAATCTTAAGATTTTCTTAGGCATCCTCCTTTAGAAGACTCCTGGGTAGAGTGATGTATACATTAGAGTACATTTGAAACTGCCTCTGGTCTGTGTGGTAGGCTCAAAATACAGACGTTTAGCACACCCCCCTTTCTCTGTACACCAGAAATTCCACTTGTCCAAACAAAAAACTGGAAATGACTTTATTATTGTACAAACTGTAAAATGGGCTGGAAGTCACTACCCAGAACATGCTTGCCTTTCACAAAATAGTTAGGGGTCGTCAAAGTGAGATAGAAGTTCACAAAGGTGTTCAGGGTGATTATCAACTAGTTCTAATTCCAAGTGAGAAATTCCTAGGTCCACTCACAACTCCTTTCTTCCATAACCATATACCACCCCTTGACTCCATCTCTCCGTTTTTGAAAAGAACACAGCCCCAATTTCAGCTTTCATGAGGTTGAGAAGCGAACTTATTCCTCCTCCTAACTAAATATTCCATAAGCTCAGCCTCACTTGCAGTATTAACCTCACACAGTGAAGAAGGCATTTTCCCATCCTAGAAAATAACTGGGAGTTTTGCTTGTACGCTTCCAGGGATCTCATTCAAAAGTTTATTAGGAGAGTTTGCCAAGAAAATATCGCATCATGTATTTTATGTGATTTTTTCAAGGGTTCATACTTGACGTTGCCAGGCAGGAAACGATTTTCTTGTGCCAATGCTGTGTCAAGATGACAGCAATGTAACTCCGCGGCTGTGAACTTGTGTGCTTTGGGCTTTCACCCCAGGTGCAGTGGGAGTGTGAACAATCTTCGCTCCTACACTGGCTATGACCATTCTAGCACAATCAAAGCCAAAATATTCAGTTGCAAATCTATCTTTTGAGGAATGACTGCATTTCTCATAGATTTGCAAGTTAGAAATATAATTCCTTTGTAGGCTTCTAGATAACTTATCATAAAAATAAAACAACCCTATGTCAGACTGACTGAACACATTAACCAAATACATTAATGAAGATGTGTATCTGCGTGTATGTGTGTATGTGAATACTTTATTTGTTGGCACAGAGAAGGGTCTCTCACTGAGCCTAGAGCACAGCAATTGCTTTGGTTGGATTTGAAAGTGAAAGGGCTCCAGACGCTTATTATTGTTATCGGTGTTAGTTGGGATTTTTTGTTTTTTAAAATCATTTTCTTGTGTTTTGGATCCTAGAAGGTAGCATGTAGCATGCGTACTATAAAGTCTTGACGATTTGTAATAGTCTCTTGAACTCCATATTTAATTGCTTTATGATATCCCATCTAGTTTGTGAATTTGGCAGGTTTTCTGACATGCTAGGACAAACAAGGATGGCTTCTTTTCCCCACCAGCCTCAAAACAGAGTAAGTTTCTGTCCTGCCTCTTCTTGCTTTGGATCCGACTCTCAACAATTACATTCTGAAGTTGACATCTAAGTTTTCCCTTACATCGCATTGGAGAGACTTACTTGAGGAAAGTCTGAGAGGGAGATAACCCAACCTGATCCCCTGCCCCTCTCCAATTTAATAAAGCTTTTCAGCCTCCTGAGCCCAGTGTGGTTTTCTTGAATTGCACAGCTGTTGTGCAGCTGGCAACCACCTAGATCAACGCTGATCTTTGACCAAAACGAAACAAAGGACTCAGTAGGATAAAAAGTTAGTGCCTTGCCTCTGGTGGATTGTCTTTGGTAGATTCCTTCCCATGGAAAGGGAAAAGCCCAAAGGAGATGAACTGGGCCTTAAAAGGGAGGAAAAAAAATCTTCAAACAATTGGCTTGAGAACAGACGGCCAAGAAAATCCACCAGAAAGCTACTGTGTTCCTCATCTTTCATTCATCAGTGCGGAATAAGAGTCCATTTGGAGGATTTGGGGCTTGAAGCACATGCTCAATCCTAAGGGGGGAAAAGAGGATCTATGTTATGTAGCTAGATCCTACGTTACCCCACCCAGACTAATGCTGGCAGTTGGAGAGCTGGGAAGGATCAGAGAGTCCAAGTCATTCCTGGAGAATTTTCATTTCTCATGTTGAGCATCTGAAATGCTGTCCCCAGCTTTCCAGGCTCTCAATTGTCTCAATCTTTTCCTTTCCTACTGCAGGGCCAAGAAAGGTCATTAAAGTTGGTAGGAAGTAAATACATATTGAACTGATTTCAGTGGCTCTGGCTGATGAGTGAGCACCACTCCAGATCTGAGTGTCTCTAGTCTTTTTATCTTCAATATAACTTCGTCTCCTCCCCCATCCCAAAAAATCAGCATCAAATCACTGTACCCAATGTTTCAATTTCATGTCAGTGTGGTACATGCTTGTGGTCCCAGAAATAGGGAGTTGAGGTAGGAAGATCTCCATGCCTTCAAACTATTCCTGAACTACACAGAAAATATAAGGCCATTCAGGGCTCCATAGCAAGGTTGTGTCTTAAACAACAAAACAGAATTAAGGTTATGTATACTCCAAATATTAAATAATTGCTATCAATAAGCTCACTTTATATTGTGTATTTTAAAACATATTTTAGTTTCTGTGTATGTGTGATTTTACCCGCATACATGGCTGTACATCATGTTTTTACAGTGCCCATGAAGGCCAGAAGAAAGCATTGGATCCCATAGATCTAGAGCAACAGATGATTGTGAACTACAATGTAGATATTGGGAATTGAACCCAGGTCCTCTGGAAAAGTTACTGTGCCCTTAACAGGTGAACCATCTCTATATTGTGTATATATTTTTAAGAGCATTGAAATGGACCCTTTAGAGATTGAACTCAAACAAAGTCAATGTACCTTGGAATAAGGCACAAGCAATCTGGACATACCCTAGCTGACAGCTCAGTCTGTGTCCAGTTGCTTGATGACTTGTCTTTGGGTTTATCCACTGGAGAGAAAAGATAGACCTGTTTTTCCTCTTGCATACCTCTTAGCATGGAGCAGAGATGCAAGTTGCATTGGTGCTTTCCATCTCTAGCTGACCATCAGGCCAAGGACTCCTTCCTCAGGATCAGATCACCTATAGATCATCTCTGTACTTTAAGAGTTCTGGGGGTGACTAAGAGTGTATGTTTGAGAGCAAGACCAAACTAAAAATGGCCTCCATATGATCCTAATGGTTAACCAGCTTAGATAAGTATTGCTTCATTTGATCTTAATGGATTTGTTCCCTGGCCTAGTGAATAGGTTCTAATTGCTTTCCCTGCCTCTGCTGTCTTCTCTGGCTATGAACTCTGCTTTCTCTTTCTATGTGTGAAAATTGCAGTTCTTGGATCCTTATTAATATCTTCTGTGGTTCTCTGCCCTGGATAATTTTGAAGGCATCTCAGCAGATCCTGAATGTTTTTTTCACCAGTATACCCACCCACCACCGTTTCTGCTGGCAGAAATTCCCCATCTCTTTGCCTTGAAGCTGAGCTCTGGTTTCCCAACCTTCAGTTCTAGAAGTGATTCCAGAATGACTCAAACCAATAAACCTGTTGGGTTTATCCTTGACCACAGTGTTTAGTTCAATGACCAGAAGAACAGAGGGACAAAGGGAAATGTTTGCCAGAAAAAACAAACAAACAAAAAAAACAGTGTACCTGCATGTGACAGGGAAGGAAGCACTATGGAAATGTGTTGACAGCCATCTTGCTACTATAAGGGAAATCTTGTCCAAAATGAATCCAACCCTGAAAAAGCAGGATATAAAAGTACAGAAAAAATGGATCCATGTTCCATCCTTAGAGCTGTTGTTTGGTAATTCAAACTAGTATCAGAGGATGCTTCAAGCCAAGCAGCAGCAGCAGAGTCAGAAATGATACCCACATAGGGAATGTCAAGAAGGCACAGTCATCAGGATGGGGGGGGGGCAAATAAAAAAGGTAGAAATGACTAGGGCCTGAGGGAAGACTAGTCTCACTTGGGGGAGAAGTAGGTCTTTCCTCCAAATAAAGCAAGAAAAGACTCAAATGTGGGCTCACAGATAATGTGAGGGCAGGCCAATCTCAAGGCTTATTTAGCGCATCTCCTCATTACCACTTACTACACTTTGTCACAATCACCTGGGATTCAAGATGGCTCCTTTGCAAATCTCCCACAGTTATGTCAACCAAGCTGACATTTCCATAAAGCTTTGAAACCTGCCAGAATGTATACTTGAACATTACTTCAAATTGACATCAGCCCTAAACTAAACTATAGTAAAATTTCAAACACTTCCCTCACATACTCATTTAAATTCTTTCTTTAGAGACACTCTGAAACCTAGGCTTTAAGTATAGATTTTGGAGCGTGTTTCTTTTTCAGACATAAAATAAAATGAGACCAGAATCTCAGCAAAGTGGCTTCTGATTTTTTTTTCTTTTTCTCCTAAAAAAAAAAAAAAAAAAAGTAAATACGCAATTCTTTTGATTTTGCCAGGCAGCATCACCAGAATTCACAGGGACTCCAGTTAGCCAGTCCTTCTGGAATTCACATTGTTTTTAGACAATGTTGAGTCCTGATGGGTGGAGAAGTAAACATGTTTTCAGTGGTCTCGTTTGCAAGCCTTTGATGTTCTTTCTAAATCATGTTGTGTCAGTGGAAATATTGGTCTGATGTAGACTCTGGCATCTCTTTGAAAACACACAAATGTTGTGTGTGTGTGTGTGTGTGTGTGTGTGTGTGTGTTTAATGGCTTCAAGCAATTAAAATAATTTAAAAATAATTAGAAGTAGCAGCTCATTAAGCCAAGGAGGCTGAAGGCCTGGTTGCTGTTCCTGGACCAGTGTTGAGAAAGGGATGCTTAGGTCAGTGGAGGTTCCTGCTGGGAAAACTCACACGTAATGGAAGTCAGCTGCTGCCTCTGTGGTGCAGATGCCCTCAAAACTTGGTCATTAGAAATTAACTAGGGAGAAATGTGATCCCTGACAAAGACAGAATTAAATACAAATGCAAGTAGGAACATGTTAGACATTAAAATAAAATGCACTCCTACAACCAAAACCCATTAGCCAATAAGGAAGCTTGAAACACCCCAACACCCCAAACCCATTAGCCAATAAGAAAGCTTAAAACATCACCACACCCAAAACACACTAGCCAATAAGGGAACTTGAAGTTAAGCATCAAAATGTTGGGCTCATATTGTCAATTCAACAAAACAATTCAACAAAATGTAATAAAGTAACATTCCATAGTCAATGTGGGTGACCACGTTCTGATAAACACAGCATTAGGATGTCCCAAATTCTACATCCCAACCTGGTAATGGTTCCGGGAAGTTTTATAAGGACAAAAGTAATAAAATTATAGATTGAGACACTGTTCAAGTAGACTGGTAGAAACAGTGAGAGGCAAGGAACAGGAAATCAGAGAACTCTGTTCCAAGCCTAGGATGCTATCTCACTGGATTCTTAGTCTTTTGGATGCTGGATGCTGGTAGCCAGTTCATACATTCCAATATGTTTACCTAATAGCTACAAGGATATTAGGTCAGATATAGGTCATCTAGGAGTGGCGTTCAGCCCCATTAAAGATAACCCAAAATAAAGTGTAATTAACTCTGGACCTGTAACATCTCAGTTTTTCCAAAACCATCAAAGTTTAAAGCATTTACACAGCCTTTCAGAAGATCCCATGTGAAGTGCAGGTTTGTTGTTTGCTTTTTGTTTGTTTATTTTTGTTAAATTACATTTCCGGGAACTTTCATTTACAAAGCAATGATCACATGTACATATTGAGAGAATAGTGAGCAAGCAAGCAGAAAGGGTAGAAGTGTCCCAAATCAATATAGAGAGTCATCAATGATAGAAATGGGCAGATTAGAGATGCCCTAAGTACATTAAGATGATAAATTCTGCCTTCAGAAAAAGAAAACAGTTGAAAAATTGTTAGTGTGGACCAGAGATTAATCATCCTAAAATCTAAGAAGGCTGAGCGGGTTGATCGGCTCTACACAGACTTGTTTAGCAGGGCATCTCAGGGGATTTATCACCAGATAATGTGGATAAAGAGTTGCTCCTAATTCTTTAAAGGGTTATAAATAAAGCACCCTGCAAGACGACTTTCATGTTGTAAGAGAAAAATGAAAAAATAACGCACGGATGGCCTGTCATCTAGATTCTATACATACAGGCACATAAGGACAGGGTATCTTTTATAAGTAAATATGCAAAAGACATCATCTTTATGTCGTCTTCTTTTCTAATTCAGGGAAAAAAGTTTTCTCTCTCTCTTTGAGAGACTGAATTTAAACAAACATTTCTTGCCAAATGAACTCACTCAATTATGTTAGAAGTTTTGGGAAGACACACAGAGGTAAGAATAAATGTTTTCAAGTGCTTTCTCTACTTGCTTTGGTCAGATCCTTCCCAGTTCAAGATAAAAAAAAAAAAAAAAAAAAAAAAAAAAAAAGTGAGGTAACTAGGAATTCAGCTTCCTCAGGTAGCTGAGTCCTGTGTCCATAGGCCATGCCAGCATTCATCTTTCTACATGGAGAATGTGGAATGGCTAGTTTTTATTTTAAGAAGTTATTTCCTCTTTATAAAATTAATTATCTTTTACTTTGTACTTATTTTTGGTTCTTCATTCAGAAGACAATTGAATTATTCTAATTTGATCTACTTATGGTTCAGAGAAAAAAAACTCGGGTGTTATTTTTGACAGTTTTCATCATTATTATTATTGTATTAAATTTTAGAAATATTTATGTCTATTTTTGCTATAAATATTTCCTGAGGACAGACTCCAAATGTTTCTGTGCTTTGGGTTGATAGTTATATTTGTGGTTACCTTTGGATTAATGGCTATATTTGTCATCCCCAATGCCCTTTCTCAGCCTCTAGAGGCCCCGGAGGAGACTGGACATACAGCAGAGGCTTTCTAAGACACCACAGTCCATTTTGTATTCCCCACTCATCACATAGAGGCCAAGTCAGAGAGAACTAGATCCACTTAAACCTAAGACACTGTCAAGGCAGGCCTGAGCTAAAAAGGAGTTTTCAGAGACCTTGACCCATAGCTGGAGAAGTTGCTGTGGCCAGATCTTGGCTGCTTCTTTCCTCCCTCCTCCCCTCACTGGCTCTGGAGCCTAATGTGCTGAATCCCTGCTGTCTGTGCCCTTCGGAACTTAGGAGGCACTCACTGCAGTGCGGCTACACAAGCTGTTAGCATCAAGTGGGACTCAGAAGAGTTATTAAAAAATATCCCTGAGATTCAGAAGAGACACAACCTTAAGGAGCAGTGGTTCTCAACTTGTGGGTCAAGACCCCTTTGCCAAACCTCTCTCTCCAAAAACATTCACATTCGAATTCAGAGCAGTAGTAAAATTGCAGCTGTGAAGTAACAAGAAGAATAATTTTATGCTTTGGGTCACCACCACATTAGAAAGTATAGTAAAGAGTCATAGCATTGGGAAGGTTGAGAACCCCTGAAATAGAGTAAAGACATCTGGTATCTAAGAACTGGGTTCTTTGGAAAGCAAAGTGCCCAAAAGTATATAAGTTTCCCATTTATGATATAAAAGCATATTGATTGATAGGTAATATATAAATGATGATTAATCTTGTTATCTCTAATAATTAACAATCATCATTATTTGAAAGTTTAATTAGATTATATATGCTGAAGTATTTGTTGGGAAAAGTCTTTAATGCCTAAGATTTTCTTTAAAATTCTTCAAAAAAGAGGTGATAAGGGTTGGGGGAGGGGCTGGTGTTTAGTGGAGGCTGAAGGGGGTAGATGAGATAGTTTCTGCAGAATGGTAGCTGTTGAAGTGGAGTTGTGAGCAAATGACTTCATTGCAATACTCTGCCTCCGGAAATGGATGAAACTTTGCAAAGTAAAGCTTTTAAATCTAACCCTATATAGCTAGATATTGGAGAGAAAGTTGATTTAAAAAAAATAACACAACAACAACATACATTCAGCTTGTGGGCCTGGGAGATTGCTCAGTCAGCAAGCCTAAGGGCCTTAATTCAGATCCATATAAAAAGGCAGGTGTGGTAGAGTGTGTGCCTGTGATGTGAACAATGGAGAAGTAGAGTCAGTACCATCTCTGGAACTTAGTGGCCATCTGACATTGTCAAATTGGTGAGCTTCAGGGTCAATGACAAAGCCTATCTCAAGAAGCAAGGTGGAATTAAATGGAGAAAAATACTCAGTGTCAATCTCTGGCTTCCACATGTACACACAGTACCACCTTCACACCGCACCTCCACTTAGTGTGTCTGCCTAGATCACTCAAAGATTGTCAGAAGTGGTAGAAAGGGAACCATGGAACAGAATCCTACACGTGGCCTTTTCTCTGAGAAGGGGTGCAGTTCCTTGCCTACTATATTAGGACAGAAGTGGGCTAAAGTCAAAGGGATGCCAAATTCAGTGTGTATGTGCCCAAAAGAATGCTGACATCTTGTCATTTTCCATGCCCTTCAAGACCATCATGTGGACACTGTGTAGAGCCAACAGTGTTTCTTAGTGATTCTGAGCATGAGAGGGAAGAAGACAGTGACAGAGTTGAGGTTGACGACATGTGTCTTATCCAGTCACGCAGAGTAGTAGAGATGGTCAGTGGCCACATGCAGTGCCATCTTCACATTATACCTGACTACCAAGAAGTGTCTCCAAACCCAAGGGACACATTATGAGAAGCCCCTTTGTGAAGGCTGACTTCACACTAGAAATGGCTGAGACATCATTCAAGTGCTAGGATTTATCTAGATATAACTTAACTTAGAATTTTTTCAATAGGCTAAAGATAGATTTGAAATGATTTAAGTTCAGTAGAGAAAAAAGTCATCAAATGTATAGCTTTTGTATATCCGTATGTAAAAGTTTACATATTTTGTACATGGCAAGGGTAAAAAGAACGAAGTCTTTCAGGATGTGCAGAGAACTATTGAAGCTTTTCAAATATTTGATGATGAGGACCAAGTCACTGCTATAGGAAGGAGATAGGATGACTCATTAGTGTGAGGACATTAACTGAGAGGAACAAGCCTTCAAGATTAAGAGACAGCTAAGAAGAAAAAACAGAGTATGAGCTTAAGATGGATCCTGAATCTTAAGAATATTTAGTATGCTCTCAAGCTTGCTTGTGGCTAACGGTTGTGCAATTAAAGAATATAAAAGTGTTCTGATTCATCTGATTCATCCTCAAAAAAATGTTAGAAGCTGATTGAGCATAGGGTGCATAGGGCAGAGATGATGCACATATTGAAATACTGGAAAATCCCAAGCATTTGGAATTAAGGTAGAATCATCAGAGAAACACAAGGAAGGAAAGCAGGATGTGGAGGAAAGGCTGACTCTGCATTGTCACCCACCTGCTCAAATGTAGATCTCTTGGTACCCAATGTCTAGTGATGTTCTGGCCAGCAGACAGAAACAATAATTAGGAAGTAGGTGCTTGGGGTGTATTCTTAGAGCTAGAGCCTACCTTGGCCCCTTTAATCCATAAAGAAGTGAATAGTCTCTTTCGCACACTTCCACTATGTGAGTGCTGCTTCACCACGGGCTCAGAGTCAGTGGAGTTGAGGGCTAAAATCAATAGAACAGTGAGAGGAGAGAGATTGCTTTTTTCTTTTCATGCCCTGGTTCTCTAAGTTGCTCTGGTCAGGTGACTAATCAAATGTGTTCTAAATGTTTTGTTAAATGTTTCAGGTACACTGACTAATAATGAAGAGTTATATGAAGAAAGCAATACAATTTTGTAGGTGGAAAAGGTTGTGGTCTAGGCAAAGAGCTCAGCAGGTGAAGAGCTTTCCATACGACCATAAGGGCAAGAGTTTGGCCCCAAGAACCCACATACAAGTGGATGAGCATAGTGGCTCATGTGTAATGTCAGCACATGGGAAGTAGACACAGGATTGTCAGAGTGAGCTGGCTATCCAGGCTAGCCAGATTGTTGACCTCTGGATATAAGAAAGAGAAAGAGAGAAGAGGAGGGCGAAAAAGGGAGGGGGAGGGGGAAGAGGGGGGAAATGGAGAATGTATCATGTCTCACTATATAAGTTAGAGATGAAGAAAGACCATCAATATCAAACTTTGATCCCTTCCCACATACATGCATATGTCATATGTACCACACACGTGCAAACATATACACCCCACACTTATATGCCAAAAAGTTAAATGTGTAGAGTTTTACATAGATACCGATAGCAGCATTATGCACATAGCAAAATGGATGTGCTCCTCTAGTGGTAGAGATAGATAAACCAAACATGAAGATATGGCATAACCATACAATGGAAACTGTCATACACATACACACACACATACACACACACAAATGTCAGCACTAAAACATGCTATAACATAAATACATTATGCCAAGAGAAAGAGGATGGACATAAAAACACCACATGACACATGAATTCACTTAACAAAATATTCAGAATAGAGAAACCTATAGTGACGTAAACTTTAGTGTTTGCCAGGTGCTGGGAAGAGGGCCTTGTGGAAATGGTGGCAGCTCATGTGTACTTGGTATGTATATGTCAGGGTACAAAGATGTTTTAAACTAGATCATCTTGGGGCCAGGCAGACGGCTCAGTGGGAAAAGATGCTTGCCACACGGGCTGGATGACTTGAACTGGATCTCTGAAACTCATGGTGAAAGGAGAGGCTGTTCTCCAGCCTCCACAGATGGGGTGCAGCACATCCTCACTCCTCAAAGATAAAGATTCAAGAAAAAATAGATTGTAGAGATAGATAATTCTCTATTACTGTATATATACTTAAAACATTGAATTTATTCTTTGAGTGAATTGTGTAGTAGGTGATTATGTCATCAGCCTTTTAAAAAATATGATACACAGAGTTTATGCAATTTGTCCAAGTAGATAACAGCTGTAAAGGCTTGGTGTCTGGTCCCACCTTTAGCTGAGCACATATGCCATAAATTGCATCATCTTCAAGACGGAGTTGGGGGGCATTTTTCTTTGACCCTCTTATAATGCATACTTAGCCACGGTCAGCTCCCATGAAGATGAACATGTCTGAAACCAATGCTTTGATAAAATATGTCGAATGATTTTACCTTTAGTGCTTGGGATAAAATAAACTTTTGAAATATTAGTTGTCTTACGAATGACAAGGTATAGTGAGCAGAATGTCAATGTTAAGTTGGATGACATGAATAGATCCCATTTTCCTTGTTGCAGAGAATCACTTAGAGGAGGAATGTACCCTGGTGATTGGACCAATGCCAGCTGGGCCTACTGAGTTTATGTGAAAAACAAAGCCTGACTATCCTTCTTGTGTATTGTGCTTTGGTTTCACTCTGTTGGGAGATACTTAAAAAAATTTTTTTTTTGAATTGTTGGGCATAGACTTTTAATTTATGATCAGAAAATGATGTTCTGATTCTGAATCTGAAAGAAAATTCTGTTTTAAATTGTTGGATAATTCAACAGGCTAGAGATGTAGCCCAGTCAGTAGCGTGCCTCTTTAACATCCAAGAAACCATGCTTCTGATCACAAGCATATATTTGACATGGTGGTGCACAACCCCAGCGCTTGGAACATGAGTGTAACAGGAGCAGAAGATCAAGGTCATTCTCCACTATATAGGGAGTTTGGGGCAAGCCTGGGATTTATGAGATCCTGCCTTTAAAAATTGTATTATTTGAAAAGGCAAAAGAAATTCCAACCTTCTAATGCTAAAAACATCAAGAGATTTTTCTATATCCCATGGTTGTTTTTATTTCCCTATACAGCAAAACCATCTTGAAACAATAAACTCTAAACATAGCATGTACATGACAGCAAAGAAACTTTTAGTAAAAGAATAAATTGCTGAATTCAAGTGTGGACTGTAATTTCTTGACATGGAATGGAAGCAGATGCGCTCAGCTTAACATGTCATTATTAAATTCACTTCCAACAGGCATTTTCTTCTTTTGTGGGAGAAGGGTTTGGGTAGAAAGTTCTCATTTCTGTTAATCAGGTAGTGTTACATTCCACGAGAAGTTAATCTCAGATTATTTGTTAATTAAGAAGAAAGGATTCAACTATAGACTTGAGTTGTGGATATTGTCTGTACTATATCTGGCTTTAGAATGAGGCCATTAGGAAGTTCAGCCATTTTTTCAACATCAATAAGAGGTAATATCTTGTTGTTTCTTTAGCTTCTGGAGTCACTGTTTAGAAGTTGCAAAAGGCCTGTTTGATCTGTTATCTACCTATTGTAAAGCTATCTATTTGTCTGTCTGCCTGTCTGCCTGTCTGTCATCTATCTATCTATCTATCTATCTATCTATCTATCTATCTATCTATCTATCTATCTATCTCTCATCATCTAAATAGCTATCTAGCTAGCTACATATCATTTATCTATTATCTATTTATATATCATCTACTATCATTTATTATCCATTGCTTGTCATCTATCTATATATCTATTTATCTATTTATTATTTGTCTACATTATCTATGTACCTATGCACTATGTACATATGTATGTATGTACTCTATGTACCTATCTACCATGGCTTAGGCTCCTTGGAACATCATACCTGATGCGAGAATGATGTGAATCTGGCATATTTCTCCCGATAATGGCATCATTGAGTAAATATTGTTCTGAGAGATTAAGTGAGTACAGTTTGGAAAATGGCTGAGCTGAGCTGACTTCACAAATCTTTGACTACAGAGCTAGAGTGCCATGCATCTCAGTTTACAAGTGGGCAGACTGCAGTAAGGGAAGTTGGGGGACTACTCAGCATCACACCTCAAGACCAAAATAGGAACTGAGGTTGGTTCTGGTGTGGGTGGGGACTGAAGGCAGGGAGACTTAATAACAATGGCTGAGAAATGTATTTTACAGACAAAGGAAGGTGATAGAAGTCTGTATTGGTGGATCTATCTTGAGAGCTGTCCCTAGGAGAGAGAACAGGATTCCTAAGATTCTCCACTGAGCAGTAAAAGGTCCCTATCAAAGAGAGAGGCAAAACACTTTAGGATCAATTACAGAAAGCTATACATGTCCTTTCTTCCTAGCCCAGGCAGCTTCTTTATACAAACTGTTCTTATCTTCTCCCTGAAGCATTCTGTATTTGAGGGGAGAGCATAGAATTGGTCCTCAGGATGCCTCACTTTTATATTGCTGCTGGTTGTATAGAGCTAGCCCCACCTCCTACCTATTTCTATAGGTCCCTCATCTGTGGAAGTTCAACTAGTTGCACTAAAATCTACTTAAGCCTGAGCCAAAGATGTACATTTTTCCATAGGCAACAAAGCATAATAACTAGGTAGCATTTGTAATGCATTAAATATCACAAGTGATCTAGAGGTGTCCAGTGGATACAAGGGTATGGAAGGGTGCTATATGCAAACATCTTATGCCATTTTATAAGAGGGATTATGGCTCCTCAGATGCTGGCACCCCAGGGGAAGGGATCTGACAGCTTTTACCATCAGGTACCCAAAGGGGACTTGCCATTTTCATGACTTATGGGATGTGACCTCATTTTTATGTACCGCATTCTCCTCATCTGAAGCAGTGTTTTCTCACCCATGTCTGAGAGATATCCTTCATAGGGCTTCAGGTCATGCTTTTGGAGAGAGCTTTAAGCTCTTGTATCCTGGGCTCCTCAAAGATGTTTCTTCATATGCTGCTGTTGATGTGAATGTGAGGATGGTAAACTTTGAGGACATCTACAATAGAGAACTTAAAGTGGGTGTCAGCACACCAAGTTTGCTCTTACAGGGACCCTTTGAAGACCACATCCTAATATTCTGAGCTGTATGTAAAATGCTGGCCACCCCAACCTGTGCCCCCAAACAGTGATGTACGAACACTTAAAACCACACAATTTCCTAAAAGGAATGGTTCACATGGCTAATAAATTTGGAATGAATTCAAAGAAATGCTTTCCCATGCAGAGTGTGGCAGACCTGTGGAATCTGCAGCTGTGGGAGGCAGTTGGGACAAATGCTGTGGGTGGATTTCATAAAGAGTCAGTGTGGCAGACAGCTGCCTGGGCAATGCAAATTGTGCTGTTAAAATTACGTACTGGTTAGGCATTCACTATGGTGGCAGAGAGAGTCTCTGGGACAACAGGCACAATGGGGGCAGCAGCTATTTTTACTAAAGAGCCCTTCTTTCTCTGAACTTCTTTTGCATAGCACTTCTTGAAGCTTAAAAGAAAAAGAAAGCTCTGCTGTGTGTGGTGGTTAATATTAAGTTCTTGATGTAAATGTGTGTAAAAAGAGAAGTACTGGGTATAGCAATATGTCAAGGTATTTTTTCCCTCCCCTGCCATATCATTTCTCCTATTAAGCTTCTCAAATGGAAGATTCTTCAGGGTAGCCCATGGCTGCCTCTAAGCGACATGCATGAAGGTAGAAGCTCAGATACATTTTTGCCTTGAAATAATACTGTAGGCTCACTGTGGCCACGAAATGGATGGTAACAGATTCTTTATAGGATCTCAACCCTCCCACCCAGCCTACTTCCCACCTTCTGGAACCTTCCTTGAAGGAGTTCTCTGGGATTGTTCCAATTCTTGGGCAATGTATTTACCAACAAAGGAAACAGCATATATCTTGGGTTTTAAAGCTTTCCCTTTTGAACTGGACAGGTGCTTGTTAAATACACTCCCTAGATAAAGTATTAGGATTATTAAAGACATATCCACTCTGCTCTCTGCCTGCTCACTCTTGGTACATGCTCTCATTCTGAAGTCCTGGCATCAGCCATACTTCAGGTGCAGTGGTCTGGGTTGGTGGTCCCTATTTTCTTATCCTGTGACATGTGGAGGTGGGAAAAATCGTGATAACGACAGGATTTCTCAGATATGGAAAGCGGGCCGAAAGGCAATGGGGTGGCAATCAGGCTGGGGCTGTATGCAGGCCAACATTGGCGCCTGAGTCCAGGTTACATAGCTACAAGTCACATGTGTTTTCCGGCCTTCCTCAAGGAGAAGGAGGAATTGGGAATGCTCGTGTTGCTTGTCCTCTCTGAGAGGCTGACAGAAACCGCCACTATCTAACCCAGAGAATGAAGACAGAGCCTCACAGACACATGAAGGACAAACCTGCCATCCTTTCACGTCTGTCAAAAGCTTCGGCTCATTCACATGCTTCTGAGTCAATAAAACCCAAAACATATTTTTCCAAACCCATTTCCACCCTCCCGTCATTTTTAAAATCCTGTGTAATTTAAGGGAAATTCAATCCATATGCTTTTGATTTGTTTACACTTGTATCATCAAAATATGTTTTTAAAGAGCTTGCAGAGATCCCAAAAGGCTCCTCAGCCCTTTAAATGAGCCTGTTAAAACACCCCCCTCCCCCAGTTAGAGGAGGTTGCATGCTGCCAAGGGTAAATGAACTTGAAAATGAAGAGGTTTGTGCTGGGCTCAGAATTTTAAATCCTCCACTTCTGCTTGGGGTTTCAATTCTAAAATCAGCTCCCAGTGACTTATCTTGCCTCAGCGTTGTTACCCTTCAGGAGACTAACGAGGGAGTTGGAGTGTGCTGACAGGAACCGCTAGAACCGGAGGCTGGAGATCAACCAAAGAGAATAGACTAGCGTCATTCACCACTCCCGTGTCCTTCCTGCCAAAAGCAAAAAGATAAATAAAGATGCAGGCACAGAGATGGACAGAAAGGGTAGAGAAAGAAGAATTAAGGTGGAGGAAGACGTGGAGGGATGAAGGAAGGGGGGAGTGAGAAGAGGAAAGAAAGGGATGAAGGAATGAAGGAAAAATCGGAGTAACTACAGAAGAGAAGGAGGGGGAGGGCAGGAGTCGAGGGAGAAGGGAGTCACTACTGCCCACCCACACCTAACAATTTTGGGGTTTCATTCTACTTCAATAAAGTGACAAAGTGTATTTCCCAGGAGAAAGCCAATGATCCTCACGTTCTACATTTTTCTTTCTCTTTGGGCTGTTTTGCTGTTGTATATGGGACGATTTACTTTTGGGAGCAGAAGGAGATCTTTTCTTTTAAATGAAAAGAGGTATTGGGGGAGCAGTTGTTACACTAGGGACAGCTTAAGGACTTAGTTATTGTCTGATTTATGTACCTCACCTGCAGGCCTATTTACCACAAGGGCTGATTAGCAAACATCCCTCTGTGAGTCAGGGTCACTGCAATACCCCATCTTCCTGGAGTCCCTACGTTGTTCCCACACATTGTGTTTATCAAAAAAAAAAAAAGATGCTAATAATTATTTTATTAGAAAATCAAGGAGTTAGATCCCAGGAAAGAAGAGGGAGAAACTCAGAAGTGAAACACACATACACACAAACCACACCCACACACCATACACATTCACACACACACACACACACACACACACCATACACATTTACACACTACACACTCACACACTCACACATACCAAACCCACACTCACATATACCACACCCACACTTACACACCATACACATTCACACCACACACACACAAACCACACCCACACACCATACACATTCACACACCACATACACACTCACACACTCACACATACCATACCCACACCCACACTCACACACCACACACATTCACATACCACACACACACATTCACACATACCACACACACAATCATACACCATACACACTCACACATACCACACACACATATACACTATGGTTTATGGTTTCCCTTAAATTACTTGAATTCTTTGTTATTTTCTTGTGAGGCCCATCACTGGCTTCATCAGATATTTGCAGCCCAGACAGTTCCAGAATGTAGCTAACTCTTTTCAATCACTATGTTTTATTCTATCACTCAAATAAATAGAAGGCAAAACAAAACAAAGTGTTGAGTTTACTTACTAGCTGTGACACAGTGTCGTTGAAGGCTACCTGCCTGTGTATGTCTGTGTTTCCAACATAATCATGGAGTAAGTGACGGCACCAGGAAGCACAACCCCCCCCCATCCCTCCACCCCCCCACCCCCCCACCCCAGCACCTATGATTTCTACACGGTTGAAATTTGAACCAGCCAGTTAGTGGAAAGAATGTGTCCACAGACTTGTGCCAGTGCTGACATTTCTGATTTCAGGGCTGCAAGGTGGCTGAAGCCTTCCATTGGTTCCTATGCCAATCATTTGCTTATTGAAAGAATGTTTGGGCTTGGGGAGATGGCTCGCTGGGTAAGAATGAGGGCTGAAGTCAGTAGTTCCAGCACCTACTTAAGAAGCTGGGCATGGCTACCTGGGCCTGTGACCTCATCATTGGGGAACAGAGACCAGCAGGTCCTCATAGCTCGCTGGTCAGCCAGCTTAGTGGAAATGGTGAACTTTGGGTTCAGTGAGAGCTCATGTTTCAAGGCAATGAGCAGAGTCGAGGTAAGATGTCTGTTGTCTTCCTTTAGTTTCTATACTTAAACACGGGCAGCACATCTGCATAGTTACATATATGCACTATGTACATGTGCACGCACCCTTCACACACCCCATAAAATAATAAAGGATAATATATGAACACAATTTTTGTTTTTCTTGATTTCACAACCATGACAAGACAGCTTAACACATCTGTTTCATATGTCAAGCAGGGTTCTAAAATTATGGTGGTTCCCTTGGTTAGCCCCCCCCCCCCCACTGAGTGTGAGGGGGTGGTGGAGGTAGGTAGGGGGTGTCTGTGTGTGTCAGTATATGTGTGGGGGGTGTAGGTGTCAGTGCTTGTGTGTATGTGTGTGTGTATGTGTATGTATGTTGAATATTCCCTGTGTTTGGAGCTGGAAATGTTTCTGATTTTGGAATACTTGCATATGTATCATGCAATATCTCAGAAACAGGACTCAAATCGAAAAAGGTTATTTATGCTTCTTATATCCCTTCTGCTCGTGGTCTGAAGGTGACCTTGTGTGCTGTGTTCTATGCACCTGCACTTTGACTGTGACACACCTCCTGGGTCAGTGGTGGAGCTGTCACTGGAGTCCTCACTGAGGCTTTGAGAATTTCAGTTTTGAGTACTTTGGATTTTGGGTTAGGCATCTTGAACCTGTACAAACACTTGTACTTTCCATATGCTTATTTACATACCTCAGATTTCAGTGTTGTAAAATTATTTTAATAGGCTGTGGCCTACAGGCAGCTGGAAGTTCTTAGGCCTTTTAGGAATCCTCCACAAATGTAAATGTGAATGAATGGTTTTACTCAGGACACCACAGGGGGCTGGTGAGAGCAACAAAAGAAGAATGTCCAGCACAGACACATAGCCTGGCAAGGGCTTTCATCTTTAAAAGCTACCTCCTCTGTATTCATAGACGATCATCTTAGGGCATCTTTGATTTGTCTTATTTTGAAATATTTTTACAGTTAGAAGATTAGAACTCATCTGTTCCAAGGTTTCTGCAAGTTGCCTAAGGATAACACTCACCAGGAGAGCCTTCATATGAACCTACCAAGTCAGCATTGTTAGGGGGGAAATACTGACCTGTGTGTCTTTACTCAGGAATGGCAGAGTTGGGGGGGGGTCCATTTTAATCGATGCTCCCCCACTTTTTCTCTGAGTGTCTTTTGGTGCCTACTGTTGCTTTCTTGGAAGCTGTGATGGTTAATCTCAGTGGTCATCTTATCTTGATAAAATATAGATTTACCCAAGGAACCAACCACTGGGCATGTGAGTAGTAAATTATCTTGCCTGCCTTAATTGGGGTAGGAAGGCCTTTCCACTGTGGGTGGCACCACACTCTAGTCTTGAATTCCAGGCTATATAAAAAGAAAAAAGTGAACTGAGCATTGACATCTATTTTTTTCCACTTCCCTATATGTTCAATGTGACCAGCCACTTCAAATGCCTGCTGCTAGGGCATCCCTGCCATGATGGAGTGTATTATAAAGCTGCAAACTAGAACAAACCATATCTCCAGTAAATTGATTTTGTCAGAATATTTGATCACAGCTGCAGGACGAGACACTAAAACATCAATTCATAAGACAAAAAACTCTGAGTGGAATATGAAAGGCTAAACCAGAAGTCATTATACACATAAGTCTTGGTTTGAAGTCTGGACCACCTAGCACTGAGTGAGGTTGAGGGGGCTTTCCATCTTCTCTGTGACAAGGAAGAGCTGTCATCTTTGTTGTACTTACCACAAAGAGAAGTATCTTTGAATTCCCAGCACCCAGTTTATAAAGATCAATAAATGTTGGGGAAAGAGACTAGAATATATATTAAAATATAGTACACTGAACAGTGTGGTCCTTGATTGAATGGATTTTTCAAACATTCATGTTCCCAGCTTTATGTAGAGTGGTAATTTACATAAAGCAAATCTGTCGTTCTAGGGTCATATCAACATGAATTTAGAATAGCCAGAACCTTAACGCACATTCTTTAAAAATAAAATAAAATAAAATAAAATAAAATAAAATAAAATAAAATAAAATAAAACCAAACTGTTGTTTTTGAGTGTCTTCACATATCCTGGGGAATGAACCATTTGGAGGGAACTTTGTTATGATTTAAAGTCTTGCAACTTCAAAGTTAGTTTAAAAACCTAGGAGGTCATCCTGTGGTCTGTGAGGCTGCTCCTTATGTAAACCTCCTGCGTGTCTGAAGCAGGTATGAGGTTTTGATGGCATCAGGAAATGGAATATTGGAAGAGAGCAGGCACTCTCCAGAAACAAGACTTCACAACTTGCTGAGTATCTGAAGCAGGAGCCCAACCAGAGGAGTGTCATGTGAAGATGATTCCTCAGGTGCTAGCTAGCAAGTGTGTCAGAATTCTTTTCTCCATCTGGTCCACATCCACATAATGATGGCATGATGAAGTGAGAAGTGGAAAGAGGTAAGGAGAGAGAGACAACTATTACGGAATTGATAGCTTTCTTGTGAGGTCTGTCTGAATGCAAACTATCCACGGATTCATTGTTGATTGCCTTAAAAGTATGGAAAAGGTGCCACTGTGGAACTTTTAGGAATATCAGCCATAATCTTGAGAAAGGAAGGTGTGTGGATTTCACAGTGCTGGGGTGGAGGTCCCTTTGCTAACATGCTGTTAAGTGTTGTGATCCATTGGTCTTCATTCAGGATTTTCAGTAAACCATTGGCAATGAAACTGTTAGCACCAGGGTTGTGTCAGAAAGCCAGAACTCACTCTTTGTGAGTGGACTTGTTATGGGACCCATGGGAATGTTTTAAAGAGACACTGTCAATAACTCTCCAGGAGAGGCATGCATAGACCACCTGTGTCATGACTTCTCATGGAGAGCATTATAAATGAAACAGCTACTTCAGCAACTACCATGCCTGGAGATCCTGGACTGGGCTGTTTGGAAGAACACCATGATTTACCATATAGCACAAGAAGCAAGACACCTGATCTTCATCCCCAGACTCTGATGTTCTCCCACACAACACTGATTCCTCTCCCTCTTCCAAAGAATGACTGGTTGGACATACTTCCAATGATCACAGTCTTTTCATGACTCTGCTTTCACAGTCAGAACATGAGCTGCTGAGGGGAAAGGATACTTCCTATTCTTTCATTTGTAGCCAAGAAGCTGGCACATGATTCAAGCCCCACAGTTGCTGACTTGACTGACAGGGGGAAGTCCTTGTGTGATGGAGGAAGAGCATGCTTGATGATGGCCCATTGTTCAGAGTTTATTCCCAGTTGCTCTTGAGCAAAAGCTCTGCATGGGCTGGGCTCCAGAGCTGCAGTTCAGATGACAGTCCTTCAGGAAAAATCTAAGAGAAGATATTCATGTAGAGGTTAGACTGAAGACATTTATTTACACGGGGGTTGGGTTAGCCAGGATCTCTCTGTGAAGCTGACGGAGATGTATGCCAACTGTAAGAAGAGTTAAGTAAACGCCTACTCCATTGCCTAGAAGAAAAAGACGTAGTCAAGACAAAAAAAAAAAAAATACACTTCCAAGGTCATTGACCACCCAGGTTCTTCAGTTCTACTAGAGCAACAGTTATTTTAAATGCAGTTATAAGAAAGAAATCCCTTCTGAACAAGAACATTGTTGTGGGGATTTTTTTTGTGTGCATATGTGAATTTTAAAAGAGGCCATGTTTGTTGGGTAGATTACCAATGGCACTCAAAGACTAACAAGAGCTCCAGGCCCTCATTCTTAAGTAATACATTAATTATTGATGAAAGAGAGTCATGGCTCACTCTTTCTGCGTGTGAAACAATCAATCACATGCCAGTTGTTTCCTGGGTCCCGAATTGTCTTCTTTGGGGGCATGGGGCGTTGGTAATCTTGATGTTTTTTGATGAGATTGAGACTCAGCTAGAAAGACAAACAAACAAACACACACCTCTAGGCATGTATTTGAGGGTGTTTCCAATCAGGGATAGGTGAATTGGGAAGACCCATCTCCTAATCCGATATGGTACCATTTCATAGGGTGGAGTTCCAGGCTAAGTATAGAAGAGAATTCAGGTAAGGCAGTAGCTTTTGTCACTCATCTGCTTCTTGGATGTAGACAACACCAGACACTTCATCCTCTTCTTCCATGACTTACCCATTATGATGGACTACGCCCTCAAAGCACAAGCCAAGCCAACTGTCCCTTCTTAAAGTTGCTTTTGTCATACCAAAGAGAAATGTAAGTAAAGGAGGCCTTCACTAACTGAAGACACATGGCTTAGTGGCAAGGGTGCAGAACTGAAGGGCAGTCTCCATAAGTGCAGCTATTCACAGAACCCAAAAATGACATACATATGGCCCTTCAGCACGCCCATGACTGCCACATGTATCCAGAACAGCCTCACCTTCCTGTGGGTGACTGCAATAACCCTGGCAGATTCCTCTCTTCTCTACTTGGCTTGCACTTCTGTTGTAGTAAAGCATCCAAGGTGAGTTTTGATTCTGACAGAGCCCAGAATGTGTCAAGAAAGCTGATACAAGAAAGCTTAGGAGATAGATACCTAGTTAAATTGAAACTTTAAATAATCCATCAGTTTTAGCTTACTTTTTCCCAGTGTTCACACTTAAAAAACTCATTGTTTTTATTGCTTGGTTTTTGCTACTCTGAGAGAATTCTGCAAATTTAATGTCAAAAATTAACACAGAGACTGCGGAGCGATCTTAGTGGGTAATGTATTTGCTACATGACACTGATTATAAATGCTACATGGTTATTGAGTCCTATCTGTAATTATAATGCTTAGAATACAGAGACAGGGTCCCCTGTGGAAGCTGGCTAACTAGACTTGCCAAATTGGGAAGTTCTGAGTTCAAATGTGAGACCTCACCTCAGTGGACAAGGTAGAGAATGATCAAATAAAAAACCTGGCATCCACTGCTAATAGCCTGCTTATGATTCTGCACACACACACACACACACACACACACACACACACACACACACACACACCCATATACACAAGAATATACATGAATACACATGTACACATGCCACACATATCCATCACACACACACACACACACACACACACACACACACACACACACACACACACACACACACGCCCCTTGTGCTTCTGAAGTTCAGAAAATCCAAATGGATCTTATGGGGTTAAAATCAAAATTCTGGCATAATTGAGTTTTTTCTAGAAACTCTTGGGGAGTATCTGTTACTACTTTTTTTAGCTTTTAGGTCATCTTGAACTTCTTGGCTTGTAATAGCTTCTCCTGTTTTCAAGGGCAAAGACTAAGTTACACTGACCTCTGCTTGAGCCAATGTGACTCCTATTCCAGCTCTTCTGCCTCTGTTTCCTCTCTTCATGATGCTGTCATGATATTGAGTCCAGCTGGACGGTCCAGATAATAGTGTCCAGGCATACCTAACCTTCTGATATTAGCATACAACATTGCTATCTGTAAAGTTAATGCTTATAACTGCAACTGAGCTTTTAAAGTATTATATGGTTTAAATTTGTTTATGACTTTGTGTTGAATGCATATGTAGATATTCTTGGCCACATGCATCCCAAGGGCTGAAGGATGAATATGCCCTGGTTCTCAGACAATATGTCACTACAAGCAAAATGTCTCCTTTGACATATAATGTATTTTCTAGATTCTGGGGATTGAGATGGGAATGTCTTTGGGGACCATTATTTACTACTAGTTAGCTAAAGTTTAGATATTAATGGCCTGCCTATTGGCCAAGGCAATCCCATGGTATGCCTCTTCCCTCCCTTGTAGTCACACTAACCTTTCCGGCCTTGCATCATGCCAGGCATGCTCCCTTCTTAAACCTTGTGCCTGGTATTTCCCCCCCCCCCCGCCCCCATGCACAGCATCTTCCTGTCCCAAACTCCAGTGCTGTTAGATACCAGAACAAATCCCTTCCCATGAAGCTTTCCTAGAATGCCAGTTCTCTATCGACTGAACCCCACTGCTTCACTTACTCTTTGGCTGTGACAACTTGCCATGACTGAGGAAACATTAATTGGGCTTCTTCTTTCAGAAGGTTAGAGTTCGTGATACCAGAACAAAGACATGGCAGCATGAACAGCTGAGTGGTCACAACTTGATTCATAAAATTAGAGACTTTCAAAACCTTATGACAATCCCTACAGACACATCTCCTTCAACAAGGCCACACCTCCTAATTCTTCTCAAACAACCAATAGGAGGCCACTTTTTCAAATGCCTGAGACTAATGGGGAATATCTCATTTTAAACACCATACAAACTAGCCTTCCTGCACTCCCTTCTTGCCTCTCCACCTCCATTCACCCTTCCCTCTATCTTTTTATGTTTCTTTGGGGATTACCACTATTTTCAGAGTCATGGGTGTTGGTGACATATTTTGTGGACTTAGTCTATTTGTGGTCATTGTTTGGCCATCAGTAGAATATATATTATAAAAGAGTGTTATCTATGCTCTGTTCCAGTCATGTGTAAAGAGTCCCTATTGTGTCTGAGGGACTCATAAAATTTTGTTTGCTGAATAAATAAATGAAATAATAGATAACATCCTTCTAGGATGGAGGAGGTTATAGCAAACCTTTGTCTTGCCAGATCTAAGAAGTGCATGGTTGCCTTTATTTCTGTATTCAAAGAATGATTAAACAAACACACTTTAATAAGCTCTTCTAAAAATAGGAGCGATTCCTGCCTTGTGCTGGATAGGACTCTATTAATGATTACATAAGATCCTGGGATAAGCAGAATCTTTTGGGCAGCAGTTGCTCTGTGCCTGTGACCTTCGGTACTGTCTGTCACACTTCACTCAGGGGCGAGGTCCAATTACTGAGAGCCAACATTTCCCTGCAGTTTCTTTGATTAAACTAATAATAAGTAAGAATAAGCCTTATGAAGTCTGTCTTGATACCTCTTGATTCCTTTCTTGAGCATGTAAAACTGCTTTATTAAGTTAGCCAATTAGAAATTTTTTATAATTTTAGTGATGTCATTCTAGGTAATTTGTTTATTTGCTTGTTTACTTTGCCTCTGTGAGTGTGTGTGTATGTGTGTGTGTGTGTGTGTATGTGTGTGTGTGTGTGTTCCCCAAAACTGAGTGTTCAGGTATATACATGCACAGGCCAGAGTAGCAGAATGTCTTATGGTTCTTTTGTCCTTCTTTACATTCTTGCCTTTAGACATGGTCTCTCAAACTGGAAACTTGCTATTTCAGCTAAGCTGGCATGGTTGGCCAGTGAGCTGTGGAGCTGTCTGTCTCAACCCCATGGTGAGATTAAAGATGTTGACAACAATGCTCAGGATTCTATGGGAGTCCTGGGTATTGAAACGCAGGTCTTCATGCTGTAGACCAAGTGCTGTCACTCAGAGAGCCATCTTCCCAACCCCATCTAGGGCATTTACATGACCCTACAGAAAAAGAGAAAACTTAGCCTTTTTCTAATATAATCCTTTGCAAGAAATTACCTCTATGAGCCTCTTTCCTTCTCTTGACAGATCTTCTCAGAGTCATGTTGAGGATTTCTGACAACATATGTTGATCAACATGGTAATAGAGATTTTAAGAAAAGCAGTGGATTTTGAGATATTTTCAAAGAAAATGATGGCAAATGATTAATATCTAAAATATTTCAGTCAACAGCATGTGAGTGGCTGAGGGAATGAATGAGCAAGTAAATGTTTCATGAGCAAAATAACTCAACAGTATCCCTCAGGGCTGTCTTAGTAAGCACATCACACATAACTCCCTGAATAAATTGTGCCCAGCCTTCGTCACAACCTTGACATGGGTATTGTCTTTGTTGCAAAGTTTTTGAGGCAGACTCCTTTGGATTAGACAGTAACAGTGTATGTAGACAAAGATGCTGTCACATATCAGCTTTCTTAATCATTTCATAATTGATATTAGGATCTCAGATATTCAAAGGAATCCTCTAGTTTCCTTCCTACTACTGATGTGGAAGTCAATTGACGGATCTGCGGCCCATGGATTCTCCTTTTCCCAAGCCCACATTGTTTTCTTCTTTCAAATACATCTTGACTTTGACTATCAGTTTATCATTTTTCTCTTAAAAACAAATCCTTGATTGCGGAACAGGCTGAGTTGTTATGGAAGATAAAGGGCTTTCAAGCTTAAAGACCAAGACATAGAGCCCGAGTCTGTTAGTCAATATATCTCACACTGTGCTGTGGTTGCTCAACAGTTCCCCAGAGGTCCATGCATGACCCATGGGGTGGTGCTAGTGAGAAATACTGGAATATAAAGTAGGTGGAACCTGGTGGACAGGTCTTAGGCCATCTTCAGTGTGTCTTCAAAGAGGACATGGGTTCCCAATCTCTTGGTATCCCTTTCCATTTCCTATCTAGTAAGGTGAGGACTGGAACTGCTCCCCTGCCACTCCTGTCTGTACCCCTACTGGATGTCCCAAACATGAATGAGTCCACTTAGTCTTGGACAGGAGTCTCCAGAACTTTTAGATAATAAACCTCGTCACTTATAAGTGAACTACATCACTTAATTTCTTATATGATATAAAGTTGACTTATCCAAGTTGATGTCTTTTAATGCATTATGTTGTTTTATATTTTGATGGATAGAGTAGATATAATAGTACCTCATGATATTTTGAGATAATTACACAAGGTACTGTTGTGAAAGATTCATCATGATGATATAACATATATGTGCTTAGAATTTTTTTTTTAAACATAAAGGCTATGAATTATATTATCTATTGTTCATGTTCAAGCATAGAACAAATAATCAACAAACAGTGATTGACTGTTTGGTCATAATTTCTTTTTTGAGCTTGGAAGGTCTTACAGTTTCCTACTTGGTGTACTTAGTCAAAAGCCCATTGGGATGCATCTTGAGCCTGGTAACTACTAAAAGTCTACTGTAGCACACTGGCGTAGGCCCAGAATACCAATGTTCAAGAAGTGGAACTAGATGAACTGCCTGCCAGTCACAGGTCAGTCTGAGCCATTTGAGAAAATCTGAAGTAAAAAGAAAAAAAATAAATAAAAAGAAGGAAAGAAAGAAAGAAGAAATGAAGAGGAGATGTAGCTTAGCAGCTACTACTTACAGTACTACAATAAGTAAGTGGTGAAGGCCATTAGTGTTTGACCTTGCCTTGAGTGCCAGCCATGAACTGTCAATGGGATAGCGCTATGCTTCACCCTGAGACTCTCTCCCACTAGAGAGATGTGTTCAGAAAAGACAGCTGGTTAGCCACTCTTCCCACTCTCCATGTTGTGCAGCTGACATGGTTCTTGCATCCCCCCCCTCTTTTTTTTTTTTTTCATAAATGCAGCGAGGCTTTTTACTTATTGATACTGTCAGGAAGGACCTTGGCAGATTTAAAGCAATGCTTTAAATGCTCATGAAAGAGGTGATTATGCTTACAGGACACTATTTTTGGTTCTTGCTGACACCCCTATGCAAATCTGCCTCACCTATGCACTTCCCAAGTATGCTAGGGACACTGGCTGCACAGGGTGAACAGCCAGCATGTGTATGGAATGTGTGCATGGGCAAGGAACAAAGATATCCTATCCACTCTGCCTCAGCATTCTGTATGATCAGAAAGACGCAGGCCTGACCTTTGAATTCAGGAGTGATAACATGTAGGTTGTCACTATAGGGACAGACTTCCTTAGCATACCTGTCTCTTTTGAAATCATAAATTTGATTGTAGACTATTTCAATCTATTTTTATTGTCACCTTGGGCTTTTTAAATATCTTCACACTCACACACCCACCACTTCTATTTTAAAATCAGACCTTGTTTTTGTTTTTAAAACAATAATCACTAGATCCTATTGCCTTCTTGGTTTAAAAAGTAAGGATGTATGGTTCTTTCATTTTTATTTTTAACATAATATCTTAATTAATTCTTTGAGAATATAATAATGTGTATTTTTATTCTGCTTACTTCCCAGTCCTTTTCCTAATTGTTCGTAGGTTCTTCTCTTCCCTATTGTGTATCTTTTTCTCTCTTTCTCCCCCCCCCTCCCCCCCTCCCCCCACCCCCCACCCCCCCACCCCCCACATAATTCACTGTGTCCAGTTTGTATTGAAACTTGAGCAACCTACCTGGACCCAATCCCCCAAACTAAACCAAACAAACAAAACAAAAAAATATCCCCACCACCACCAGCAATAACAAAACTTAACTATCGCCTCCCTCGAAAGCATCAGCTGACAATAGCTCCTCAGAGGTGGGAGCTTGTGAGCCCCTCCCATTATTGGGGGCCTTTGAAAGGATATATTATAAACCCATTATCACCACTACCATTGAAATACCTATATAAGCTGTCACAGTAGTAATACTACTTTAAAAGACTTATTTATAAACTATGTAATTGAAACATCTTATTTTCCATGACAACTATCTAAGGTAGAATCTATGATTATTTACATCTTACCAATGAAGCTATTGAGTCCCAGAAAATTGAAAGACATATACCTATTAGTGAGTAAAAAAAAAAAAAAATTCTGATAACTTTTTAAGCTTGACATAATGAAGTAAGGAGAACTGGATGGATGAAAGTGACCAAACATTGCTTTGCAGTTCTGAAGGCTAAAAGTCTGAAGGAAGTTGTTTGAAGGACTGTGACGTTGAATTCCTTAGGAAAGGAACCATCATTGACTCTAGATTTCAGCGGCAAAGACACTCTTAACTTCTGACAGAATCACACACCATTACCTGGGACCTCCCCTCCCTTGTGTCCTCCCGTGCACCTGTGTCTTCCCTTTCACCTGTGTCTTCCCCTGCACCTGTGTCTTCATCTTCACCTGTGTCTTCCCCTGCACCTGTGTCTTCATCTTCACCTGTGTCTTCCCCTGCACCTGTGTCTTCCCCTGCACCTGTGTCTTCCCCTGCACCTGTGTCTTCCCCTGTACCTGTGTCTTCCCCTGCCCCTGTGTCTTCCCCTTTTTGACTATGTGTCTGCATCTTCACTTGGCATTTTCCTGTGTGTTTGTGTCTGCCAATGGTTTCTTCTTATAAGAATTTGAATCATCTACGGTCAAGGCCTCCTTTCTTAATGACTTTATCCTAACTTGATTCCGTCAGTAAAGATTGTGTTTCAATTAAGAGAGCTCATTCAGCTACAGGTACTTTCATCAGGACAGCAACAGATCTTTATCCACAACACAAGCCTAGTCTCTAGTTACAATGTGCGCTTAAAAGAAAAAAATCAAATTTTTTTTCTTGACTTCTACCTCCCCCCCCCCCCCCACCGGCTTCTCAGTGGAGATAGATGGATTCCTAAGATACTCATCTAGCCAAAAATGGACTCCATGAGCTACTCGATTTCTAGCCTCTTAATAGTCATGTGACCTTGTTAACTCCATGCAGGCTCACCAACAGATGAGGCTCTGCTAAACAAAGGAAAATATGTTTATTCTAAACTCTTACTTGGGATTCCTTTCTTTCTAAAAGGTTCAGCAAAGCTGCTTTGCCCCCAGTGGAGCTGAAACAAGAGAAAACAGGGATTTTCCCAGTCTCTTGTTCCATACAGACCCTAGGGAGCTGAGGTAGTTGCTAAGCAAGAGCATTGCTGCTCTTTCCCAGGCAGGGGGTGCAAAGCTTGCTGAATCTTCAACATCTGAGCTGGCTGCCTGGGACATTTTCACCTGTCTCCAGCCCCTCTGGGCACAGATTCTTGCCACTAGACTGCTGGGGTAGCCAGACCGGGATCTTTTTAAAGGTCAGCAAGTCTGTTGTTGCCATCTGTCTTTCTGTGTGTGTGCTCCTCATGATTCTGTACAATGTGCAAATGTGGGACTTCCTGAGGACAGTGCTGAGGGGACAAACCTGAGCTGTGGCTATCAGTCACTCAGGGATCCAGGAGCACAAGGAACTAATGGCTGCATGCATCTTGGAAAGAGCCATGAAGTGTCAGTGAATGGTATGAGTCACTGGCCCCAAATCTTAAAGCTTTATGGGGCAGATTGGTTCAAATTCTTCATTATTTTCTATGAAATCTGAGGACTGCAAAGCAGAAGTGCATTCCCCAAGGTCATGCAACCAAGAAAAGGTGAAGCTGACCGAAGCACTTAGGTCTCCTGACCCTCAGTACAGTTCAATAAACTAACAAATTGGTACATTTTATAGAGCTTTCCCAAAGTGCTCTCAAAGACATTTTATCTTTTCTTCCCAAAGACGAAGTAATAAGAGAATTGATTTGACTCCGTCAAAAATCACCAGCCTTCAGCAAATGTCCTTCTTCCAAGCCTATCTTATTTAATTCTGCAAACATTCTCTCTCCATTCTTATATACTTCCATGTATTCCCTGTACCTTGTATTCTGAGTGGGGTTAGCAAAGTCCGGAGTTAGTTTCTCACTAAATGGTTTCTATAGTGCTATCATAGGAACGGATCAAAATAAAGATGCGTGACTTTTTGTAAAACAAGGTGTTTCAATGACAAATATTTATCTCCTAGGACTAGGATAATCATTAAGTATGTGTTTATAAGACACTGTAGATAAAGTTTCTGTCACCGGGCAATGCCCCTTGAACTTATGAATGCTAAGGTTACTCATATAAAAGAAATAAAAAGTGGATGTGGGCTCAGCATTCAGACTAGTAGCTTCTACATCCCCAAAATGAAGTTCATGGTTGGAAGCAAACAGGTGAGACTGAGAAACAGTGTCACTATGTTGAGGGATCTTACATCTCCGTGCCATCCCATCTGACTGTAAGAGGATCCGTGACTGTGAACACTTTTCCTTGGAAGTGAACAAATAAAAAAGAAACAATCTTTGGCCAGCTATTCATTCTTACACATCAATCACCTGCCAGCTACTTCCTGCCCAGTGCTTTCCATGAACTCCAACCCTATTAGACAGATATTAACCCATTTTTTTTCTTTTAAGACTATAAAATCATGACTTCATATGCTATAGAATTTACACAAAACATGCAGTTCATTAGTTCCTCAGATCGATGAGTTTCCAGACATCACTGCCATAGGATCCCTGTAGAAGCTGAGCCTACAGTTCATGGACCAAGTGGGATCCAAACGCAGCCCCTACCAAAGGTGTCAATAAAATTATTTGGGGGAAGACTTTCAGTCATTACTTTCTTCCTGAGAGTTCTTTAGCCAATGATTTGGGTATGGTTTGAGTATCTGCCAAGGGTTCACTGTGGTTGAAAGTTTGGGTCACAGGGAGGTATTTTGGGGGTGTGTGTGTGATAGGATCATTAAGAGGTGGCATGCAGTGTGTGTGTGTGGGGGGGGGGATGGTTCTTGAGTTGACTGAAGATTAACCTATAGGGACCATGACAGAAACCACTCATGCGCTCTTTTTCCTGACTGAAAACATAATCTTGCTTGGTCAAAGACTATCATATTGTTTTCTTCAACAATGACTGTTGAAATATATTTACATCACAGTTTCTTGAAAGAAAAATAATATGTCAGGTTTGTCTGCTTGCTCATTGTTTAGGGTAAATCCAAGTCTAACACAGTGTTTTTACTTCTCAACTGACCTATTCTGATATTTTTCAGATATATATGAACTAGGTAAATTTATATCTTAGTGGTCTTAGAGTCTATAAATCTTGACTTTAAATAATGGAATTGTCACTGTAGATTTTTTCCGTTTGAGTTTGATGCTCAGGGTGGGACATACACTGATATAAGACAAATTATGTCTAAACCACTCACCTAAGCCATTGTTGGCTTCCATGTAGCACAGCTCAGAATAATTTACACCCCAGATAAAGGACTCTTCATCCTTAATTTGCAGAGCTTGTCTGAGGACAAAGAATGGCCTGACCTGTGACTCCAAAATGCATCTTTCCCAATGAAGTGCACGCTTTGAACTTTTCACTAGCTCTGTGAGGGTTCATTTCTTTCTTTACCAAAGGAAAAGCTGCTCCAATAACGAAAGTAGAAAAGCATCAATTTTTCTCTGTTATGTCTTTCTTTTGTTTCTATTTTATCAAATGCCATCTGGAAAACATGGAGAAGTGTACTGTATGTGATATATGAACTTGTTTCGTAGCATCACTAGGAAAAAGAGGGAGCTAAAAGCACAGTAAAGGGAAAATTATAGGATGAGCGGGTGGCTTTTAACAAGCCGATGATACCATCAACAAGTTCACGGTATTCCCCGATATCGCGTGCGCCTTCAGCTGTTTTTGTTTTATGGTTTGTTGGGTGTTTGAGATTTATGCATGCATGTTTTTGAGAGCACAGATAGATACCATAGTAATTAGAGTCAGGCTGGATTTATCATTGCTATAGAATGTGTACAAAGTGACTATATTTTATGCAAGTGGGCCTAGAGATTAATTTATTCTTACTCCACAATTTACACATGAAAAATTTTCCAAACTCATTTTATTTTAACCCAAGTCTTTCCTGGGAATTGGAAAGAAAAGAAGTGGTCAGTGTGATGCCACCGGACTTTTATCATTAGTAAGATCTCTGCTTTTCCGAGTTTGCCTCTAATGGGTTTCATAAGAGCCAAGAGATGTCTGAGAAATTATGTTTCACAATGGCAACATTGGGTGACAGGACAATTGAACAATATTTAATTGTCCTTGAGCCATGTGTCCATTTAGAAGGACTTGTGCCTTATGAGTCACTCTTTCAAAGCTGATGTCCTTCTTGGACATTTGTTGTTTGTGTTCTGGGCTGCTTTGAGGTTGGCCCTAGGCAGAATTCTTGCCAATTAGTTCAGAGAGTTCTTAGGAGGTGTTTGAATCAGCTGGTGTAGCTTTAGAGGGAGCTGCTGAGCTCAGCATCACATTGGCACAATTTCAGGATACCTTTGCATCAAGTTAGTGAAGTCAGCATTCTTGGATTAAGTGTTGACCAATTATCTATTTGTTACCGACTTTGCAAGCTACTTTCTAGACCCTAGATTCCTTCACAACTTGGCATTTAAATTTTTTCACTAATGTCACCTTGTGATATGAATTATTGGTGCTTGGTATTCCATGGTTTAGAAAGTTTTAAAGATTTCCTTTCATTGGGGTGTGTGTGTGTGTGTGTGTGTGTGTGTCTATGTGTGTAGAGGGGGTGGTGGTTCTTGTGGAGGTCAGATGAAGTCATGCGATCCCCTAGAGCTGGAATTGCCGATGGTTGTGAGTTACCAGATGTGGGTACTGCGAACAGAACTTGGGTTCTGTAGAAGAGCTAAATGCGATGTTAACCACTGAGCATCTCCTTAGCTCAGCAGTATTCATCCTGTGGGGTACAACCTTTTTGGCAAAACACTATCTCTCTCCAAAAATACTTACATTACAGTTCAAAACAGTACCAAAATTATAGTTATAAAATAGCAGTAAAAACATTTTCATGGTTGGGGGGTTCATTGCAATTTGAGAAACTGTATTATAGGGTCGTGGCATTAAGGAAGGTTGAGAACTACTGATCTAGCCCATTGAGAAAACAAATTATACTCAAAGTTTGCTTTTGCAAAACTCCTAATGTAACAAAGGACTGCTTTCACATAGGAAAACTCTTTACTAAGATATTGGCATTTATTGGGTTGGTTAAATTAATTTTTCATTCATCTAAGAAGACATGGGATTTAAATGAGTTTCTCTACATGATTTTTAAAGGATTAATTTTTATTTTAAGCTGATGTGTAACCTGCATGTATATATGTGTATAACATGTGTATTTGGAATACACATGCCTATAGAATCCGGAAGAATACAGCAAATGATCTGAAACTGGGATTATAGACAGTTGTGAGCTGCTATATGGGTACTAGGCATCCAACCTGGGTCCTCTCCAAAAGCAGCAAGTGCTCTTAACCTCTGAGCATTTCTATAGCCCCCAGCCCAGATTTTCAATAAGAATACTGTAGGCCTCTCATTTCTTTGAGTTTTTTCCCCCATGGTTCACTTACTCACAGTCAACTTTTATTGCGCAACACCATTATAAGTGCTCTATTTTATTACTAGCTATTATTATAGCTCTTACTTTGTTTAGTTTATAAATTAAACACTAGGATATATGGGGAAACATATGATTAAAGAAAACATTACAATACATAAAGTTCCATACTATCATTGGTTTCAGGTATCCACAGAGAGAATTTTTTAGCATGTCCCCTGTAGATTGGGTGAATACTATAATGCCATTTTCCGTAGTTATATTTGAAAAATTGCTATCTGTTTAAAATTCTAAAACTATTATCGTAAGAAAAGAGCTTCACTTTGATGAAACAATTACAGTAGATTGAAATTCATCCCCAACTATGACTAGAGGCTGGCTCTGTAAGCTGAAGCAGGGAGGCCGGTAAGGACCACATTCCAAATGCTGTAACCTATCTAGTTTGGAGGGACCCATGAGCGAATATCTCACTGCTCATACATCCTCTGTCACTGCAGGAGAATTACTAAATTGCTTTAAGCCTTTGCTTTCTTTCTACGAAGATAGTTCCTTTCTCTATTGCATTAGGCTGACGTGAAAATTGAGAAAACAAACACTGTGGAACAGGAAGTTGTATTCCATCAGCATCAGCATCCTCTTTCTTCTAAAGAAGTATCCTCATGGTATGCTGAAAGTGAATGGAAGGCTTCCCCAAGAGAAATTTTTAGGATGCACTAACCCTCCCCCTCACTCGAATCATCTCCCCTGTCCCCATATCTCTTACAAACATACACACCATGCCCCACATTTCTCATTATCTGTCATTGATATGAAGTCAAAAATTCCATGTTGGCTGTCTGGCTTCTTAGATGATGGAATAAGATTACAGGACTGTTTAATAATAATCCATCTCTCCTGGGGATTAAAGTTCAGGGCCCTGTATAAGTCAGGCATCTTAGACTAGTATGGTCAATGACACAGAAGTGTGTCACTTCTGAACAAAAGCTGCTAGAGCTAGTCGATGCCTTATCCCAAATCTCTTTGCCACATTTCAAAGCAAGATTTGAGTCAGTGGCAGCTCACATGCCATGGTGAAGATTCATATTTTACACAGAGCATGGGTTGTAGTAACTTTGAATCATGGAGATCTGAGTGCTTGTCCAGCCATCATGCCTGACCCAGATGATACCATACCTTTTAGGCCTTTAGGGAATGTCATGAAATTCAAGTAGTACTGGGGACGAGGGTGGGGAGACCAGCAATTTCGTCCTTTATCATCTCCTGGAATGTTTCTCTCACCAGTTTATTTCTTTTTCTTTATTTTCTTTCAGGGATTTGTTCATCTCTTCCAATTTTTTGTTTGCATTTTCTTCTATTTCTTTAAGGAAATTTTTTAAATTTTTTAAAATTATTTTTAAAGCTTCTGTTATCTTCATAAAGTTGTTTTTAATGTTGTTTCCTTCATTTCCTCTTCATTGTCAGACTTGGATCTTGATGTTGTGAACCACCAGCTTCTTCTGGTGGTGTCTTGTTCTTTGTATTGTTATATGTATTCTTGCACTGACATCTGCCCATTGCTTCCTTGGTTCATTCTTAGTCAGCTCTTGGTGGGCTCTTAGTCAGTTGTGAGGCTGGGGGCTGAGTGTTTCCAGTAATTGCAGGAACTAATCTTATTTGGCTCATAGTTGGCTATAGGCCAGTGAACTGTGTATCTCCAGTTGTCACAGGGGTTGTTCTTGGTAGGGACTTAGTTGGTTCTTAGTCAGCTCTTAGTCAGTTGTGGACCTGGAGGGAGGCTTCTGGGTGTTCAGTTGTCGGTGGGTGATGATGCGGATTGCGATTTGGGTGTGTTTTGGCTCGTGGGATGTCCCTTCAGCTGTGTTTTGTTGGGAATTGGGATTGGGTGGACTCTCAATGCTTTCTTTGGTTTAGGGCGGGGCTGGGTGTGGATGGAGTGTTGGGGGCAGTATCCCCAGGCTGGGGTTAAGAGATCACAGTCTCCACTTGGCCTGAGGTTTGGGATGCCATTCACCTCTTAGTCAGCTGTGGACCAGGAGGTAGGTTTCTGGTTCTATCCTTTATCATTTAATGTCAGGATGAGATAGAATTCAAAGTCCAAGAAAGTACTGATTAGTATAAGTATAACGCATTTAATAAATTTAATTGTAATATATTTGTATTATTAACTTACATTAATTATGGAAAATAATGGGTTTAATTGTAATATTTTCATAATGCATATAATATACCTTGGTCATACTATAATGGGCGGGCGCCCCTAACTTTAGCGCCCCTAGACACCTCAAGACCACGGCTAATGACCACTGTTAACTTTAAAGAAAAAGAGAGTTTAATGAATGATATACCAGTACATACATGTGTGGGCTCAAGGCACTGTGGAAGCCAAGAACCCCGAATGTTTTCAGAGTAGAATTCTTATACCGCACTCTGGGTAGGGAAGGGGTACATCTGGCTCGTGAGATAGAAGTTGTAACAGTTCTCATGGTAGGGCTTTCCTGGGTGACCCCACCCAGGTTGCTACATCAGGAATGCAGGCACAGGGCCTTATCTTGGGTGGTCCCACTCGAGTGAAGTCCAGAAGGTCAAGCCGGCCAGGTGGGTCCCAAGAACTCAGGAAGTACATCCTGTGTGCAGTTGAGCAAGCTGCCATAAATCCTGTAAACAAAGCTTTTCTGAGAATCTGAGCCCTGAGCAAACTGCCATCTAATTTAGTGATACAGTGGAGCTGAAACTCTGTCAACCTTGGGTAGTTTCAGGGACCTCAGGAAGGGGGTTGAGGGGAAAGAATCAAACAGGATTTTTCTATCTTCACAATACTCACCCTCTTTGCTACCTTCTATTACTCTCCCATGCTGATCTCTCTTTTCTTTTTTAATAGCTCCCTCATATCAGATCCACCCCTGGGATCCCATATATGGCAGAAAGTATCCAAAATCGTTGTCCGAGTCTAGTCTAGTTTATGTCACTCAGTACCATGTTCTCCAGTTCCATCCACTGACATTCAAATGCCCACACCAATGACATGACTTCATTCTTCTTTATTATGGCTAAATAATGCTCTATGATGCATGTAGGGCACTTTGTTTTACTCAGTCATATGTTGAAGTGCACTTAGTTAGATCTGAAGCTTGGCTGTTGTGAATGGTGCTGTCATAAGCTCAGATATGTTTGTATCTCTAGTGTACACTATCGGACATAGATCTGTACCTATGCACCAACTCTCAGTTTCTGAAACATCCTCTGACTGACTTTTATAATTAAGGAATTTCAAGGAAATTCTAAAGAAAAACACAAGCAGCTTCCAAATGTCTTAGGAGAAGGCTTTTTCAGCACAGTATATGCATTGGAAAACAGGGCTATCTATGTAAGAGAAGCATTAAGAAGCACATATTTTTTAAAAGTGATCCTCAGGATGAGCAACAAAATAAGCTATGTGCTTAAGTCTATTGTTGTATGTTGTCTCCCGAAATAAGTGCCATTCTGGCCTTTAATGGCCCATCCTACTAAAACCCTATGTTAATAAGGGAAAAAGGAAAAAACCTGTTTTCCTGTGCTATAGACGCTGCCACCTGCTGAGTGCTAGCCTCTTGGGAGACTCGAGACCTTGGGCGTGCCCGGATGAGGGGGCAGGGTGTGAAAGAGAGTTAAGGTGATAGAGAGCTGAGACAAAGGGGACACGAGGAGAGACACGCTGGCAGAAGCGGCAGAAGCTGGGGACAAGCATGGATTAGAGTCAGTGTGAGTGGAAGGGGCAGAAGGAATCCAGCATGGCGGGAAGCTAGAGGGGAAAAAACTAGGCGAGATGCAGGTACAGGAGAGAAGCATGGCTAAGAGACAGACAGGTCTAAGATATAAGATGTACTGAATAAAGCTCGGGTCTCTCAGTGTGTTGAGAGCCCCCGAATGATGGAACCTAAATGACTCCTGAGTGCAGATTGTTTAATCTTGACGCCCCTCGCCTGGACAAAACTTGGCCCACAAAGAAACCGGACGCGGTAGTTGTATCCAAAGCGAAGCCTTTGTCCAGTGATCTCAAACTCTCATTGCCTGGAGAGGTTGCTGAGACAGACTGATGGGTCCCACATCTAGAGTTTCCAGTTTGGAAAGTCTAGAGCAGGGCCCCTAAACTGCTGTTCCCAGTAGGTATCCAGGTAGTGGCCATGGTGCTTCCACATAGGCCATCCTAGAACCACGACCTACAACCCAGCACGTGCATTAAGGGCATTTTCCTTAAAAGGAATAATTGAAGGAGTCATGCATTCTGCTCATTGAGGATGTGGCCCTAGCTCATGCGGAAGTGAGGAATTCTCTTTCTTCTCTAAGAATAGGCACCCTACCAGGTGACACTTAGGCTGGCCAACACCATGCTTCCTGCTCAGGAACTGCTGCCACAGAGAACACAAACATCCCACAGCATGCCTTACATTATTGGAAGACAGGGCATGTTCAGTGGCTGATGACGATGGACAAGGAGCTTGTGGAAACTTATGAAATTTTAGGCATGAAAATTGAGAGTGTCTAGGGGGAGGAAGGAATGCTTCCTTTCCATCCATGAGATCTCCAGAAGTGAGGGCATCAAAAACCATTTTGTTGTGAAGTTCAGGAAGGCCGGGGCTGGACAGTGGGTCAAAACCTCTGTGTATGCAGATTGAGTTCACATTCCAGAAGGATGAAAATGCCATGGAGGTGTCTCTCTCAGTTCAGCGAGAGAAGGCATCACAGAATCCATGAAAATAGTTTGGAAGCTTTCATGGCCACTACAGGCCAGCAGGTTTTTGTCGTTTGTGGTTTGGGTTCCAAAGAGAAAATGTTGCCCAGTTTTTCACAGTCATTAAGAGTTACATTGAAACAGGAAATGAGCTACCCATTAAAAATCAGAGAACAGTGTCAAAGTAGCTTTAAAAATCACAAAGTTAATTCTCAGTTTCACAAGACACAGTTTATGTGCAGTGATCTGACATAATTTCACAGCCTCTTTGAATAACAAAGAAATAGGTGAATGTGTGAGGCTGCCAGGAAAACCACTTTTTATGGGGACAGCAGTAGTATTCCAGGTAAAGGAATCCTTATTTCTGGATAGAAATTAATTTTCTTCATGGGTGGAGGACAGTTTTGCATCTGCTTTAGTGACTTCCATTCTTGTTTCCTCTGAACTCCTGAGGTTATGGAGTGGGTTGTGTAAATTGGACTTGCATGCAAATAAACGGTGAAGTCTATGTGGATAACAGGTCACCCTGGAGAGCCATCCAAACCCTCACAGGATAGTCTCCCTCTGTCCCTTATGGAAGGAGAATCACCAACTGGCACATTGTGACTTTACTAGTCCACTGTGGCAATAATCAACCAGAGATGGGACCCTCTTTAAGACTGTGTATCTTAGGGAAGAAGGGCAGCCAAGAAAAGCCAACTAACAAGAATAGAAGTTAAATGGAAGAGGCTTCCTGGCCTTGGAGGCCTTCCCAGAGAGTTAATTCCCTGTACGTAAAACAGTGAGTTTCATGGCTTTTACATAAGAAAAATAACTGAGAACCAAAATCAGATCTGTAGGCTACTAGCACTAGACAAGGGCACACTAAAAGTTTTGCTGCTGAATGTAGAATGTATTTTTATGTTTAAGGCTACCTCCTTCATCAAGAGATACTTAAGTGGTATTTTATTTATCACTGATAGAATACACAGGTATAGTACTGGATTCATTATAGAATTATTATATTAAAATTTTCTTCTGATTTTAAAATGAACCTAATTATGTAGGCTCTTGAATCCACTGTGGAAACTTAATAATAAACCTACTAAGCCTGATGACACTGACTTGTCCCACTTGCCTGGAAAGTTAAAGAAGAAATTGAGAAAGCAAGCAAGCTACAAAAGCCTTAGGCTGGCTTATCAGAGTCAGGTCAGTCCACAAGACACCAAGATATGGGAAGCAGAGCCTAAATCCTTTGACTAGCCCAACCATATATAAGACCACAGCCAAGGCAGTGTTAATACCACAGTGAGGCAGAAATAGAGTTAGTTGCTGCTGAGTGTTAGTACAGTTTGTTGACCCGCAATAGCTAGTTAGCATAGACAATAAAAGTATTAGCGAGTAGAGATAGTTTTTCAAAGTATGATGTAAAACTCTTGGGAAGTCTTCAGCATGGGAGGACAGGCTGATTTGCATTTGACAATGAGCATTCTTCCATGGAGCAGAGATTAGAAGCTACTTGGAGGACAGGGATCCAGTTGTGAAGGTTTGCAATAGTCAGAGGCCAAGAGAGATGGTGGCCGTAAGGCCTGAGTGTTGGAGAGAAGTAGAGATGAAGAGAGTGGGGGGGTCAGCCTATTTTTAAACTCTCAATTGAACCCTATAAAAAATGTAAGAAACTATAACCTACTTTACCTTCCTTTGGACAGGAGGAAACAGGTTGCTTCTGGAGACAGAATAAAGGGTTAGGTTACTGGAAAATTTTTTGATCCTACCTAAAAAAAAAATCTTGAGTGTTGCTAAATGCACTGAGGACCAGATTCAGTTCTAAAATCTGTGTTAGTCAAGAATCACGACAGAGCAGAAGGCTGTTATGTGGCCACATTGTGTGGGTTACATTTTAATAGGACAATGGTTGAGCTTTGTTAAGCTCATCTGGTTTGTGTTCCCCTGAAAATTCCTCACTCATCTTTTCTACTTTATTTTCATTTTAGTGATTCGAAGTACTTTTCTTTTCTCCCCAAGAAAATCTGCTTGTAGAAAGTGACAGATCTTGAAGGAAGAGATTGCTTGTTTCCCCGAAGTTTAACCAAAGAAATGTTCCTACACAACCACACCCTGATCTCATCTACCACAACATGCAATTAGAACATCTCATTTCCGTATAAGACTCAAAGGAACACAATGGATTTTAATTCACTTCCTACAGGCTGCTGGGCTGGCTGTGGTTAGTGGCTTTCTTATTCTGAGGAATGGAGATGCAGTGGGCAGAAACATCCTCCTACACACATCTGAAGCAGAATGGAGAAGGATATTCAGCCTCAGACCTTCCACTGCTTGGCTGTTAGGTGTCCTCATAAGATAAGCCAATATGGTAGAAATATGCTATTCCATACTTTAAACCCACATGCTTTCCAGTAGTTTAGAAACAGATTCACTTTCTCCTCCTGATATTTCTCATTTTCTTTCTGCGTCAGCATTTCTATAAGTTATTACGAAGTCAAATGAAGATGCAATTTATTTGTACCAATATGACCTGAACCCAAAACTCTTATCTTTTTTCTCCATAAAAGTATTACCGTATTGAACATTACTCATCTATTGAAGGAGGAACAGGAAGCCTTGTTTAGAAAGTGTACTAGAGGCAGATCTAAGTGTGACCGAGGCAGGGAAATAAAGGTCTCACAGTGAGGAGTCTCTCACAGGGAGAGTAATTCGATGTTATTTCTGGTTTTGCTCCATTTGAATTTCGGCACATTTTACACTCGGTCTTTATATTCAAAATTATTTATATTTCACTCTCATGTTAATCTTAGCCTGAGATTATTTGAGTGGTATTTACATTTGTCTGTTGATACATATGGAAATAGATATATTTATTTTGGGGGATAGGACTTGAAAATTCGGCCAAGTCATTTATTCCATTTTCTTCTCTCTGCAAACTGTTTTAGTCTCGGAAACTTTCTTGAGTATTGGCACCATCCAACTCTCCACTGTGCTTTGTTCCTTATTAAGAAACTCAGCCCTTAATTGGCTCACTGTCCTTCACTTGAAACTCACACGTACCATTTGATAGCTCTTGCTTGTTCTGGAACGGTTGGCACAGCCTTGTGTGGGCTTCTGTAACACAAAAGCCAGATGGATTTTGTAAAACAGATAAATTTAGGGTTGAGCACTGGTCCATGAGAGGAAAAAAAGTAAAAAGAAGCAAATCATAAAAACATTCCACAAAACAAAACAACATCAACAAAAATCTTTATACTGATGAAGCTATAGAGAAATTAGATTCCCAAATTAGAGAGAAAAATGAAGGGTTTTTTTTCCCCAACCCTTCCTCCTTCTACTTTTTAAATTTGTTTTAGGCTCAAGGATTGAGAAGTTCTGTTTTCAACTAACAACTGATTACAGGATCACATTTGTGTCTGGAGAGGGGCCTGGGGGGAGTGTGATACCCCGTGATATAAAGAGAAGACAGAAGGCTACAGTAGCTGGATTAGCCCCTTGATAACCAGCACTATGTGTTCATTTGTAAAATGGAGGAAAAAGTTTGCATGTCCATTTTGGATTCCTTGGAACAAAGACCTCAAAAAATATAAACTCTACAGGTCTGTTTAAAGTGTTCACATTATTAGGGAGTCTCAGCATTCTGTGGGTATAAAAATGAAGCTATTTAAAAAACGTATCCAATAGCAGGGTCCTCCATCAGACTATCTGGACTGGCTTCTTGCTGGGACATTTACACCTTCCACAGCAGCCTGGCCAGCTGCTCTATCCTTCCTGTCACATTCAGTGATGAGGACAGTTCATTTAGTCATTTCAAAATCAGTTCCAGAGCTAGAGAGATGGCTTAATTATTAAGAAACAATTGCTTGTGGCTCTTGCAGAGAAGCCGGGTTTGGTTCTCAGCACCCATGTGGTGGTTCACAGCCATCTATGTCTCCAGTCCCAGGACACCTGTCCCTTTTCTGTCTTCTCCATGGCCCTGCTTTACATGGTGCGCACAAACTCTCACACAGATACAAAAATAATAAATAACTTTGAAAACAAAACTCAGTTCTCCTTCTCTTGATGCTTTGGTCTTTAATCGTATCCAAATCCTGTAGCTACTCCTTTGGATCTGGCATTTTCAGTCTTTGCCTGTGGTGCCTTGAAAGTCAGCAACCTGTTCTTTGTGTACCTTGCTCTGTGAACACCTTACTTTAACTTCATACCCCTCACCCCAGCCGCTGCTCCAGCCAGTCACATCACGGTCAGAGAGAGGGGAGCAGGAATGTACTGTTGGGAGTTGCCTGGGTTGATCTCTCCTTCAACTTGACCCTTCCTTGTTTGGGTGATCTCATGTCATGTGTCAGCCTCCATGTCTATGTTGTGTGTGTGTGTGGTAAGAGAGACTTTACCTTCATGCTGGTCCTTCTTTCACTAGACTCTCCCATCTTTGCCCCAGAGATCTTGGGCCTTGAGCATGATAAACATTTCTAGCTTCTCTGTGTTTGGCTTTTTCCTGTCTGGCCCAATGGAAACCCTAAACGGTTTCATCATCTATATATATCCTTCTACCAGCTTCCACATTGCTTCATACAAAGGTGTAGAAACTACTGTGGGTCTCTTATGTATTTTCCAATCACAGAGACCTGAGGCAGGGGTGGGTGGGGCTACCAAATCTCATCTCTAGATATACTGAATAATGAGGCCGATGATTTGAATGGCTGAGCTGAACAAGTGTCTTCAGATGCCCTTTAACTCTAAAGGAACATTATTCTTTAAACCCAAATATGCACCTCCCCAAAGATTCCTGGTGGCATGTAACCAATGTAGTCCCCACCTCTTCTCATCTTTTTAGACATCAGGAAACCAAAAGCACAGATGCCAAACAGATTATTTCCCCGTCTGATCTCTCAACTCTCCATTCACAAGACTGTGCCAATAATGACGTTGAAGCATGCAGCTGAACATGTCTCCAGCATCGATTTTTTTTCTTGGAGTCACTCTCAGAGTCTGTTCATGCTCCTCTTGCTCACCACCTTTCCTGATTTTATGGAGAAAGAGGCATCATCCACAGTGACAAACATGTGGGAAAGGACTGTTGTCACTAACAAGGCCTCTATCCACCACTAGTTAGCACCTGTCCATCCCCAGAAGTTGTCCATGTAAGTTCACAGTGCCTGTTGAGAGACAGAGCCCTGTGAGGTCACTTTTGGACTTTAGTAGTCTTGCTTCCTGAACAACAAAAGCCATCTCACTATAAAGCCTATTTTATTGGTTTCATCTTTATGATTTATTTTTTCCTCTTCATTTTAACTCATCAGTTTCTTGCTGGTCTTATTCACCCAGCTTTATGCTGATTCAGAGGAGAGCTTTTGCTTTCCCAGGCTTTAGGCTCCATTTCTAACCTTGGCCAGTCACCCAGAATGTGAGTATTCCAAGTGAGATAGGACAATGTAAATGGAGAGAGAGCCACAGTGTAGTTCTGAGCCATAAGTCTGGGGCTGACTTCCCGTGATGATTTATATACTATTCTAAATAGTTCACTCTTTATTTTAAAATAAAGGTTAGATTAGATTTAAGATCAATATGGTCATCTCAATAAGACTTACATGTGACAACTCAGTTGACATCCAGTGTGAAAGCGAGAAGTATCATCAAGTCACCCCCCCATACACACACATAAAAGCAATTAATTAAATGCTAAAAGGGGGAGAGTTAGTTATTTTTCTGGTACAAGCTCCCTAATAAATTATCTAGCTCCAAGTAGTCAATCTCAAACACATATTCATGTGAGCAATACTAAATGGACTTAGGAAACTGTATTTATATACATATATATAATAATCAAAGGAGATCATGAATTTGAGAGGGATGGGGGATAAACCACACTGCAGGAATTGGAAGATGAAGAGAGCATTGTGAAACAATGTAAATATTTTACTTATGTATAAAATTCTCAAAAATAACTAACATTAGAAAAAATACTCTATGCTTAAAAGTAAATAAATTCTTCATATTGATTTACTACATATTAGTGCTACATTTTTATTAAGTTGGTATTGCAACTAGAAAACAAATTATTGTTTTAAGATATATAGAATACCTTTATTTGGACTATTTTAATAAGTAGTATCTTAATTTGATAAGTTTAAAATGTTATTTTTGAAATGGAAGAGCATATCTATCTGGTTTTAAGTTTTATATCTATGTAAAACATGCTGGCCCCTGTCCCTCCCTCCCTTCCTCCCTCTCTCCCTCCCTCCCTCCCTCCCTTCCTCCCTCTCTCCCTCCCTCCCTTCCTCCCTCTCTCCCTCCCTCCCTCCCTCCCTCCCTCCCCCTGTCCCTTTCTCCCTCATAATTTGTATCATAATCCATTTTTTCTTTTCAAATTCATTATTAATACCTAGATCTTTGGTCACTCCCAACTATAGACTTTGGGATAGTCTATTCAATGCTACAAAGCTTAAGACTAAATTCCAGTAGGTGTTCTTCCACCTAAAAGTTTTCACATAGCTTCTTTTGTAGAAACCACGTCTGAATCTGGGAGGCATCTTCATGCCCATTTTATGTTTCTCCAAATGTCATCTTTCCATTTGACTCTTGGTCAGTAGTATAGTCATCCCTTTGTGCATTTTAAAAATAATTATGGGTGTTTAGACAGTGTAAAAAGTGATGATGCTTGTGTCTACTCAATACTCCACAAAGTCAACACTTGAAAACGGATGCTCTTTGAGATCAAGTCTCTATTAGTGAGCTCAACACTGGTCCCTTGAGAGATCCTGTGCCACATAGAAGAGGTTCATGGTCACAACTGTAAAATGAAATGTCATGCTGCAGATTTGTGAACTAGTTTAACTCTATTTAACTCAGTTTTTCTCAAGCAGTTGACTACAGAACCAACTGTTTTCCTATGCACCACTAATTAATACCCTAGGGGAAAAATGTTCCTTCAAACACAGTTTACAAATTATTGCCTTGGAGTGGAGGTGGTGTCAACACACTTTTTCTGTAGAGGACCAGATGAGGAAACTTAGTATTTGTGGATTTCAGCAACTGTCTCAACTATTCAACTCTCTTTTGAGGCAAAAGCAGCTATTGGAGCAAACAAATGTGGCTGTGTTCTAGTAAGACTGGACTTAGAAATAGGCCGTGGTGTAGATTTGGTCTATGGTCTGTGGTTGGCTGACCCTTGGTCCTCCATTAGGCAAATGAGATTTGTTCTGACAAGAGAAGGTATAATCTCACACAGTGAAATAGTAGCTTAGCTGTTTCCTGAGTAATTACTGGAATTGGCTGAAGTTTGGAGATGAAGCCACTGCTACAAAAAAAAAACCCGTCCCTTAATCATCTTGAGAAGTGGAGCAGGCTAAGTGACTCATTCCACACTGCTGCTTCTACCAGCTATTTATCTAGCTGTGCAATCTGCTCATCTCATGGTCTATTGATAACCATCAGTCAGTTTCACTGTGACAAAAGATGGACAACAAAGAAGAGACAGGGCATCCACTCAGTGTCAGATCAACTCTTTTATCGGAAACAGACATTCTAGCTTTTGAGCTCACAGAAAGAAAATGTTATACACATAATCAGATGCACTCAGACATTTCGCTCATTTTCTGAGTGGCTTTACCATAATTAAGGATTGTATTAGCTACCTATTACTGCATAATGAATTGATCTTTGAACCTGATAGCTTAAAGCAGTTCATGGTTACACCCTTGCAGTTAATATGGTTAGAAATCTGGGTGGTTGAGCTTGGTCTTTGGCTAGGATTCAGCCATGACAATGTCACTGGGCTATGAGGTCTACCTGTGAGGTCCCCGCTTCATGCTCACACATTAGCAGTTATTTTCCTGAAAAAGGAAGGTCTAGAGAAAGGAGAGAGGATGTTGTATAAGACAGAAGTAGTTTTTGTATAACAACTTTTCAAGTGATGTAGCAATCAACTCTGAATATGGGGTCATCTTAGAGGCTGTCGGTGTCCCAAGCCCTTTGCTGTATCCTTGAATCTCTTTGCTTAATGAGATCCACAGTACTTACCTTGTAGCAGAAGCAACCACGTCCACAATGGAAGCATTAGCCAAATCTTGGGTGAGCTCTAGGCAGAAAGAGCAGAATTCATGCTGCCACATGGTGGGATGAAAATGTGGTAGCAGTGAAGAGCCCTTGGACATTTTTGAGAAGTAATATACCTTCCTTTGAAGGGGAGGAGCAGAGTGGAGCTTCCTGGCACAGGAATGGTCATTAGATTATTTATAGAAACTGTTTCTGACCCTTTGCAGAGCCGTCTTGTCTTCAATTCTCTGGGTTAAAAGTCTCAAGTTCGTCAATCACCTACACATGTTTATTGCTCAGTACTGGGTAGGTATGCTATTTTATTGCCAGTGGAATTGGATTAAGTTTCGGGGAGAGAGAGAGAGAGAGAGAGAGAGAGAGAGAGAGAGAGAGAGAGAGAGAGAGAGAGAGAGAGAGAGAGAGAGAGAGAGAGAGAGAGAAATCAGTCCCATACTATCTACAATACACAATACATCTCTCGCTCTTGAAATCTTATATTCTAATTAAGAAAATAAGACAAACACACGGAAATAATCACATTAAAATTCAGGATCTAAATAACATTTGAAGGTAACAATGAAGAAATATCATAAGGCAGCCCATGATTAATTGCCAGCTGAATTCTATGGTCTCTATCGACTTCATCACTATTTGAATTCAGAAGAGAAACTGATCTTCTTGGTTGGGGAGCATATTGTGAAGCAAACGAGGAGGATTTGGAAACGAGAAGGTAGAGGCCTTCCAAGTGGATGGGATGGCATGAGTCAAAATAAGAAGGTAAGACAGGTGTTTGGGGGAACAATGAGTTAACCAACATGGGGAGTGGGGCTTTTGGAGGCGAGGAGTCTGAGACAAGGTAAATGGTAAGTCAGACAGCCATGCAAGAACAGGTTGAGTTTAATTATCTAACCTGTGCTCAGTCCCTGAGGCAGATGGCTTGCCAACAAGCTTGCATGAATTACCCTCTATTAGAATTTTTAAAAAGGGGTAAGTTCCAGGTTGATTCACTGAACATCTTGGGCTCACATTCCGTGCCTGGCTTTTAATAGTAAGTGTGGAAAATGGAAACAGTACCTGTGCTTTGTCTCCATAGCAGCAACTCAGGAAAGCACTGATGGCATCCAGCTGAAAGAAACGGAACCCTACCCCCACTTGGTGAGGAGGCAATCAGTACAAAAAACATGGTGGTAATTTCAGAAGGCAGCAGGGGTGGGAGAGACCAGTACCCTGGTGCCTGGAGCTGGGCGTGTGGTTAACTAGGTGGAAGTACAGGAGGATTAACATATCAAAGCATCAAGGGCAAAGAGGAGACACTGAGCTCATCTTCACATTTGACTGGCTTGGAGCCAGAGATGAAGTAGAAGCTGGGAGATTTCCTTCAGAAAATCTGAAGAAACAATCCTAGAATGCTCTAATTTTTCTAAGTGTGATCTGTTTATCAAGGATGTAGGGACGATGCTATTAAGTAATAAAGTCTTGGGTGGCTCCTGAGAGTCAGGAAACCCACCACTGTGGATGCAGCATCAAATGCTTTCCATAACAATTCAGTGATGCTCTTGTATTTGAAGTCATTTGCTTTTTCCCAGTCTTTCCCATCTTTGATTATCACACAACAGCAGTGGTGGGTGGGGAAGTGATGGCCTCTTACATTCAGGCCACTTGTAAAAAGGAGCTGAGTAATCCAGCTTTAGAATGTTTCTATCCTTTCTCTCTTCACTCTACCCGTTCTTCTTCCTTCTTCCTGCTATGACTGAGACTGATCTTTGTCCCCACAAAATTTATTTTCTGGAGGCTTGATTCCCAATGTAGCCTTGTTAAGAGAAGGTCAAACCTTTAAGATGCAGGGCCTAACGAAAGGTCACTAGGAGCATCATTTTCAGTAGACACTAATGCTGATATTCTGGAGTAGACCAGTTCTTATGAGAGTGGCTAGTTACAAAAGGGGGGCTAATCGGTTTAGTCTCTATTCTGCAGTTTCTCCTTTCTTCTTCTCTGTCATGTGACCCAACCTGGTGGGGGAGGCACTCCACAGAGGTGAAACAGATGGGACACCTAAATCTTGGACTTTCAGCTCCCTAAACTGTGGTCTGAGTTATCTTTAAGAGGAACCAGCCTCAGATGTTTTATGATGGCAACATAAAGTAGATTAATGTACCTCCCCTTGGTACACCACATTTTCAGTGCCTCTCAGTACAGCCTCTTTGCTATACTTTTCTGGGATTTTTAAGCTTTGGATATAAGGACTTGAGCAAAGCTAAGAATAAATTTCTGATTTCTAAGAGGTAAAATAATGGTGTGCAGGTGCATATTCTGGGAGTTTGTTATTAAGGTCTCTCAGAGTGGAATAAAGAAAGTTAGAAAGACAGAGACTGGAAGAAGATGAAATTATGTACACAATTCACACAGCTTACAAGCAAATTCCAGTTGCTCATCTGGAGCAGCCTGAAGCAGCTGTGGATGTCTACCAGTAGTTCTTCAGAGCACTGACTGATGCAGATTAGGTAGTCAGCAATAAATGACACCTTGATGTCATAGCCCAGGGCCATTGTCTACCTGGCCTGGCACCAACCTGCTGTGATGCCTAACTAATGGGAAGAGAGTACCGGAAAGACAATAGGACCATCTTTTTCTAATTATTTGTCTATGGGAGCATGATCACAGTTTGCATTTAACGTATTGTGGCCAGTACTGTACTGAGTGTTTTGCAGGCTACAGAGTTAAGCATGGCTTGCTGTGATAAAACACCATAACCAAAAAGCAAGTTGGGAAGGAAAGCATTTATTTGGCTTAAATTTCCATGTCACTGTTTATCATCAAAGGAAGTCTGGGGACAGGACCTTAAACAGGGCAGGTTTCTGAAGGCAGGAGCTGATGCAGAGGCCACAGAGAGCCTTCTTACTGGCTTGCTCAATGCATCTTGCTCAGCCTACTCTATTATAGAACTCTGGACCACCAGCCTAGGGACGGCACCACCCACAAAGAGCTAGGCTCACCCTCCCCTGCCATCAATTACTCATTAGGAAAATACCTTACAGTCTTGCTCACAACTTGGTCTTATGGAGACATTTTTTAAATTGAGGTTTCTTATTTTCAGATGACTTTAACTTTTGTAAAGTTGACATGAAAGTGGCCAGCACAGTGGGTGTTAGACAATGAATAGGCTTTAATCTTAATTCCAGGAGTAAATGGAAGGAAGCAAACATAAGAGATCTTCCTCGACCTCCGGTTCCAACCAGAGGACTTGCCATAGAGTTGCCCCAGTGACTCCAGACACAGGAACTAAGTATTTTAAAATGAGTAAACACTAGGAAAGTGTGTACAGGAGTTTAAGGAGTCAGTTTGTCCCAGACATTCAATACAGATAGGAAAAGGACACTAGCAGTAAGAGCTGAGAATTAGCATTCCCCACCTTGTAGTAAGCTGGTGGAGTGGGTGACTTCCCGGCGACATGAGTACAGCATAGACTTTGGCCAGCAATTCTGGACTCCCAAATTAGCAGTAAGAAGTGTCATCAAATATATGTACTGGGAGGAAGTCCAGAGGAACACAATCATTGCTCTCCAAATAGACGAGAGAGGATGTAGCAAGGGGTCAGGAGTAAAGAGGCACAGGAAACCTTTGTGGTGTCATTTCTGTCCCAGAACAGGATGCAGGAAGGAGAGGGGTCAAAGCAACAGGACGTCTAGGACCACAGTACACAATGTTACTGGGCAATGGATTTTAATTGTTACATTCTTTATGGTAAGTACCATATGATCCCTTAGCCTCTGAATCTCTATTGTGTTACTTTTTTCCCTTGAGTTTATTTTTAACTTTAAGTAATACAGGGTTGAGCAAAGGAAGCAGAGAGTGAAGCTGCACAGTGATTGCTAAAGATCGCAAAAAGCTACAAGAGCAGTGAGCAGTTTTATGAAGGTTTATCTCAAATTCCTTGGCACCTGGGTTGTAAATCAGAACAGCGGGTTTTGGCTTGGCCCTATTCTAACCCTCTGGCTCTCCAGTCTTATTGAGTCATCTTCCCCAGGGGACATAAGGGATAAACTTGTCCTATTCACATGGTAGAATTCACAGAAGGGAAATTCCTCAGTAAGCCAAAGGGAAGGAGGTGAGACCTCTAAGGTCCTGAGGCTGCCTGAAGTTCCCTTCCCTATCCATTTTGTGATGTTTTTCTGCTTATTGACATCATTTAATAAGCTCTGATTTCATTCTCCCAGGGGTCTGGGGTGCTGGACTGTGTCAAAAATAGAGAGTGAGTCGAGCATCAGCGTTCACCTTACCTCTCTCTGCTCCCTGAGTGTAGCCCCAAGGGAAACATCCAGGCTCACACTCCATTGCTCTACCTTCCCCACTGTGAGGGACTGTATCCCTCAAACTGTAAGCCAAAAGAAGTTTTCTTTCCTGAAGTTGTTTTTGCTGAGCTATAGTCACAGCTATAAGGAAAGTAACGAATACAGGTGGTCTCCCACACATTCCCACAGGGAAGCAGGTTTTGTTACACAACTGCAGAAGTATAGCTTGGCTGTTTCCTCAAGTGTAAAAAACTTAAGGGAACACAAACTATCTTTAGAAAATGTAGTCATTATGCACCTATCTCTCCCGTCAAGTTGATAACAAAGTTGATAACAAATCTTTGTAATCAAGTTGATAACAAAGATTTGATGCAGGAAAGCATCACTTGTTCATTACTTATTGGTTCATCAATCTGCATACTTGGGGACAAGGGACTCTGCTAGATACTAGGAAGACAAGAGGCAATAAACGGACATTTATCATCCCTCATAGACATGGACAATAAGCCAACTGAACAATTTCAAATTGTGGTTAATACTGTGAAGGTAACCATTAAAGAAACTCAATCAGAGAAATAATAGTTTAGCTGACTGAACAAGGTCTGTTTAAAGAGGTGTCATTTAATGTAAAAAGGACAAGGATTTTATGAAAGAAATAAGGTAGGGAGTGAGATGTATTGCATGCAAAACAAAACACATGCACATATCATCAAAGAAGTAATAACTGTTTTTTGTTTTTTTTTTTTTTTAGGGAGAGATCAGGAGTAACTCAGACAGTCTTGAGGGCTGTGGCCTGTATGTGGATGGATGAAGACACGGTTAATATCCATCAGACAAGGCCCTAGAAGCCAGAATGCAAAATTTGGGTTTTATTCTTAATATATAGCATACACAAAGTGAGTGAGTGATTAGAACTGTTGAAATGAATGTTGGAGAGCAACATGATACAAATAGTGTCCCTTAAAGTGTGTGTGTGTATGTGTTTGTGTGTGTGTATGTGTGTGTGTATGTGTTTGTGTGTGTGTATGTGTTTGTGTGTGTGTTGTTGTTGTTGATTTTGGACTGGAGACCAGCTGGGAGCTGTTAGGTGATGCAGGCAAAGCAGGTGGGGACTTGGACTAGAGCTTGGCATAGATCTGCAGAGAAGTTCGGGAGCTCCTGAAAGGCCAGGTGTTGAGTCAAGTGGTGCCAGGTGGCTTCATTGTCATCTCTTCATATTTTGTACTGAGATCATTCCTATATAATATTATATGGAAAAAATTGGTGTCCATGTCAATTAAGGATTAAAATGTTGAATTAAAAACAATAAGATTCTTCACTAGCTTACTTTAAAATATTTCTCTATAGTTTATTAAGATTTATTTCTGTAGGCACATCCTTTCTGGACAAGAACAACTGAGTTTGGGGAAGATACTTTTTTAGTGAAAATGGCCAACAGACCATGCAAAAATATCAAGGTTCAAGTCATTTCAATGTGGAGACAATCTGGAATCCTGGGATGGACATCTTTCCATATGCTTCTAGTTTTAGTTACAAATTGATTTACAAATGGCATTGCTTGGTATGGTAGTTTAAAAGAATCATGACTTTTAAAACATCTGCCAAATTGTAAGTGGTATTTTTCATCAGCATACAAAGGAAACAAGCTATGATCATGTGAGTGTCCAACTGGCATATCCTGGTGGAGACAAAGGTTTCTATGGACAGCTGTTACCCACAGATGACCTTGGATCCTAGGCTGTTTGCCTTTCTTAACCCTGTTTGTTATGAAATTTAACTTCACCAAGTCAAGTAAACTGTTTGGAACATTATTACAACATATTGTCCCAGGTCCCTAATTACTCGGATAATGTCATTGTCAACAGTACAAACTTTTAGAGGTAATTGCAATGCTGTCTGTTTTTCTTAGAAAGAAAAGATATACAGATGCCTGTGAAAGCTGGACGAGAGTACTCACTCCCTTAGAGATGGAGATGAAGTTACAGGCAGATGTGAGCTATATGATGTAGGTGCTGGAAACTGAACTCAGCTGGAAGAACAAGTCCTCTCAACCTCCGAGCTACTCTCCAGCCCCCAAAAGGCATCTTTGATGGAAGTCATGGCATGGGACACAAAACAAATTACACTTGGAAATTTGAAGGTTAAAGAATATCTTCTGGTGCACAGTTTTATTTGGAAAACTTACTACATTTTATTTAGTGTGCATATGTGGAGGAGATCAATGCGCAGGCCATCACTGTAGGTCCTGGGCATCAAACTCGGTGGCTGGTACCTTTCCCCACTAAGCCATCTTGAAAGCCCCTGTTTCATATTTTCAAACAGGCTTGATACTGTTCTTTTTTTACTTTGTTGAGCTGAGTCAAAATATAAAGATAATATATTGCAACTTAATGGCTTCATGTTTTGTATATACTTTTATCAGTATCATCATATATTGTTACTTACTGACTCATTTTTTTTCTCTTTTGCACATAATTATCTTGGAATTAAAACAAACTTGAAGTTACCCAAACCCATTTCTAAGGTATATTTCACTACCTGATGGTGACGAATGGGTTCCTCCTCGTGTGATCTAATAACGTTGGTAATTGTCATCCTTATTGGGAAGTTTGGCTTCAGAATTCCTTATGAGATACCTGTGCTTGGCTTTTAGTGAAGTGTCCACCCTCAGCTGGAGCAAGAATGTTCAAGAGAACCAATGCTCTAGGATACATAAGGAATCTCCCAAGGCAGCATTGTTATGCAGGGACTATCTATGTGCAGAAGTACTTGCGAGGGTTGATGACTGATGCTGTATGCTCTAAGAACAGTTTATTAGCAACCAGCAAAAGTATCTATTATTAATGACCTCTGACAATGTATGCTCATTTGGCACATACCCTAAAAATAGTACAATGAGGCTTTGGGAATATCAAAAATACTTTGTTGATAATAACACATTAAATATTGATGGGCTGGGATATATAGTTCACTTGCTAGAGCACTTAGTGTACATGGGTGCTAGGTTTAATTCCCAGAATGGATCAATTAATCAGTCAGTCACAAAAATTTGTATGACTATCTAAAGCACACATTTAAAAATAATTCAGATCAAACTGATTTTAAATTATTAAATACTGGTGAAACTTCAAGAAACCAGTCAACATGTGTGATTCTGAGACTCATGGAGGGCCTTGGAAAAATAACGTTCGTTGGACCCAGTGTCTCCTTAGCTTTTAAGGCCAGTTGGCAATGGATTGCTTCTATTTCATATGATTCTGAATTCGAAACCTGAGAAACAGAACTGAGAACCAAAATGATGCAACGCAGAGATGCTTTGGGAGACAAGAAAAGAAAAACAGCAGAGGGAAATAGGTGACCTGGTGGTATGTTGCTGTGTGTTCTCCGTACACACGGATTTCCTTTTCTCTTGAGAAACCACTCTTAGGTTGTCTCTGGTCAATAGCAAAAGACTCCACGTGCTCAGCCAAAGGAACTGTAAGTAATGGAAGCGTTTCCAATTTAGCATTCAAAAAGTGTGCTTTCTTTCATGGTACACAGACAAATTAATGCTTAAAGAAAGGCAGAGTTTTTAGCTGGTAAAATCACTTGGTTCACAGAGAAATAAAGTTGGTATTTTCACTACTCTGATAGGCTGAGATTCTGAAGTGTGACTCAGAACTCCGAACCTTTGCACGGATTGTTTTCACTTGGATTTTATGAAAGCTGGAGGTGTTCGAGTTAACGGTGAATGCTTCAGCACTTCCTTGGCCATGCATAAACATCGCCATGCAAAATAGAAAGGAGTGCTCTGTTGATCACAGCTGCAGTCAAGCCAAGGAAACTGTTTCTACCACCAAGGATGAAATTTGTAACATGCTCTCTCAAAACATAAAAGAAAACAAGCCCTGCCTTTGATTGCTCTTGTTTGGATCACCTGTTCAGATGCTGCATTTCTGAGGTTTCCTTTGAAGTCTCCGGAATGCCTGGCACACTGAAGGAGAGTGTCCAGTTCAAAAGTTTAAGTGTGAACGTTAACTTTAAACCACACAGCCAAACAAATGAAAATCCTAGAATTAAAGCAACATTAGGAATCTTTGCTTCCTGACTATGGAATATACCTTTGTTAGAACAGGCATATATAAAAAAATAAAATGGGAACCAAAAAATTAAGTTGCATATTTATATAGGCCAATTTGCAACTTTTAAGAACCCTGAGCCTTTTGGAAAAAAAAAAAATCTAAACCTTTTATTTTTCACAGCTTCTATATAGTAGGGGGTCCTGCCAGGAGAGAGTCAACACGGGAAGGTGTGATGAACATTTCCAAATAAAAATGTACTTCCAACCCCCCCTCCCCTCCAATTGCCTCTAAATTTGTATATATTCCTTCCAGGGAATTCAGCTCTTCTCTGCATTGATAATCGCTGGCAGAAGTTCTTCAACCTAGTTAGCAAGCCTGAGATTCTCTCCCCAACCCTGTGAAGTTGGAAAGCAGAGCAGATGCCGGTAAACTCATTTGATCATAAAGAAAACTGAAGCTCCTCAAGACTGGTTTTCCCCACGCGGTCCAGGAAGTTAGCCGTAAAACCAGACCGTCTTCTCAGCCTCTTTCTTTCCATCATATCCCTCTCGCGGAGGCACGTAGCACAGCCAGCCGCAGCAGGAGTGTGGACCGAGCGCTTGGGGAACGAAAACAATAAATGATGGCTTCTCAGGGAGCAGGGTAAATTCCGGTCCCTTTTGGAGAACAAAATGTCCTCATTCGTTCCTCTCACACTTGGAAAGTGTAATGATTGCTCCTCAAAGACGACACTATATTTCCCTGTTGTGCTTCTGGCATAGTCCATTTAGAATGGCAGTTCTCAACCTGTGGGATGTCACCCCTTTGAGGGTCGGATATCAAATATCCTGGGTGTCAGATATTTACATTACGGCTCACAACAGTAGCAAAATTACAGTTATGAAGTCTCAATGAAATAATTTTATGGTTGGAGGACTATATTAAAGGGTAGGAGCATTAGGGAGATTGAAAAGTGCCAAGAGTCTATCTGTATAATTCTGAGACCTAGTAACTATGCAAATTAAGTAGATTAATACATTCACTCACTGACTTGCCTTGGTGCTGTAGACTGAACCCAGGGCTCTGAAGCAGCCAAGAGTGTGCTGTACAGCTGAGCTCACCCTCAGCTAAGGTCCAGAGTGCCCTAGGGTACAGTTGGTGTGGCTTGAAAGTTTCAGCACATTTTTCTCAGTGTTTCAAACACAAGCCAAGTAGGTACTCACCATCTAAGATGACTCCTTAGGTTCTGGGGTTCATCACCCTGAGTTCTGCACCACTACACATACAAATGAGCTAGGTCTGTTTCCCAAGACCCGCCCCCATCTGGACTTAGTCTTAGCCAAAGAAAAGATAACATGCAGTTAGAGCCTCTCCTGCTGGGAAGGTTTATAATGAAGAACTGTCCCCAGGCAGATTTGATTTCTGGTGGCTAGGACTTCAAGACTGCCTTTAAAATCATAATAAGAGCTGAAGTTCAGACAGGTGTCATCCAGTGTTATCACAGTTGTGTTACTCCAACTGTAGCGACACCCCCACGTAATTTTCCCTTCTAAGACTTGAGTCTTTTCTTGAACCCTGACAAATGTGGCTCAGGCCAGAATACCTTTCTTTTCTTGTCTTCTTTCATTCTCTGAGTTGATAGGATTTTCTTCATTGTCTCAAAACCACCCATCTCCTAGTTGTCTGTCTCTTGCCTTCTAGATTTTTCGACTCCCAAACTCATGTCAATGCGTGAATCACTCTGGAGCTTGACACTATTGCATGCACTTCCCAGTTGCTACCATCAGGGGCAGCCTCCGAATCCACGCTGGTGCAGATTCCCCATCCCACCAAGCCCTCAGAAAATAGCCTTCTCTCTGTAACTCGTTATTGAGAGGATTCAGTCTGTTTTAATGAGTACAATCAGCAGACTCCTGTTATCGCCCGACTCCCACCCAAACCGAACAAAACACTTCTTTTACCCGTAAGTTTTACACTCCTGGTTTTTAATCTTTAAATAAGAGATCACAAGCCAGCAGGATCTGCCCTAGAGAACTGTTTCCTTTGGCCTTCCAAGTGTTTTATGTTTATTTTAAAAACTTGCTTCCAGCATTTACAAGGCAGTGATAGATTTCATGATTTTCTTCAAGATAAAAAACTCTGGCACTGCTAAATCATTGTAGACTCTGGTATGATTGGCTAGAACAGGGTGGGAAAGGGGTCCCCAAGGAGGAGATTAGCTTGCTAGTTTCTTAATGTGCCGACATATCTACTGTTTGGCCTTCTCACAGCCACATGGGTTTAGTGCATTCCTCAAAGTTCTTGCTGCCTTAGAGATGGTATGATTGTTTTTTATTCTTTCATTGGTCTGTCCCAGTAGATTCATGCCGTGGAGGCTTGTCATTGGTATCTTTCTGTGAATGTGGTTTCACTGTGGCCCTTGATCCGCATCTATGAACAGTGGAAGAAGAACTGAATGAAGAAAGATAGAGATGGAAAAAGGGTAGAACCTAGACAGGTGTGGAAGTGAGAACCCTCTTGTTAGGGTAAGTTATTAGATAGGGGAACTCTTCTTGCAGCATATATCAGAAGCTAAGTTCTCCAGTTCTTTGTAAAAGTCATCAGTCAAGATAAGCATAAATCAAACAAGCACAGACATCAGCATTTCAACCAAAAAGGAAGACATTTCATACCGTAGTCAGAATGCCTTTATTCATAAAAGAACACCTCCTAAGACCTGTTTATTTTTTTTTACTTCCTGTGTTAAAATTATTATTACTGAGCCTTCATACAAAATGGCGATATAAAATTCACCTAGATCATTGGTCCTCAACCTTGGCTACCTGGCAACATGACTCTAAGGAGTATTAAAAATATTTGAATATCTGAGAACAAGAATTAAAACCAGCACTTCTGAGTGAGGACAAGTACTCATGTTAAAAGATACTTTCTCACCCAGTCAAACAGGCAAGGATGACTCTCTGGTTTAAATCTTGAACCAAAATACATTAGTTTTGCAGAAAAAGATCTGTGTTTATAGCTTTATCAAAGGCCCAAGAACCCTTGAATTGAGACAAGATTGTTGGTTTCTTGATGCCTTGTCTAGGATTCTCTACAAAACTGTTCCCCAAGCATTCTATGCTTTCTCTAATGCCTCTGACAAAATGCTGTAAGATATCAAAAGTCATGTTCTTACTTTTGAGTAAGTAAGCTCTCAGGCACAGCACAGGAGCTTCTACCATGTGTTGTCAGCACCAAGTCTGACAGCAGATTCCAAATGAATCGGTGACTTGGAAATGTGACTCTCTATTTTATTTATATGATGCCTATTAATACTCTAAGACATGGAACAATGTAAAAGCTACTTGGCAATCATTATGAGCTATTAGTAGACAAATTAACAAGACAACAAAGAAACATTTATCAATATTTCCTGTCTAAAATTGGATCATATATCAGGATTGTTCTAATATAATATTTATTTTAAAAGCCCTAGATTTACCCTCCACTTTTAGCCTTACAGAAAAGTTGAAGGAATAGTAGAGTCCTATATATGTCTCACACAGCTCTCTAGTGTTAGATTCTTACATAATTATTAAAGCCAAGATAATACGGTGCAACACTATTCACTAAGTTACTTGCTTGATTTGAATTTCACTAGTTTGTTCCACAAATTCTGGTTATTATTTAAATAAAACTCAGAGCCAGATATCGGTGTGTGTGTGTGTGTGTGTGTGTGTGTGTGTGTGTGTGTGTGTGTGTTTGTGGGGAACTGGAATATCATATCATAGAGAGAAAAACAGACCACAGTCAAATTTCACCCAGCTCAGCTATCTTCTAGCCTCACTCCCGGTTGCTTCTATAGATTAATTCTGTTTTCCTATGTCTGCCTTAAATACTTTCTTTGCCCAATTGTTTCACATCCAGGTTGAGTTTAAAGGTGTGAGCTACTACTCTTTGGTAGTTAGACCTTGAACTCACAGAAACAAAGACCTCTGTCTCTGGATTTATGGGATTAAAGGCATGAGTTACCACTCTGACCCTCCTGGATTGACTGTGAGTGAATCTGTTCTCTGATATTTGAGACTGGTTTTATTAAATATGTAGCATAACACCACACTAGTTTTCCTAATAATGTCTCCCACTTTTTTTGCCCCAAGATTAGTACAGGATTCCCACATTGAATTTATTACTTCTTTCTAATACTTCTTCCCCAATGAGTGGGATTCCTGAGTCCTTTGAGTCAATTGAGACATTTACACCTTCCAGGGCTTTTTTTTTTTTTCTTCCCTCTGTCAGTTCCTCTATTTGGGTTTCTATAATATGGTTCCAGAATGAGATTGCGAATTTGTTGTAAGGTTATCACAGAAATGATGTTGTATTCTAGGTGTAGCATCTAGGAGATTGCACCAGCATGTGTTTTATGTTGGTAATATTAATATTGATCACCCAGTTAAAGTAAAAATCTATTTCTGTCACCAGTAATGGAAAGCTATTTGGAAATTTTGCCATATGAGAAACTCATAAATAGAATGTCATGCTTTAGTGGAAAAAAATGACTCTGTGTTATGATATGGTTTGGATCTGAAATGCCCCCTAAGGCTAGTATGCTAAAGGTTTCATCCCTAGTCTCTGACTCTATTGGGAGGTGGTTGGCCTTTTAAATGGAAGGATCTAACTAGAGGAGGTTAAGGCTTTGGCAGTGTGTTCCTGAAGGGGATCTTATGGCCTGACCCCCTCTCTTACTAATGTCGTGCCTCCAGTCCACTGTGAGAGGGTAGCTTTCTTTCCTAAATGTTTCTACCATGATGTTGCCTTGCCCCAAACCCAGAAGCAATAGGCCAATCCACCTGGGACTGAAAAAAAAAAAACCTGTGAGCCAAACTCCCCTTTTTGTTGTTAGAAATTGGCGTTAGTTAAAGCCCTGGAAGGTGGGCCATGATACGACTTTCAAGAAGCAGAGGTTGCTCTAAGTCTCTCTTCTCCCATAACAAACATTTTCCTGTATTTCCTGTTGCTTAAAACTCTATCATTAGACAGTTGCTCATTTCCTATGGCTTTGAAGAACTGTGTCCAGCTTTCTCCACAAGCACCAAGTTCCCAGGATGCTCTGCTGGGCAGTGTCAACGTTATCTCCTGGAAGTATGGATCTGGTCTTAGCACATGCTTCTCTCTTGACCCCTTCCTGAGTTTTCTTCTGTTACTTCTACTGCCAACATCCAACCCCACGGCACAGAGGCTCCTTCCGTCTCCTAGTGCGACCCTGCCTCTGAATTATACCTCATCTTTCGTTTCCCTTCCCTAAGAAATTATTTTCCAGTCCTGTACCTGACTGACTTTTGCCAACCCAGCAAGTTTTAGCTGGGCTGTTACTTGCTCCGTGGGCTTTGCATGCACTCTCGGATGTTTAAATTTTGTCCTCCCCTGACCTGTACACTCTGTGTGATCATTGTTCCTTTCACCAATTTCTCTAGCTTCACCACGCCTTCCTCTAGACAGAGAATTATCAAGAGATAGTCCGAGCTCCAAATTTGTCTTACTTCCTTTAAAAAATAACAACGTTTCATTGGATCTCAACTATACTTAGTTATCTATGTATTTATTTCTAAGGCTGCTTCATGTTTTGAAGGCAGGGTTAAGATTAAGAAACCATGAGAAAGACTTCTCTGGCCTGCAGTGCCTAGACCGTTCACTGTGAAGCCGCCATAGAAGGAAGAATTGCCTTAAACAAGGCTTGAGTTCACTGTTACTGTAACTCCAAGAGTTAACGCAGGACAGGTCTTCATGAATCTTTGCTAAGTAAAAGTGAAGGTCACAATTCTGCCCCACTTTCGTCTTCTCTGTGAATTATAGCCCATGAGGGTGGCTAGCATAACAAATTCCAGAAAGAAAAAAAAATTAGTTGCCAGTAGACTGTATTTAGGAAGATTTTGCCAGTGGAAAGATGCCTGTAAGTTATTAATGGGCTTCACTAAGACTATCCTACTCTGAATACAAAGAATCATTCCCCTTCCAGTTAGGCACAAAAACCACATTGAGAAGATGGTCATGTCTGTAGAGTAAATTAACTTCGATCAGTTTTTCTGAAATGATTGGGATTTTCAGACACTAGCACGTTTTGGCTCAGGCCAAATGAAACAAATAATTTAGGGTTCCCGGCATTTCCTCATGAAAATGCCAAAGCTAAGCAGACCAACTACCTTTCCATAAGGTCACAGAGGAGTTCAAGTTGCCCATGAAAATGGGTGCCTAAAATTAAATTACTAAGGCGAAGTGGTGGACAGTGCCAGGCATGTTCAACAGGACTTCCCCCCTCCCTCCCCCGCCAAGCTTGGAAAAGAGCTGGGTGTTCACTGGGGCAGGCCCGGCTTACACCTGCCTGTTGAAGGGACTTGTGGATTTCATTACCTCAGCAAATATGAAAAAGTACAGAGGGCTCAACATCAAAGCAACTATTTCTACAAACATTTAAAACATCTTCTCTCTTCCTGCCTGCCTTCCCCCGCTGTTCTCCTTCACAAACACTAAACACACCCAGTTTTCCAGGCTCCTATGGCCCAACAACTCCTTTCCTTGCAAGGCCCACATTACTGCCATGATTTATGGCTCGTGAATAATTAGGAGCCTGTGTGATGGTCTGGGGTTGAGATCAAAAGAACCATGTGTCAGAGGAAGGGAGGGGCTGCTGGATCAGGCCTAAACCGGGTGGTGTTTGTTTGTAATCCTAACCAGAGAAATGCAGTCCCTGGTTTAATTGGGAAAAGGCTCCGGGTCTGAAGAAAGCCGTGAAAGCAATGTATGCTCATCGGGGGTGGGGATGGGGGGGCTGTGTTTTTGCAAATCAACAATATGTAGTATTGATAGCTGAACCCACGGGATGGAGCACTAGCTGGTTTGAATTAGGAGTCAAAGGTCCAAAGAGACGGAAAAAGTGGACTATATGAATACTGAAGAGAGAAAAAAAACTCAAATGGGTTCACTTAAGAGAGTTCTGGAATTTTCTTCTCTGATCCAGAGGAAATGTCAAGGAAAAGGCTGCAGTATTTCAGTCTCTGGTCCTGATTTCCCAGTGAATATCGATTCTCATGTCGCCTCCTCACTTCTTGGTGGAGAGATGTAGATATGTCGCAGTGGGGTCCAGCCTGGGCTGTATGGTGGGACTACTCAGGGCAGGGTGGCCAGAGAGAACATGCGATCTGGCTCAGACCCAGGGCTCCAAGGATTTACGGCTTTCTCTAAAACGGTCGTGTTGGGCAACCCCTTTCTCCGTCCTGGCTTGCTTTTTAACAAGCTGTGTGGCTTTCTTTAGTCAAGGCTAGATGTCTGGGTCTCAGTTTCCTTTTCTGCCAAATGGCACTGACCGACCTTGGTGAACTCTGAGCTACTGTTCAGATCTCAAATGCTACAGATTTCTCTATGCTCCTTCTCTGGGAGGAATTTTTACACCAACTATTCTATTCAGTTCTCCAGGAAGAGCAATCGGCACTCAGTGGACAGTGTGCGGACTGTGCAAACCCACCTGAAAGGATCTTTTCCCTGTGCAGAACGTAAACACACAGCCCTCACTCACCCTCCAAAACCACAAAGGACGAGAGAGGAGCAGAGCAGCTCAAAGGAAACCCCTTTTTCTCTGTGTAAGGAAACAAAAACCCATCGAGCCGCACAGAAGACGCCTGCCATCCTAGGGGAATTTTCCACTGTGACCCACAGAGTTGCGCAGACGATCAAGTTGCAATGACACTGTGCTAGGACCCTTAGGAAAGGGCACCTGGTGACTGGCCTGGTAGGCTCTGGCTGCTGGACCTGGCTCCTCCAAGGTGGCCCGTGTACCATGCTGCCATCTAGTGTACGTTTTTGAACTTCCTGGTCCAGCGGGGGATGCGGGTTGAATCCAGACACCGGAAGTCTGAGGAGGAGGCTTCTTCAGTGTTTCAGGGAGCGACCACTGTGCTCTCTCCTCTCTGCTCTAGTAGGTCCACGTAAAGCTAAGCTCAGGTTTGATCTAGTAGAGGTCCCTCCCCCACCATCCCCCGTGCTCAGAAGAACCCCGAATTCCACTAGGGCTATTGCCCTGCATGCTCCCACATTCTTTCTTGGAAAATTGAAAAGTTGAAATCAAAGTTAAAAAAAAAAAAGAAAAAAGAAAAAGAAAAAAGAAAAGAAAAGAAAACTATTTGTTGGCAAACCAAGGGAAGCAGTTACATCACTCACTGGCCTCAGCATCCGGGGAAGCGGGAACCTGAAAAAGTTTACTTTGCAAATGATACAGAGATATTTAATTTCAAAGTCAGAGAAAGGTGCTATTTCAGGATTGACACGATGCCTCAGCAATGTACCCCCCCCCCCCCCATGTCTCTTCAGAACGCAGGCCCAACAATGAAAACACGCTCTTGATAAGGCGTGTAATGGGCGGAATTATGCTAATCAAGGAAAAGCTTACAGGGTGAGTAATTTAGTAACCTCTTTCTGAGCATAAGAGCTTATTTTAAAGTTCTAAATGGCACCATAAAAGTAGTCAGGCATATATCTCCATACCGATACTGGATAATAAACACAGTCGGAGTCGAAAGTACCTTGAGCGACACCCCTCTGTGCTTATTATCCTGTGCTTCCCCACTAATCACTAGAGCCTAAACTTTAATACTCATGGCTTTGTTTACCTAACACTTTGTCAAGTCCAATACATCTTGGTTCCTTACCTTTCCCACAAAGCTTGAAACTCTTGCTTCATTTTTTTTTTTTCCCCACACTGAGATCTTTGGGTAAGTTATGTTAAGTGTTTAAGAGTTGCTTCGAACTTTGAAACACACATTGGAATGCAACAGAAGAAAAGACAATGTAAGTCGTAGCTTGCCATCATGACCTTCAGTGACAATAATAATAATAATAATAATAATAATAATAATAATAATGTGTTACTGACAGCTCTAGAAATCTCCGTGTCTCTTTGACTAACGTTGCAATGAGCAGAAATTATAGCTTCATAGTAATGGATTTGTATCACTAGAATATTATCATTTAACTTAGGGAAGTCAGCAATAGGAAGAGAATCAAGCCATTCTTTAATTTCTATTCCTTTATAGTTGCTGGAACTTTGAGTCAAAAAGATTTGCTAGATTCTGTTAGCAGCTCTCCCCCAACCTTGCTGGGCCACTCCCTCGCTGAAGCCCATGGAGGAGATGGTAGAACCAGGAGAAAGATATTTGTAGTACTCTTTATGAACTATAGCATAAATAAATAGTAGCAAATAAATGTTCCATCAGATGTACAGGGAATGGGCTAAACCCGAACCTAGGCCATTCTGGAAGAGAACTACTCACACACTTACATGTGTGAGTAGGAGAGAGAGAGCGGAGAGAGAAGGCACATTAGACAGGGGGAAGAGGGCAATTCCTCTTCTATGCCTCACTCAAGGTGGTCTTCTTAGTCCTCAAATGGAAAGACTGTGTGCCATGCTGGACTCATGGGTCCTGACCCCACAAACAGAATGCCTTGATGTCTATTGTGAAACAGGCTGCAATCCTCCCACAGCATTACAGATTCAGACAGCAGGATTCCTCTAAGACCATAGTCAGGGCATAAAGAAAATAGATGAGTTTTATTAAATGCACAAATTTTGGAACTGGTGCCTGTGGGGGATATAATAAAACATTCGGAGATATCAGAGGGATCTACCCACAGTCAGTCTAGGAGGATCAGAGAGTGGTGATTCACACCTTTACTTCCAGCACAGGGAGTATCCCAGGAGTGGTGACCTATGCCCTTAATCCAATCTGATTTCCAGGTCATCTTAGTTTACAGAAGAGTTCCAGGCTCACAGGCAGGCAGTGGTGGGGACACGCCTTAACTGAGCAAAAAGAGTATTTAAGGCAGACTTAGAAGGACAGAAAGCAGAAGAAGCCATGGCTTACACTATTAGCCCAGCACTTGGGAAGCAGAGGCAAGAGGATCTCTGTGAGTTCAAAGGACAGCCAGGACTGTTACACAGAAAACTCTCTCTGGAAAAAAAAAAAAAAAAAAAAAAGGCAGGAGGAGGTGGATCTGTCTTCTGATATCACTGACTCTTTTATTATATCCCCACAGATGCCCAAGTTTGAACCCTGTCTTCACACCTTACCAAGTGGTATCTTTTTATTTATTGCTCAACTGTGATCTGCTCCCATTAGCTCATGCAGGAGAAGTTCCATGAAGATAACAATAACTATCACCACAACCTTAATGTCTACATCAGTTGATATCAATGCCTCTCATGATTTATGGAAACAGTACAAGTATAAAATATACATAACAATGGCTTTTGAAAAATTACCTTAAAAATCTCCTCCCATACTCTATGGTATACTATGTAGTTTTAGTTTGCCTGGAACTTGCTATGTGGAGCAAGCGGTCTTAAACTCACAAAGATCCACCTGTCTGCTTTCCAGGTGCTGAGATTGAAGGCATGTGCCTCTACGGCTAGCTAAAAATAATGTTGTGTACACGAAAATTAGTTAAGACATGTTAGCCATTATTATGTCATTATTAAAGTTAATTGGGAAATTGAGGCTGTGTATTTTCATGTTAACAACAAAAACAATGAATTTATATTTGGACACATTCATAACCAAGTAATAGCAAACCACATATCTTACACACCAGGGAATTTTACGTTATGTCAAGTAGGAGACACAAAGGCCCAGGACTGAATATGTACTCTGTGGGTCTCCAAAATAGAAATGTGGATGCTTTGTTTGAAATTATTAAAAATTTCAGCTAAAGATATATCTCAGTGGGTAGAGTGGCAGCCTAGCATACATTAAAAATCCAGGTTCTACTTTCCAGCACTGCATGAACCGAGTGTGGTTGTATACATTTACAATTCTATCACTCATGAGATAGAAAAAGAATGATCAGAAATTAAAGTTTATCCTTGGCTACATGGAGAAGAGGCTCCCTCAAAAAAAAAAAAAAAAAAAAAAAAGATATCAACAAAAAGCCCTAAAAAACCTAAAACCTTAATTTTTTTTCAAGTTGGTGATTAACAGCAAAACATTAACCAAATTTGGGTTCTTGTATGATATGTTATCCTTGTATGGTATGATACCCATGAAGTTTTGCAAAGGCCCCATAACACATGGACAGTTAGCCCAATGACCTCACTCTCCAGTCCATGACGTAAGGTAGTACTTTCCTTTTTGCTAAAGCCTTATTGCTTTACCTGTTGCTTTATTTTGGTACTTGAATTCCTTGTTCAAAACTTGTTTCTGGAAAATCATCCTGGGCATTCAGGATGTTTGTTTCAACTCTTCCTGCCCTTCGTGGTGTACTAAAGTTTGGTTTTTATCCTGTCTTCTCCTAAGCACTCTTTCTGTTCAGCCATACACCTTGAACTTGGAAGACTGGGCACCCATTCTCAAATTTTCTCCACATTAACCATCCCATTTAAATCATAGGAGCCACTTAGAGTTTTGGTGATGATAATACCATTTTAAATCTATTTCTCTCTTTCCTTTTCTCTCTTTCTCTATCACTTGCTATCACATTTAATAACCTTCCTGTGTTTGTGTGAGTTTTTTTTTTTTCACGGTATTCTGTTTTTTTCAAGATAGACTCATTGAGGCTCCCTCTTATGCTGATGGACTCCAGCTATCCAAATGATGTTAACTCTTAACATTTTCCCCATTCCTCCCCTGCTCCTTGCTTCATGGTTACGTGCTCCGTGTTTTCCTCTCCTATCTACATGGGCATTTCTAAGCTGTTACTCACTCATCTCAAGCCACCTCATGCTTTGTCCCTTCCCCTTCCCGGTGTTTGTCACCTTTAGTCCAGCATGACTCATCAAGTGCCAGACTGAAATCCTGTGCAGCTTCACCTTCCGCCCTCTGCTGCCTGTCCAGTCCAGCTGATCTAATGATGGATGGAACTACTTCTTGATTCCACTCTTCCTTCAGACCCCAACTTTGGAGCTAGTCAATCTGGCTGTCCTCATCCATTTTTGTCCTGACCCGTGGGACTTCAGTGGGGTCCCTCTCACCTGTAGGGATAGAATGAGGGGGGGAGACATAGAAGAATGACCACAAGACAAGTCTCCGTTCAAGTGGTCTGTCTTTATTATTTCCAGGCTGCTTATATATGCTTTTGCAGGGCTCTAGGGAGAAGGGAGGGCTGGTGAGGGGCCGAAGCTGTGAGCCAAGGTCAGTGTTTTAGGCCATTAGTCAATGGTCAGTGTGTTCCCTTGTGGCTTTTCCAAGGACTGTCTTAATCTAAAGAATGCTGTCCTATCTGAAGAGAATTCTTTAGTTGACTCTTGGCTAGTGAACCGGCTCCTGACACATCTTCTCACTAGATTCAATTCACAGGTTTCCTACCAACCTGTTATAATGCACACTTATCTAAAAGATACTATTATGGTGTAAATTTGTTCATATCCTTGATTAGGAACTTCTGTTCAGTGGAAGAACTTACAAACTCCTTTGGAAAATCACAAGGAGTTTTGTTTTCTATCTGAAGCTACTAGCAGCCTCCAATCTTTTCTCTTACTTAGCTTAAGCCACTTGTCATTGCTGCTCATACTTGGGGTGAAGTCTCACATTTAGAAGCTGCTGCGTTCATCCTTGTGCACAGGAACACCTTTCTTGGTGTTCTCTTCCCATTAAACTCCCAACTGCCATTCCATATGCAGCTGTCTGGGATTTTGCGATGGAAATTGATTCTACCCTCTGTGCCCCATAACATCTCGCAGCACACATTCCTATTGATGGTGATTGTTTATTCACCTTCTGGACAACTAGCTGTGAAGTTGTAAACTTCAGCATGGTATCCTACTGTTCCTCACAGCCTCTGCACTTCCCATGGTCCCTGGCACAGGGTGGAAATGAACGAATTGTACATGGATCCCATGCACATGGCCAACACTTTACTAGTTAAGAAAAAGAATTAGCTAAACATTGAGAAGATTCTTTGTGAGTCTCATAAATGACAGAACTTGGATTAAGGAAAAAAAAAAGACCTCAAATCTAATGACTTCCCATGATGCATCTGGACACTGAGCTATGATTTGCCAACCAGAGAGGAGTTACTCCCCAACTCAACTGGCATTCCTAATAGAAACTGTCTGTGCTATAGAGTGGCTGTCATCCTTTACTTTTCAGAATTTTGGTAAGAGGAAAGTAAATGGAACAGCTAAGATCTTACTCATCTTGGTCACTGAATGGCCACTCTGATCAGTGACTGCATCTGCAAAGCTCCTTGGCTTACAGTGGCCACAGTTTCAAGATCAGTCTCTGTCTAGATCAGTTATGCTCCCAAAGAAAATGTTGCTTTGAATAAATTGTCCATGTCAAACCCAGTTTCAAGACAGCGAGTGTGAGGAGTCAAGTACTATCTCCAAGTCTGTAGCTAATTACAGAGGGACAGAAATCCACTAATGAAGAGGAGGTGACTTGTTTCTTCTACCCAGTTCATTGCCAAAAGATGAACAGTGAGCACAGATGGATTTCCCTTGCTTTATTAGTGTTCTGGAATACTTTAAGCCAGTTGTTCTCAACCTGTGGCTAATGACCCCTGTGGGGTTCTATGTAAGAGGTCCTGCATATCAGATATTTACACTATGATTCATAACAGTAGTAAAATTACAGTTATGAAGTAGCAACAAAATTATTTTATGGGTGGGGTCACCACAACATGAGAAGCTGTATTAAGGGTTTGAGAACCACTAGGTTAAGCAAACTTGCTTGTCTTTCCTCAAGATTTAATCTGCTTTGAGTCATGTTTTATTATGAAATTGCATGTAGAAGTAGCAATTCCCTCATAAAGATTACAGACTTGATCATTTTAATTCATCAACTTGGAACAAGACTCTTCACAGACTTCAATACAGCCATTTTTGTTATTTTTCTGTTAGGCAGTGGGAAGGAAGCATAGCAAATTTTTGAGACTTGAAATGTAATCATTTGTTATGACTGATGGTGTTTGGGGGGGGGGAGAGAGAGGGAGGAGGTAGAGAAACACAGGCCAACCTTGTCTCAGAAAAAGAAGAAAGAGAAAAGAAAATGTTTTTACATAGACCAAATTAAGCTGTAACAGTAAATTAAGCTGTGAAGAACTGTCCACAGCACAAGTCAAAACTAACTTCCTCAGCAATGCATACAGTGGTGGCTTTACACTATTTTGTATGCCATGTCTGTCATCCTGGACAAATCTCAATCTATTATCCAAATGCTCCCACGAACTCCGAACAATGAAGCATAGACTGAAGGAAGACTAGTTATTGTTAGAAACAGTTTATCAGAGCCAATTCCCTCAAATGGTTTTAAGAGTTTTTCTAAAAGAGGAATATTGCCCGGTATTAAGTTGGCAAATTAGCCTAAGTGAGGGAGGAAAAAAAGGATTGTATGAACACGTAAGGCCTGACTTGTGAATGTAGACAACAAGAAGACCATACTAAGAAGAATTAAGGATATGGAGATGTCACAGAGTTAGGTTTGATGAAAAGTCTAAGGCCCGGGGGTGGGGGTGGGGTGGGGGAGGAGGGTGGGGGAGGAGGGTTGGGGAGGAGGGTGGGGAGGAGGGTGGGGAGGAGGGCGGAGCAGCATGCACTGCAGGAGAGAGGCTGAGAACATAAACTTCAAAGTTACAGAACAAGGCCAGCAAAGTTTTTTTTCTGCAAGGAGCAGATGGTAAATATTTTTGGCTTTGCAGGCCTTACAGTCTCTGTCGCAACCACACAACTCTGATGTTGTGGGAATGTAGCCACAGATAATTCATAAAGAATGAACGTGGCTGTGTTCCAATAAAACTTTATTAACTGAAACAGGAAATGAACTGGTTTAGCCAATGGGCTCAAGTGTAAGTGAATAGAGGAGAGCAAATAACCAAGTCAAATCAATTTATTGTTGGCTTGGCACCATTGTTCAGGCCACAACAGGCCGAGTCATATCTGAATCTGTCTGTGACCTCCATGTGTATTAATTAAAACAAAATTGAGAATGACTTTCTATAATCATCATAACAGAAATTCAGGAATATGACATTACAGTTACTTGAACCCTGGAGGCCTTATTACAAAGACTTTATAAATCTTTATTTCACGACTGGAGTTTGAGGGTTTGTCTAGTTACAGAGACCGTATATAATTAGAAATGGAATCCAGATTAGTTGGTACCTCAGTTAGAACTCCTTGTTTTTGCCCCATGTGATGCGATTTTATATATGTGTATATATAATAAATATGTGCATACACACATATATACATATATATACCACAGTATATAATTGTATAATTATAATAATAATTGCATTATATATATTGATATATGATCTGGTAGCCCAGGCTGGCCTAGAACTCAGTATGTAGCCAAAGGTGACCTTCAACTTCTTTTTTAAAGTTGATTTATTTTTTATTGTTTTAAATTATGTGTCTATGTGTATGTCTTCATGTGGGTATGTGAGTGGGAGTGAAAAGTCTGCATGTGGGTATATGCAAAAGCTAGAAGACGATTTTGGATCCCCTGGAACTGGAGTTACAGGCAGTTGGTAAAGCCATCTGATGTGGGTGCTGGCAATGAAACTGGGGGCCTCTGGAAGAGTGGTCCATGTTCATCTCATTGGCCCCAGACCTTCAACTCCTAATTCTCCTGCTTCTGCCTCTGGGGTGCTAAGGCCACAGGTGTGTGTTATGTCATCAACTCCAATTTTTTGGGGTGCTGGACTCAAACTTAGACCTTGTGGTGGTTTGAGCATGATTGGCCTCCATAAGCTAAGAGAGAATGGCACTGCTGGGAGGCGTGACCTTGCTGAAGTAGGTGTGGCCTTGTTAAAGGAAGTGTCACTGTGTGGACAGGCTTTGAGTTCTCCTTTGCTTAGGCTTTTCTCAGTATCACAGCCCTTCCTGTTGCCCCATGATCTGTATGTCGCCAGCACCATGTCTGCATGCAAGCCACCGTGCTCCCTGCCATGATGATAGTTGACTAGACCTTTGAATCTGTAAGCCATCTCAATTATATGTTTTTCTTTATAAGAATCACTATGGTCCTGCCATTTCTTCACAGCAATAGAAACCCTAAGAAAGATCTATATGCAGCCTATGCAAGCATTCTACAAACTAAGCTATATCCTTAACTCCTAAAGTTACTTTATTTATGATGCTACTTTTTAAAGCTATAAAAGTAGCCTTAAATAAGAGCTAATATTAATGATCCCATAAGACTGAGATATAATCACCATTCCTTCTGTATTGTGCAGAGAGAGTAGGGAAGATTAAATCTGTCTTCATGTCAAGGATATTTACCAATAAGTTTTTGTTTCAATTCACACACACTCTTTTTTTTTTTTTATGAAATGTAAGTTGTATGTACACTGGCCTGGGATTTTCTCACTCCTCAAGGTAGACGTGCACCAATTAATCTTCATCCCTCACACTGTTGCCATTGGTGACTGTAGGTATAAGGGGTTGATCAGACTGGGTCTTCAGAATGTCACCATGTCACAAAGAAAGAACTCTCCCAGGTGGCCTAAACCTCTTATCACCAACTGTGGTCACCAGCAGGAACATGAAAAGGAGGAACACTGTGTATTTTTATTAATAAAATCATTCTGTCCACAAGTGGCTGACACTGCAGGATTTGCTCTCCTTGGACATTGTTTGCCAAACCCAAACACTGCCGGGTGAGCCGATGAAATGTGAAGCATTCCAGTCAAATAAATTGGATTACTAACCTTGGATTAAGATAAATCATTTCCCAAATTTTTGGTCTGTTTGCTTTGGCCAAGCCTGAACCCTGCAAACTCTGCTTTTGATAACTTCTCTAAAGTGGCAGAATGGACAAGGAGGAGAAGTGGGAAAGAATGAACTCGAAACAGTACTCTCAACTAATGATTCCTTAGACTCTTTGTCCCCTGGAGGCGCTGGACTCTAAAATCCTCCTTTAATTGCATTTATTATCCTTGACTGAGGAATTTTATTCTAAAGAAAGTAGAACTGGAGGAGAAAGGTGGATTTCTGAGAAAGAGACGACACCATCAGTAATTCTTCTGTATGTCCTTCATGAATCCTGTAAGAATTCCCCCACGAGGCAGATAAGGTTATAGAGGTCTATACAATTTTAATTCTGTTAGATATTGGTGTTTTCTGTCCTAATTCAACTCCCTTTGCTTAGAGAGAAATCCCAGCCTAGTGTAAAATAGGCAAAAGGCAAGCAAGGATTTTTGATGGTCATTTAGTTTTTTGATTTGTCGTGATGCTAGATGTTCAAGAATTTTCAAAATAACACACAGATATCCTGTGTTCTTTAGTCCTTTCCAAACTCTGCAGTTACAATGACTGGCACTGTAGCCTTAAGGAGGCTCATGATGGTTAAAGAATTGACACTAAGTATTGTTCAGGAGAGATGTCAACTTGAAACGTCACCTCCTTCCTCTTTACTGATATATCTCTATTCTGATGTGGGAATGTCTTTCTATATGTTGTGAATAAAGGACTGTTTTTGCCATGGCAGACACCGTAGAGGTAGTTGGAAGAATAAGACTTTATGAACATGCCACTCTCTTTTCCTTCCCTATGACCAGTTTTATTCGTTGGCCTCAATTAGTTCACATTAAATTACTAGTGACTAAAAATGGCTTTATCCTTTCCGGGAGGGGTTCCACCTTATAAAACTTGTCCTACAAAAGGAAACTAAGCTTCTGCTCCATAGTCTGGGCCTGACTTATAAAGTAAATACTTATTCATCATCCCTTTAATCATGTCACTGTAACACTCTATCCAGAAGGTAATTACCTCTTATAGCAAATGGCCAAGCTCAAGGTCACTAAGGTCGGTCAACCCTTTGAAGGAAGCATGTGGCAGTATTGGCCTTTATAGAGTTCTGTTTAAATGGGGGCAAAATAACATGTTTCTTAATTCTGAGGATACATCAAGTCCATCCTTGGAAAGTTGATTAGAGCTGCTTCCACAGGACATCAAGGGCAATGGGGAATGTTATTCCAGATCACAGGCTGGTCTACGGGCTTCCAACTTCCCATCATGGTCTAAAGCAGAAAACACTGGGGGCGTAACCACATATACCTATAATAAGTGTCAGGGGCTTTTTCTAGTAAAAGGACTTTTGAGAGTCAAAAAAAAAAAAAATGACCACAGGCTAAATAATGTAACAAAATGAAGGTTTTTATTTAGAAGTAACGTGCCCTCTGTGAATACAAAGCTCACTTAGAAAGGAGCTAAGAATGGACCTGCACGATTATCTTCTGGCAAAGAACCAATCGCATTTGGAGGCCTCAGCAGCTGAACCCAGAGTGACAGCTGAAAACTAAAACATGTTACAAAGATCAGAGACATTGCTGAATGCTGCATTTTGAAGTTTGATCCAAAGACCCAATTTATGTCCTGTTGATTTTATTGAAGAGAAGAGGCTTGTTCTAAAGGATCTTTCAAGCTCTCCACCTCCCCCCCCACCCTTTGCTCTTCTGGCCCTTCAGCCCCACAGGATTTTCAATATCCCTGGAAGGTATTTGCTCCTCAGAAAACAGTCCAGCAGTGCTTAGAAGAACATTATGTATTCCCATCCCACTTCCTCCCTCAGCACTTATGAGCAGGAAGTTCCCCTATATTCTCATAAGAGAATACATTTCTCCTTTGCCTGAGGGCTGCTTGTCCATGCAGGGGTCCTTTTGAAATGTCTGTAGTTTGTCCAACATTAAAGAGAACAAAGAGAAAGTAAATTAAAATTTCACTATGATTTAAATAGAAAATGTTACATACGTAGCATAATAATAATAAAAAAGACAATTAAACAGGGAAAAACTTAAGGTGGAGGTCTTATTGTCAGGAGACTGGCTGCTAGATTCTGAGAGGTGCCTGTGTTGTGACTTTGAAATCTTTTTTTCTTGACATTACAAATATAACCACCCTTACCCTGTAGCACTCTTGTAAAGTCTCAGACACTTAAGGCTGAAAGCTGTAATAGTTATTATAAACTGCAGAAGCTCAAGCTATGAGACTGGAAACCAGCGGCTACCCGAGAATGCAAACCTGAGAGGAGATGGCCAAACTGAGCAATAGACTTTGCGTCTCCGTCATCTTCACTGCTGCCCATTCTAGAAAATAAAAATGTACAGATTTACTGCTAGCTCCATTTTGCATCCTAGGGCTAATTACTCTGCAAATTTATACCTTCAGAGCATTATGAGGCCACTGATGGCTACTTTGGTGCAAACAAACCTCACTCATCTTCTTGTTACCACTTTCTTGTTGCTGGGTCACACTCCATTGGACCAACTTCCTGCCTCTACACTTAGCTTCCTTCTTGCCCAATAAATCCAGCTGTTCGTTGAGTGTTTTATTAAGTTAAGGTATGTTGCTGGTGCACTGACTGAATATACAACATTAACTCAGGGATTCAGTTTTAAAGACCAAGCGCTACATTGTGATCCATTTCCACACTTTAAAACCAGCTCAGAAAATTTAGTGGAAATCCTTGATTATCAAGACTGCATTCAACTTACAGTCCAACAACAGACACTGTTCTTCCCTCATTTTATTATTTCCTATGTCTTGATATCCCAGGCACTGAAACTTATAACTTACATTTCCTAAAATTTATATTAATTTTGAGGATATATTTGATGTATATCTGTTTCTTTTGCTAATAAGGCTTGAAGATGAAAGCATTTATATCTTCCAGAGAACCCACTGGATGACACAAAGTCTCATCTTAATAAACTGACCTCCTGCATAATGGTTTTATTTGATAGCTTGGTTAAGGGTCGAAGTTTTTTTTTTTTTTTTTTTTTTCTTCATTTAACCAATAGCTTAATGTTGTTAATGTAGGTTAATCAATCATACTGTCACTTATTGATCTTTCTGAATCTTGAATTTTTCAACATATACAGCTCACATTTTCAGGTTTTTTTAAAAAACAAATTTTCCTAACAGCAATAGAGGAGTAGTTGCCATAGGGAAGTTACTACATTTTCAGAATTTGATTTTCATAGCTCAAATCTAAATTTCCCCCTTCATTTTTCTGGTAAACAGTCAAATTATTGTGTCTTTAAGCTCAACAGATTTACCCTCAATCTCAGGGTAAGGTCATGTATTTGCCCCACATGAGAACATAGCACACAGGTTCAAGCATAAATCAGTTTACATAAAAAGCCACGGTCCTGTCCATTTTCACACACATGCTTTTGTTAAGATTGAGCGCTTATTTTCCAAACAAGCGGGTACGGTTTCTTTATAGGATTGTTTTACAGGGCTTTTCAGCTGTTGCATGAAAGCATGGAGCTGCAGAAGGGTCTTAAGTTGTATCTTATTACTCTTTGTTAGAGTGGGTATTGAATTTGGTTTAAAATCAGTCATCTCCTTTGGAAATTATGTTGCAGACAGACAAATGCAAAATGCCAGATGGTGGATTTGAAACAGAGACCTCATTTGAGTCAATGAAAAGTCTCCTCTTAGTATTTGCGTCCCATTAAATGTTACTTATTTTTATTTTCTTCTCCCACGTAACTGAGTTTTGCTGTCTTATGAAACATAAAATTTCATAATGCATTTTAGCTCTAATCTTATTGAAGTGGTTATTGTGTATAGTTCTATGTTAGATTCTTACTGTCTCTATAATACCAAAATGTTCTTGGCTGACAGGTTTCCACAGGGCCACTAATCTTAGCACATAATGAAGATATATACTGGATAACTTGTCCTTTAAATTAATTCACTTTTTATTTATATAATGTCACAAATGAGAAACTGATTATACATTTAAAAAGGATTCTAGCTTGTGTGTCTTCTTCCAAGACCAGAGAGAAACTCCAGTGATTATGTTAAGCTAAATAATACTTCATTATTCTGCTATTACAGAAATCACAAGACAAAGATAAGAACATCATATTTGTCTGGGTTGCTGAGTAACTGAGCAATGCCTTGTCAGTGGTTTTTGTCAAGAAATAAATTGTATCCTACTATGAATTATCATATTAATATTAATCACTTGGCTAATAAAAAAATCTCAGTGTGCACTTGCAAGCCAGTCTGGCAGCAAAATTTTACTTAAAAAAAATCTCATTTTCAAGCTGCTGAGAGAAAAGGAGGTGGCTGGGAAATAGAGCAAAGGGTTTCTTCAGGTTGATCCTGGCCTTGACTTTGTATCCTGGTCTCCACATGCTCCTGCAGAGAAACTCTCTTTCCTTACAAGCTCTTGTAGCCTTTAACTGTGTGTTCGGGTGTTATATGCTTTTATTATTTGAGTAACCCATGTCCCTTACCTCTGAACTAGAGCTCTTGCTGTCCCATGGCCTCCTTTCTCATAGATCTGTGTCACTGGTCACACTGAGTTGATACCATGACATATTTATTGATCAAAGTATCTTTGCTTATGAATTTTCTCTTGGAACTCTAGCTTTTGAGGCTCAAAGATGAATCAGCAACATCTCAAATACACACATGAATCCATACATATGAATCTACATTTGAGAAAATGAAAATTCCATTCTGAGAACAGTGTAGCTTCTATTTTTATTAGCTCAACATGTTCAACATCATTAGCAACAAGGATTTTGCCTAGTATGTTAGGACACAGAGGTGACTCCAGATGCGTAGAGATATGCTCAGATTTTTATCCCTTCATCCAGCCTAAGGTTGCTATAATTTTATTGTCTTCCTTAAACCTATCAGCAATTAATAGCCACTAATGGAACATGTGTATCTCAGTGCCTTTCCCTAAAACTTTATTTAAAATACCATACATTAAGTAGATTTTTGGGTGTACAATTCCATGCATTTAAATATGTATTTATGGTCGAATACCCCCCCCCCCCATGAGTATTCTGACCAGTTTTATTACTGAAACAAAATAAAGGCAGCCTTTGTGGATCCTTTTGTATTCAGCCCCCCTGCCTCTGAGCTCTGACACCCGGTGGTTTGTTCTGCATCACTATAGTTCTGTATTTGTGAGAATACCTCATCAGTGGAATCACATGGTGTTCAGTTTTTTTTTTTTTTCATACTGACTCGTAAGATGGTCCCTTTGTGATCTGTAATAATCACTGAACATATCAAGGTATCATTAATCTTCACTGCTGTGTGGTATTCCATTTCAGGAATGTATAAGAGTTTATGTATCTATTCTTCCATTGAAGGAACTAAATCCTTGCCATTGAATCTCCAGCTTAGGATGTAGGGGAGTTCAATTTCATGTCAAGTAAATGTCACTGAGGATTGCTGGAAAGATGGAGCTCTGAGTGTGTCTGTGAGGGTGTATGCAGCTAACTGAGGAGGGAAGACCCATCCTGTCCTGACTGTGAATAGCATCATCGCATGGACTGGTGGTCTGGACTGAATGTAAAGGGAAAAGGAAGCTGAGCCTGCCTTCCGATTACGTATGCTGTGTGGCCCAGCCACCTCCCATGATGCTGTCAGCTATTTCTGCCATGATGGGCTGTATTCTCTCAAGTGGATAAGCAAGTAAACCCTGCTTTTCTTAAGTTACCTTGCCAAATATTTTGTCACAAGTAGAAAAAAAAGCTAATGCATAAGGCTAGTAGTACCCTGAGGGGGCCATTGTGTGTTTTCATTACTGTGTGGTCATTAACACTGGTCTATGGGAAGAAGATGGAAACCTTTGGACACGTGGACAAGAGAAGCCCTAATTGTATAAGCAGAAGTATGGTTGATTCTGATGGAAGAGTGGAATGTAGATAGAGGAGTAGACAGGAGACGCTGCTCATGAATTTCAGAAATGAATAAGGATTCTGTCCAGAACTGGGTAGAGCCTATTCTCTGATTACACTCCACTTCCTAAAAAATCGGAGTAAAGCTGAATTCGATAGCAATGGGCTAATTTTTTTTTTTTTTTGGAAAAATATTCCAAAAGTGCATCCAGGCTATATGGATACAGACTGTACCTCTGAGTTCTCAGTGGTAGTAAGCAGAAATGATGTGGAAAGTGTTCTCTTCGGTGGAGAAAGGAAGATGAGTAAGTTAAATATACAGACCAGGCCAGCACAGGGAAATTAGCTACAACTGCCTACGGGATTAGAGCCACTAAAGAAAAATCACATTTGAACTGGGCAGTAAGGAGAGGACCCAGATAAGACTACATCTATCCAATGTTCCAGCTTCTGAAATGCAAATATATTTGAGATTACCAGAAACAGAATGTCCTCCAAGGGGTTCCCTGATCAAAACAGCCACCCAAGGAAATGTTTTCCAACCAAGCTACGTGAAATCCTCTTCAGAGGTGGTAAGAGGGGTTTGGACTGCATTTTGGGCTGGTTAATAGAAGCATGGTTCACTTTTTTCTGGGGATGAAAAAATGAAAGAGCTTTGAGGTTGTGGAGGCTTTCCCAAAGGTGCAGAAGGCCACCAATGTAAGTAGTGTGTGGCAGCATCCAATTCTTTGCAGGATATTGGAGATGTTAAGAACTACAGACATCCCTTGAGGAAAGATATGAAATGGAGGCAGCCTACGGAGAAGCCTATCTGTCCTGCAGGAGGCAAAACTGATGGGGGGGGGGGGTTTGTCCAAAGCCACCAGACCCCAGATGACTTCATCATCATCTCCAGAAGTCAGGCATGGAGCTGAAGAAATTGGTATCTTTCCTGCTGTGTTTGGTGCAAAATTTCTGGTTCCAGTCCAGTTTGGTCCCTTTAGAGTGGGAAACCCTACTCTGTGCTACTGAATAGAAGTATGTAATTTGCTTCTTGATTCTATTGAAGTTCACAGTTAAGCTAGTCGAGATTATCTTGCATCTCAGAAGAGACTTTGGCCATTGGTGTTTGGATTGGTGTTAGAGCTGCTGGAACTCTGGAGATGCTTGAAGAACAGAATGTGGGTTTTCAGTATAAGATGATAATGATTATTCTAGGGCATTGTGAGTAGAATGTTACAGATTAAAGTGATGTATTTCAGGGACAAGGGTAGGCTTGTGATTCTTAATCGTCACTGTCAGTTGGGCAGAATTGAGAATAACTAGGAGGCACACCACTGGGAATGCCTTGAAGATTCACCCTGAATGTGGGCAGCACCATCCCATAGACTGGGGCTTGAGATGGATATAAAGGAAACACTTAGCAAGCTAAGCACCAACATTCATACCTCTAGCCCACTACTGTATGTGTAACATAACCCTGCCACCTTTCACTCCTGATATCACAGCTCCCCTTCTGTGCTGGACCATATCCCCCCAAATAGTGAGGCTAAGCAAATGTGTCCTTAGATTGCTTTGCCCTTCGTTTTACCACAGCAGTGAGAAGAGTAACTACTACAGGGTGATTATTAGAAATAGTTATGGATATTTGGGTACACAGTTTGTGTGAGGTAATTCCCTATGGCAATACTCAGGAGTGTAGTTATTGGTTCATAGGATAAGTCTGTCTACCTGTCTGTCTCCATCCACCCACACAATCATCCATCCATCCATCCATCCATCCATCCATCCATCCATCCATCCATCCATCCATCCATCCATCCATCCATCCATCCTATCTATCTATCTATCTATCTATCTATCTATCTATCTATCTATCTATCTATCTATCTATCTATCTATAATTTATCTCCATGCATGAAGTTTTGGAGAAGCTGTTTGCTTTTCTGCCTGTTTCTTTGTGTCCTTATCATTGCCCTGTGCCATTTGCATATTAATTTTCTCATTCAAACAGGATTAAGAGATACTTAATTTTAACTTTATTTTACTTTTAATATTTATTTATAGTGATGAGTATTTTCTAAATAAATTAATAATAAGTAAAATAAAATGGCAATAGTTGAAATAAAACAATCCATAAACACAAATGTTTTGATACTTTCAAGGATATACATAGATATTCATTCCAAGGAGTTCTTCACATTTTTAAAATTCATTTATTTTTTTAATAAATATTTATTCCTAGGTCACCTACACAAACCTCCACGGTAAATAGGAATTTTCACAATAAATATACTGTCCCTTTTTTCACATTCGCCTGTATGTATCTGTGCACATATGTGTGTTGAGGGTTAATATCGGCAGGAACTCAACACACATAGGAATATGAAACTTGATCTGCGTCCACCCAACAAGAACAATAAGAATTCAGAGGCTCAGTGCACAATTTTTGGCTTTGGATTAAGACCTCTTTGTTTGGACCCTTGTCTACAGGAAGTGCTCAATAATAGTTGCCATTCTTCATTTAAAGATATTTTTGGTTTGGAAAATTTTTGGTTAGAAAATTGAGTCTAAAGGAATTCTATACAGCAACCAGTGGGCTTCCCTATTCTTAAAGTCAACAGTCAAGATTTTGAAATGAGACACATGTAAAATCAAATCCTGGTTCTCCTTGTGCTCACTGTGACTAAGACCAACTTACTGGCCTTCTCTTGTTTTCAGATTGGGTTTGTTGTTTCTATCTTGAAAATAGAGTTAAAGGAGCCATCCATCTTGTTCATGTGAGGATGAGGTGAGATAGTGAATATGATGTGCCCATCAGCATCTCTTGTATGGTGGAAAGACCTCACACATACAGGGAGCAGCCCCACCCTCCCCTGCTCTAGCTACAGCTTGTACTTCGAACAAAATTATTTTCTGTAGATGTCACTGACTAGGAGCACCTGGAAGAAAGGGTTTGTGTTTTTTCTTCCATTTGCTTGACACATAGTATATATTCAATAAATATTTATGAGCCAACAAGGGAGCAATCAGATAAGAATTCACAGAAGCATATTTCAATAAAATGGGAGATATCACTGTGTAGAAAAAAAAAGCATACTAAGAAGTGAGTCTCAGGTTAGGAAAGTCTCATGAAATCTCACAAGCAAGACCAGATATTACAGAGGTGAGGAAGAGGAGATTGGGAGGTGGGTTGGCCCATTCTATAGGTCCTGATGTTTCAGTAGACAAATAACACTGAAGGCACCGAGGTTCTTGTGACCAAGGCCTCTGTGGTGTGATTTCACCAGCATTTAAATGCATGGTTTGGAAGCACTGGGGCATTTAAAAAAAATTGATAACTAGTACCATACAGTGTACTATGTGTCCAAAGTCTTAGCCCCAAAGTGGCTGTGAATGTGACTGTAACTGTGATAGCTGATCATGGTTGTCAACTTGACACACCTTAGTTTCAAAATTACTTTCATCTGATTGGCCTATGGGCATATCTGTGGAATATTTTTTGGATGTAAAAGGGCCTAGCCCATTGGGGGCTATACCATCTCTAGATGGGGGAGCCTGGGCTATAGAAGAAATGTGGCTGAGCAAGCCAGGGCAAGCAAACCTGGAAGCAGTGAGTGTTCCTCCGTGGTCTCTGTTCCAATATCTTCCTCCAAGGTCCTACTCTGAGCTCCTGCCCTGTCTTCCCTCACTCCCCTCAACTCTGAGATGAAGTAAATCCTTCCCTCCCCCAGGTACTTTGGTTTTATGACAGTAACAGAAAAGTAATCAACACAGTGACCTTACTTGGAACAGGGCCTTTGGAGTCAGATCAGGCTAGGATGACATCATTTGGATGGGGCCTAATCTAGTATCACTGGTGCTCTTTAAAGAGGCAGAGGCTGAAGTGCAGACACATATGTGCAGAGAGGAAAAGCAATGTTAAATAAATAAATAAATAAATAAATAAATAAATAAATAAATAAATAAATGAATGAATGAATGAATGAATGAGAACTCAAATGGGGAGCAAGGCTGCAGTTAAGGACACCTGGGATTACTGGCCACCTGCAGAAGGTAGGAAGAAACCAGGAAGGTGTTTCCCCTGCAGCCTCAGGGAGGACGATCCTTGTCATCACCATGAGTTTTGACCCTTGGCCTCCTCAGCTGAGAGGGAATGTGCTGCTGTTGTTTCAAGGCACCCTATCTGAGGTCATTGCTGTAGCATCTTTAGGGAAGAATACACAGAGAGAGTTGTGAAAAATCTCACCAGTTTGCCCTGCTAACCTAAGTGACTAACTGACTAAAAATGTCCATTTTAGTTCTCTTTCCCTATTGGATATTCACAAACTCAAAATTAAGAGAGTCTGGTTTTCAACCATCCAATCTCCAGAGCCTGGACAAGTCTGTAGGCATGAAGAAGTGCAGGAAGTGAGGAATATTAGCAGACACATAGCATTGGCCTATGGCACAAGGGAAACAGACACACCCCTTTGGGTCCTTGTGGATTCCATATAATACCATGAACTTGGCGAAACGGTGTCAATGTTGTGCTCAGAAGAGTAAGGTGTGGGCTGGGTTAGTGCTGATAGCCTGGGGGTTGTATTGGGACAGCTCAGAAGCAGGGGTGTGTTGGGAAGCGCTGCTGGAGCCTTGGAACCTATCCAGAACCATTTGTCTTACGGTCCAGACATGTCCCTTGGCTCTGCCTAGTAGCAACTAAAAGGAACGCTACTGAAGGGATGCACAGGATGCAGGTGTGCTTGGACAGGTTCTGACTGGTGGGAAATAGCAGATAGAGAAGAAATCACTTGAGAAGAACTGACACATACATATTGGTGGCTAAAGAGCTTGGCATGGAGGAATCTATGCTTTTTTTGTAAGACAAACAGCTAGAGGTTAGGGATATGAATTGAAGAGTTTGGGGGAGGGGGAGAAACGGAAGCTGACTTCTGGTGGGAACACAATGATGGTCCTGTCACGTCTCTGTGGAGCAGTCCTGTGTTTTGTGAGTTTTCTCTTGAGGCAGACACTGTCCACGTGATACCTAGGGAGATATAGGTATGGAGCGAAAGAGGTCAGGCTATGTCAAGTGATGGCTCTGTCATTGCATGGTTAGTGGTGCTCAACCTTGGGTTCTAGGGAACTTCCAATTGTTCCAACTCTCAGATGGCAATATTGGTCCAGAATAATACAGAATAGAAGTGGACTCCATCTTTCCCACCCTTCTTAGGAGTTCAACTTTTCTCTACAGCAGCTGGAAAAGTCTCTCTGTTATGGTTTGAACATCTTCCCCAGAACCGTATGCTGAAATGTCCATCGTCAGAATATGACCTTATATGTACATAGAGCCTATGTAGATGTGATTAGTCGAGACAAGCTCATTAGTGGGGATTCCTAATGCAGTGTGACTGATGTCCTTGTACAAAGGTGGATCTGGACATAGCCATTCAAAGAAAATAAAAGCCATATGGAGATAAGGGGGAGCTTGTGGGGATAGCTGTCAAAGTCTAGCAAACTCTGGAAGCTAGAAGCCGTACAAGGACCAGGTTTTTTCAGAGCTTCCAGAAGAAAGAAGCTCTACCAACACCTGATCCCAGGGTTCATCATCCAGTGTCGTTCTGCTCAGTGTCAGGAATGACTTCCTGTTGTTGAAGCTAATGAGTTGGTGGTATTTTATTGTCGCATTCTGTACTGTTTAGTATGAAATGAGCAGTAGGTGGAGGCATAGTTGGAGAGAGGGCCGATGGATTAGGAAGCAGACCTTGGGAGCAGATCCCCAACAGTGGGTTCAAGTAGAGAGCTGGGGATACTGGTTTATTTACCACTTCCTCCAAGGACACACCCTGAACTATTTTATCTGGTCAAGTGTCTTCTCTAGTTGCATCCTGGAGGAGCCCTGAAGGACAGAAAGGATGGGCAAAAAGACCCAAGGGCAAAGACTCCAGGTCACACACACAGACAAGATGTGACAAAACCAGCTCCTTCTAAATGTAATCAAAGTCTTGAACAGGAAGCTGCTGACTTTAATCTCCTGAGGGAAGATATATTAGGATTACAAGCATATCAGTTATTCTAAAAATAAAAGTGAACACGTGAAGGAGACAGATAAACAAACCAGCCAAGCTGTTTCTAGAATACTTTGCTTCTCTGGAAATCTCCCTCATTAAGCTGACCCTTGCAATAATGGGCTTTACATTCCAGAACTTTCTACCACAGCCCTTTTGTTGGTTTCTCCTTACTTCCTCTTTTATTTGCTTCCTGCTTTAGATCTTAGTAGCTTGCTCCTTTAAATGACTACTCGTCTTGACATGGCTATATTTAAGGAAAGGTCATTTGCACCACACACACTTTCCTCTCTCATAAAGCATGGACCTTTTTATTAAATCTTTAAAGATATGTGCTTGAAGCCTGAAGATCTTCATATACACAGGGGAGGAAGGTGCCTTTTGTCTTATAGACATAATTCATTTGTCTTAATAAGGTTCAGTAGGTTGCCCACATTTGAAAACAGCAACACATACGTGTATGCATGTACATATCTATATATACATCTGAAGCTCATCTCCACAGCCCCCTGTCTAGCCTGTGCTGAGCTCATAGGTCCCATCCATTTCTCTGGAGTCATAATTAGTTACAAAGCTTGAGGGGTATGTCCAGTTTTTGGAGTTGGTTTTTGTGGCCTGATTCTTGTGTAGACCTAGCCCCCCTGAACATCTTCTTGATTCAGGGATTCAAACACAACTACCTTCTCTGATCTGATGAGTCCTTGGGATCTTACTGCTAATTCATGTTTAGCAGGACAGCTCTTTCTAATCCCTCTCACTTTAATCTGGGCCACACCTTCTGTTGACAGCCTATAGAAGGATGTGGAAGAGGGAAGCTTGCTATTTTTGCCTGGTTTCTCTTGCTGGCAAGTCCATTCCTTCACTTGCATTGAGCCTACTTCTTTGGGATTCAGATGAGAGATCAGCCTCATGAACTGAACAGCTAGTGGACTTTTGGACAGTTGATAGACAGTCGTTGTTAGACTAGCTGGACCACAGCTATTCTAATATACCCCTTAAATATTTATATCTATATCCTATAGTCTATATCCTATATCTATGTTGTTTTTTATTTATGTAGATCATCTATATCATATAACTATCTCTCTCTATCCTATATCTATCAAATTATCTATTTAATTATCATCTATCTATCTATCTATCTATCTATCTATCTATCTATCTGTCTGTCTGTCTGTCTGTCTGTCTGTCTGTCTGTCTATCTATCTGATAGAATGAACCCCAACTCTGTTTCTCTAGAGATCCATGACTAATACAATGACTGAAGTAATTTGAGTTCAAGGAAACCCAGAGGCTACCTTGCTAGCATCCACCATCAACGGAACTTAGAAGGGAAAGAAAGTGATAGACAATCCTTCCCAGAGATGCAGCCTGTCTTTTCCTTCCCCTCTGACCAATGAATACAGAGCAGGTGGGAACTTACTCTTCCTTCAGGCTATAGGGAGGACACAAGCAGAGGAACACAAACTTCGGGGACGCAGACAACTTTGTAATTTAGCACAAAACAGTCACTAGGATAGAAGATACTAAGCCCTAAATAGGACATTTACACTATGCATAAGGATCAGGAACTACTAGGGAAGAGGGGCAGAAAAAGTGTTTAAGCTGGAGGATACGAACGTCATCTTCTAGGCAAGGCACAGCATTTGCAAATAGGAATTCACAGCAGCTGTGAATACCTGTTCCGAGTCTGCAGAAAGATGGCCCTATCAACATAAATGGAGAAAGAAGAGTGTTGTGATTTAAAAGAAAGTGGCTCCCCCAAAAGAGTGGCACTAATGGGAAGTGTGGCCTAGTTGGAGTAGGTGTGGTCTTGATGGAGGAAGTGTGTCACTGTGGAGGTGGGATTTGAGGCTTCATATATGCTCAAGTCATGCCAGTGAGACAGACCACTTCCTGTTGCCTGCAAGATGGAGGACTCTCAGCTACTTCTTCAGCACCGTGTCTGCCTGTGTGCTGTCATGTCCTGCTGTGATGATGATGGGCTGAACCTCTGGAACTGTAAGCTACCACCTCAATTAAATGTTTTCCTTTTTAAATGTTGCCATGGTCACAGTATCTCTTCAGAGCGATAGAAACCCTGACTAAGACAGAGAGGTTAGAGGGACTTAGCCCACATTTGTAGACTATTGGTATTGATGAATTTAGGGAGAGGAGTAGTTAGTTGTGAACCCACCAGGCTCCAGTGGATGGCTCCAATCCAATGGTCACATAAATAGTCTTGGTTACATTAAGTGGGTCATAAAACCCAAAAGTCATGATTGTGGGTCAGGAACTGATAGAATGGGAGGTCAGGTGGAAAGTCTGATATGAATTGGAAGAGATGAGAGCAGTAATGGGGAGATAACCAGAATATATTTTACATATATACATATATGTGCATATATATGTATTTATATATATATATAAAATTGTCAAATAACAAAACTGATTATAAGAAAAGACATCACTAGGTCTCTTGTCATCATGGGTACCCAAGAGAACGTTCATTTCTTGTGAGCCCCATCACCATCTTGGGGACCCACAAGAAGCAGTCACTCCTGAGTGCTTCAATAGTTCCTTGGGTACAGCTTTACTGTTAACCACTTTCACATCTGGAATTTGGGGTTCTTGTGCTCCACTAAGGGCAGTGTTGAAAATAGATTTTTCCTGTTTTGTGCTCCTTTTCATTCCAGCTGAGTCTCCAGTTCACATCACTACTGAGGCCAAGTTGATGACAGGCAGCCAAGCCACATGTTGTGCCCGGTGCAAGAATCTTGTTGTTGCCTTATTTGAAATGCTAGCAAACTCCTTTTTTTTTTATGACAGCAATTACTGTCCAATTCTGGCACTAGAGACCTGGCCCATGAAGTAACATAACATGAACTGTTTACTTAGTAATCAGTGTAAAAAAAGCATCTACCACCAGCTCGAAGTATTAGTAAAGGTGGATCTTCAGTGATTCTAATCAAGCAACACTCACTGTCACAAGTATAATGTAAACAGCCCTTTCTGGTAAACATTACTAATATCCACTCAATGTAAATGTGAGCCTTGGTCCTCATCACTACAAATGGTTTCTAGATTGATGTCAATTGCTAAAATATTTATGGGAAGTAATCTGAAGATAAGGATGAGAAAGCAGAGTTAGGAGGAGGCACAGAGGACACATCTACTGAACCGTATGAGAAAGGGTCAGGAAAAAATGACAGTCCAGTACGGCAAGCCCTCCCATATCCCCAGATATCTACTAAAAAGTGTTTGTTTATTTATTTAGAACATGCATACACACACACACACACACACACACACACACACACACACACACACACACACACGAGAGAGAGAGAGAGAGAGAGAGAGAGAGAGAGAGAGAGAGAGAGAGAGAGAGGGAGAGAGAGAGAGGGAGAGAGAGAGAGAGAGAGAGAGAGAGAGAGAGAGAGAGAGAGAGAGAGAGGGAGGGAGGGAGGGAGAGAGAGAGAGGGAGGGAGGGAGGGAGGGAGGGAGGGAGGGAGGGAGGGAGGGAGAGAGAGAGAGAGAGAGAGAGAGAGAGAGAGAGAGAGGGAGAGAGGGAGAGAGAGAGAGAGGTGGGGGAGTCCTTAGGAAGGACCTTGATCACAGAGGTGAACACCTACCCAACAAGAAGTTAGAAGTTGTGCCTCCACCCAGGCAGAACCAGTCCAGTGTACGACTCCATCAAGACTCCAGGGGCAATAAGACAGGAATAAAAAACCCAGGGAGCGCCTTGTGAGTTAGCTCTGGCTTCATTCCTGCATGTGAAGCCAAGAGGAGAAAGACATTTTGAGGATGACATCTTCCTTTTGAAACACTGTGATAGATTTTCCTGGAGAGAATAAAGATACAGCATATCTTGCCTAGATGTCTGCATTTAGTGCCGGGTCCTGATGACATTCGTACTTCTCAGCATCAGCATATTGTTAGTGGATTAGAGTTTGGTGATCTTAAAAAAAAAAAAAAAGGGAAAAGAAAAAATATCTTCAATGAGTACAGTGTTGTTTTAACCTTACGGTTCTTGATATCATCATATGCTAACTTGAGATACATGGGGTGGGTTTGTCTGGAATGTGTCCCAGGCAATGGAATTATAAATGTATTTTTAATTCAAGTTGTGAGATAATGGCTTCAGGGAAGCTGACAATGTAGAAATAAGCTGCTAAAAATGTACAGGCTAAAAACAGACACATGCTTTCCTTGTCCCCTCTGTCCTGGTACACATGACCTAGAATCTGGACCCCGAATTTATAGCTTATTTGCATATGTAACACCAGTTGGCAGCATTTGAAGACTTCGGCAGTTCTCTGCACATCCCTGAAGCTGGGGCTGCCACCAAAGGCCTGTTTCAGCGTGTTTTGTTTTTCCTGCCATTTCAAAATGAAGTCATGGGCTTGGGACCTCTTCCAAGAAGGTCCAGAAAGTAAGTTTATTTTTACTCTGTTCTTGTCTCATTTCTTATATCATTCAAAATCTCTAAGATGATAAGTAGGTCTCATGTTTAGTCAATCCTAGAATGCCCAGTAGTGATCTGGGCCACACTAGGGAAACGATGCAAAGGGGAATGAGTTTCTGATGACTCTAGCCCAGTGGCTCTCAGCCTTCCTAACGCAGTGACCCCTTTAGTACAGTTCCTCTTGCTGTGGAAACCCCCAACCAGAAAATTATGTCATTGCTACTTTATAATTGTAATTAGTTACTGTTATGAATTGTAATGCAAATAATTGTGTTTTCCCATAGTCTTAGGTGGCTGCTATAAAAAAGCTGTTTGGCCATCAAGGGGGTCACAACCCTCAGGTTGAGAATCAAACAGTTTTGTTTGGTTGTGGGGGTGCTTTCAATTTATACAGTGATATTTGGAAGGAAGTGAGCACAGGATGGAGGCAAAGAGAGAAGTATGCCACATGAGTTCTATTTCCCTGAAGCTTGTACCATATTCAAGCTTCAGAATATGCTGAAGGTATACTCAAGGTAAAGACTGCTGAAGGAGATTTTATTTTTTATTCTCCAGCTTCGTTCACTCACCTCCCTCCAAGTCCCTCTCCTGTTTTTTCCAAAATGCATCTGCAAGCAGATTCACAAACTTTATTTTTGGTCTTGCATTAGGGCCGAGTGACATATTGCCAATGAAGTCGTTTTATTGACAGTAACACTCAAAGCCACAAAGCAGAGACAGGAACTGGCAGATGTCTTCCGAGATGATGTTAAGGGGGTGAGGTGATTTCTTTCAATTGGAATTTTACTTTAAGGTCAGTTTTTATTTGTAAAGGTTTATTCTTCAAAGTTGACAAGTGGGAGACAGGGAAAATGTTCACCCAACTGTAGTACGAGGTTTCTGGCCCAGACTTTCAGGCCTAACCTCAAGGTTTAGACCCACAGATCCACAGAGACACACAGATGCTTACAATAGTTTTAGGCTAATTGGCCTAAGGCCCAGGCATATAACTTGCTAACTCTTTACCCTTAATCTAACCCATGACTCTTCTCCTGTTCAGCCATGAGGCTCGGTACCTTTTCTCAGAGCAGCATAGTTGTCCTCTGATTCTTCTGGTTTCTCTGTGGCATTCTGCTCTGCTCTTCCTGTTCCTAGAGTTTTCTTAGTCTGGTAGCCCCGCCTATACTTCCTGTCTGCCTTTGGCCATTCAGCGCTTTTTATTAAACCAGTGGGTAGGACAATTATTTACACTGGAACAACACAATCTCCCTATACCCAACTCCATTCCCAAAGCTACCCACTCTGTCCATGCAATTATCTAACATTTTCTGTTCTGATCAGTGTGTATCATTTTATACATCTCCAACTGCTTCATTGAAAAATTAGTTTCAGGCACTAATAAAGCCACCTATGACCTGAGGAGCTGGTCTACATGTGAACACACAAGGCTGAGATTCTTATTTCCGCGCAAAAGTATTATTTTTCTCTTCTCAGTGGTGATTTACACCTTGAAAATCAGGAAATGAGAAATCTAAAGTCAATTTCAGACTGAGTGGGGGGTTCTGGAGTGCTGATGAGTCAGGGTTTAGCGTCTGTTTGGTATTTTTATACTGATGATATATGATGGAGAGCAAGGACTGTTGCCCAAAGAACTTCTTGAGTAGGCCTTTCTATTTAGAGCCAAGAGTTGGGTGGACAAATTAGATTTGGATCTGGAGGGTCCAACAATGAAAAGATTCAGGAACGTTTGTGTTCATCTTTGCTGATAATGTGCTTTGTCCTCGGGGTCTTTGCTATAACACGGTGGAAGATTCGATGGGAATAGACTGAAAACAGGTTGCATTTCTAATGGCCTTCCGTGAGTAGCTCATTGCTTGCTCTTAGGCTACGCTCCTAGTATCAAGCTCTTAAGCCCATCATCCCACCTCCAGGAATTCTGTTTTCATAGCTTCAAGTCAGAGCTGAGGTCTCTTTCTGTGGGTGATTTGTTTCTTATCCTAGAGGGTAATTCTGATTTTGGCTGACCCCAGAAAGCACGAGAAGAATCCTGGATGTCATAGCTGGAATGTTTTTACATAAATGGAATTGAAGATATAATTAAAGAGGAAAATAGAAGGACGGCGAGGAGGAAAAGAGAGGCAGCACAGGCCTGTGGGGTGGTCCTGTCTGGGTGATGGACAGATTGTGCGTTTGGTGCACAGTCTGCAGTTCAGATTAGATTCTGCTCTCCCGTGTGATCAGGCTTTTTCCTTCCCCCCTTTTTATTGTAGTGGTTGTAGTAAGTATCAGGTGACATAATGTTTCTAGAAATTTCTGTGTCTCCCTGAGCTTTGGTTCCAGTTCTCACATCTTCAACTTCTACCAGAAAAGTCAGTTGGACGTTCTGTAAAATTCTCATCCCAGGACACTCAAGTGCTCCTACTGGGCTGCTTTAGTCTCTAGACTCACACTTAGTTCTCAGACAGACACATTACATGCAAATGTTCCAAGGGGAATATGCCCAGATTTTTGACACAGGCTTGACCTCTGTTTAGACTATTAGTGCCACTGATTCTGAATCCTCTTGGCTTTGATCAACGAATAAGTAATGCCTGTCTCCATTTCCTAGGAAACAGAGCTCTCTCTGTCAACCCAGACTCCTCCAAGGGGCTTCCCCAGGCACCTTTTCCTGGCAATAGTGACTATATTGCTGTGTGTGTGGCTGCTTTGGGGATTTGGGGAACAAAGGATCAAGTGTCCATTGGGTGTGAGGTGAGGAAGGATGAAAACAGCTTCAGGTGGTGCATTTCAGCAAATGTTAGTAATTCTAGGACTACTTGTTTAGACCACCTAAGGCGAAGGAAGATGTGGCTGCTCCTAGCTTGATGAACACAGTGAGGGAGAAACCTGGATTGCATTCTTTGCCACTTTGTGCCCCCTTGTGTTCAGACTGCTGCTTTTCCTTTGGAGCGTCTTGACCACACACAAGTACCCGAGGCACATAAGGAGGGATGAAGTTCTCCATAATCATGCACCTGCCACTGCTAATATAGGAAGTGAAAATAACAAAACACATTCCATCCCACACAACACAGAAATGCTAGCCAGAAACAAAAAAAAACCCTCCCCCACAAAATGCCACCAAGACTCCCTTTCTTCTTTTTAGCCCACACCCTTGTGTAAACCCAACACCTAAGCACCTGGAAATCAGGACGGCATACTCACATCTTGCAAGATCTGTTGCTCAGGGTGTGGATTCTGTTGACAGGGTGATTTAGGCATTGTCACTCATGGTACGAAGCCTCCCATTTATGCACATTATGTAGCTTTCCCAGAGGGTTTTTCTTTTTTTTAAGGGATGGTGGAATTATATTTTTCATACTAGTAAAAGGTGTCCCAGCTTATGTTATAGGTTGAATTGTGCCTCTTTCTATATTGAAATCCTAATGATCTGAACCTCAGAATGGGACTTGGTTTGGAAATAAGGTTTATAGTCTGCTAAATTATGATCAAATCATAGAGGAGGGTTCTAGCTCAGTAGGAAAAAATGGACATAGACCTCTACATAGGTGAGTACTGGGGCCTAAGCCACAGGGCAGGACATAAAACAGGTTTCCTGTATCATTTTCTACAGTGACTGCAGGTGTGTTACATCATTAGACAGGCAAGAGTGTGAGGGTGCTGACATTATTTGTATTTTAAACACCAAGGAAGCATCTTTATCTCCCCTGTACTCACTGAAGACCAACTCAGCATCACAACTTATGAAGTACTGTCCCTCTCGTCCTCCTGTGATTACTGTCAACAGAGCACTTATTTCTGGCCTGTACGTCCTATATTTAACCAACCTGAACCTTTCTGTCATTTTATAATGCCTGCTTTATCATTTCTTGTGGATTCTGCCACTTCAGGAGATGTTTCTTTTTCTTTTTCTATTGGCGTTTACTATGAAGTCAAGGGATGTTCATGTGGGTGTTCATTTTGCCCCCGCCCTCAGCATTAAAAAAGTCAGTAAATGGTTTCAGTGGGCAGAAGTACTGGTATAGAGAGACCCAAACCCTTACATAGTGGAGAAAAATGTCAGGTGGAGCTATGGAAAGAAGCCTTGGAATTTCTGTATAATGGAGGGTGGGGTGGTCTCAAGATAAAAGGGGACTTAAGATAGGTAGAAGTTAGAATTTAACAGTAGACGTCACCAAAACCCAGTCAATGTGGTCTCAAAGATCCACCTAGGTCAAGGGGACACTGCAAAGACCTTACTTCTATTGGAGGAAATAATTTAAAATTGAAATAACAAAACTATTTTTAAACAGTGACACAAATTTTTCCACTTCTTGAGTGACAAAGAAAATTGCTTTGTTATCCCCAAGTCCAACTCTTAAATTCTGGTTCAGAGCTGGTGACTGCAATGAATCCCGTACTTTAGGACAAGTGGCTTTGCCGGAGACAGTACAACAATAGACAGGTAGAGTCCAAGCTTTCTGCTACTTACATGAAACGCAAATACAACACATGGTAGAAAAAGCAATTGATGTTCCTTTACAATATTATGAGTGTGAGAGTGTGTGTGTGTGCATATGTGTGTGTATGTGTGTATATGTGTGTGCGCACATATGCGTGTATATGTATATGTGTGTGTATGTGTGTGTGTGCATATGCGTGTATGTATGTGTGTGTGTGTGTTTGTGTAAGAGAGGGAAAGAAATGAAAGGGCGAGAAAGGGAGAATCTCTCAACTACCACCCCAAAAGCAAATTCTATAAAAATAACACTAGATGATTTTTTAACCCTTTAAAAATGTCTCTTAATGAGTGTAGGACATCCACATCTGCTTTTCATGTAGGTGCTAAGGATTAAAATTAGGGTCCTCATTACTGAGAACTCAACCTATTTCAAGCATGGAGATTCCTATCAGATGTTCAGGTTCCTGAGCTGTTTAAAAAGAGGCAATGTTAGATAGTATATTTTGGAACTGCATGCTTATCTCTCTCCAAAATTCAAAACCTGTAGCCTGTGTGCTCTCCAATGGGCCTGCATCCCAGCCATTCATAAGACCCTGTTTATTTACTCATTTCACAGAAATATGTAATGGGCTTTCATTTCTTAAGTGCTTCTGAAGTTATGTTTAAAAAAACCAATAAACTTGAATTCTAAAATAGTCTAGGATTTTCTAGCCATAATGTTGGCTTTGACCATTAGAGATTGCTCTATCTTTTGAAAACATCACTTCCCATCACAAATTCTGGTTGCTTGTTATCTGTGCAAATGCCCATGACATTTACAGTCACCCTTGCTGCTTGGATAGAGGCTTTTGAGGTATTCAGTAAGAAGAGAGATCTTAGGAAATCGCTACATGTTCTTGTTTGAACTAAGCTGGAAGAGGCGGTGGGAAGAGCTGGAGAGCTAATCAAGAACCTAACTAAGATCTGGGGGGCAAGACAACGCCAGCTGAGCAGAGAAGCATTGAAGATGACCCGTCCTGATGAGTGTGAAGCAATCAATCACTGACTGCCTCTGCAAACAAAAGGCATCCCAGAGAGCTTCCTTGGTTCCGAGCATCATAGCTGCACTGCCACAGCTGATAGAAACCGAGAAATCTGAAAGGGGATTTGGTTTGAGGAAAAGGCTGTGGCTTGGTTTCAGGGGTGCTAAGCTTGAGGTGTTTCGGAGAAGTGCTAACCCACCATGAGATAGTCCTCTTACACTAGGACTTCCCTCCCCTCCCTCTCTCCTGGCTGGAGGGGACTGATACGGTCAAAATAGACACTCTGTATAGAGAAGGGAGGGAGGAGTGGAGGAGTGAGGTGGTTAGTTTTCTTTTTCTTTTTTCTTTTTCTTTTTTGTACATAGGGCCTATTTCCTCTTTGAGGGATCCCTGTCTTAGAATGGTTTGTCAGCAGCTGGTGTGGGGAGGTGGGCATTGGGACTTTTCCAACCATAGAAGCACTCATTTCTATCTTTAAAATCTTCCCTCCCATCACCCTTGAAACTGGAGTAGATCCTCCAAAAAGCCAGAGAGCCTTACCCTGTCTGCTTTTTTCATAGACCTTAAACTGAAAGACCAATGTCCACATTCTCTGTTCAGTACAGTGTCTGACCACTATTCTAGCTGAAAATAAGGTTCATTGGTCTAGGGGGCACGGCAGGGGTGGTAGCCTACCATGGGAGAAGGTGTGGTACCAAGGACTTGGAATCCTGTACAACTTTTAATGACTAAATAGTTTCTCTTGTGTCTAAAGAAGAGTGAGATGAGATGATGAAAATGATTATCAACTTGATTAGATCAAGAAACGATTGGGACTACTGATAAGACATACCTTGGAGTGAGTCTGTATGGTTATTTCCAGAGAGGTTTCACTGAAGAGAAAAGGCCCATCCCAAATGTGGATATCACCCTTCAGTGGAAGGGCTTCATAGGATTAGAAACTCAATAAAATATTTTCAACTTGACACAATCTAGAGTCACATGGGAAGAAAGGATTATAGTGGATTTATGATATTACATTGTAAATAACTGTCCTGCCTATGAGTTTAATAAAAAGTTCTGATTGGCCAAAGGCAGACAGGAAGTGTGGGTGGAGCAATCAGACTAAGAAAACTCTGGGAACAAGAAGAACAGAGCAGAAATGCCACAGAGACTCCAGAGTTGCCAGACAAGCCAGAAGAAGCAATGGACAACTATGCTGCTCTGAGAAAAGGTACAGAGCCCCATGGCGAACAGGATAAGAATCACGGGTTAGCTTAAGGGTAAGTTTAAGAGTTAGCAAGTTATATGCCTGGGCCTTAGGCCGATCAGCCTAAAACTAATGTAAGCGTCTGTGTGTCTCTGTGGGACTGTGGGACTGTGGGTCTGTGGGTCTAAACCTTGAGGGTAGGCCTGAAGGTCTGGGATAGAAACCTCTTACTACAAAGGATCTCAGTCTAGGAATTTCCTTTGGCCACTGCCTGTCAGTGATTGTCTTAACTGAGAATTGATGTGGGATGGCTCAGCCTGCTGTTTGCCATCCCATACTAGACAGGTAGTCTTGGGCTGTATAAGAAAGCTAGCTAAGCTAGCTAAGCATCCACCTACAAGAACAAGCCAGCAAGCAGCATCCAGTTTCCTACTCTGAGTTCGCTGACTTCCTTCAATGATAGATTGTGACCTGGAAAGCATAAGCCAAATAAATACCTTCATTTCCAAGTTGCCTTTGGACAGAGTGTTTTATCACAGCAGCAGAAATACAATGTAGAACGTGTGTGCTGTCATTTTAGCATATTGGGCCAACCCGTTATTCCCAAAATGACTTGCCAACCATGATGGCCTACATTGTTCTGATTAGTGACCCCATAAATCCATAAATCCATCCTAAGTTTCTTGGTTAGATATTTAGTTATAGTGATAAGAAAAATAACTAAAAGAAGCAGAGAATTAGCAAAACACAACTTCAAATTATTCATACATAAAGGTTAATCCAAAATGTGATGATAAAACCTATGTAGAAAAATGTGTTCAAAGAGGAAAAAAAAAAAAAAAAAAGCAGAGGTATTATGTAATCAGAAAATCTTTTCTAAGATTGCCGCCTACTAACAATGGATACACACATTCACAAGGGACAGCCACAAGAGGACCCATATCAGTATCACTTAGGACAAACATAACCCAAACCCAAATCAGATGAGAGTATGTTATGTGTATAAGTGGAAAGATGTGGTGTGTTTATTCAGGGGAACACTATATAGGTAGATACCTAGAGAACAGCTCTAAGCAGCCAATAGAAGTATGTATGGTTTCATTGGAACATCAGGTCAAATGGTTTAATAAAATGCTAATTGACCAATAGCAAGGCAGGAAGTATAGGCAGGGTGACCAGACAAGGAGATCTCTGGGAAGAGGAATGATGGAGTTGGGAGAGTCACCAGCCAAATAGCAGAGGAAGCAAGATGAAAATGCTATGCTGAGAAAGGGTACAAGTTATGTAGCTAACATATGTAAGAATTAGGGGTTAAGCGTAAGAGCTAGCTAGTAATAAGCCTGGGCTACTGGCCAAATGTTCATAAGTAATATTAAGCCTCTGAGACAATTATTTGGGAAGTAGTTGTTGGGTATTTGGGAGTTTCCAGCAGGACTAGAACTTCTGACTACATATATGACTTCCATAGACAACTGTGTGGTAAACAACCACATGTCACAAACAGGAAAGGAAGAGAAAAAAACCACAAAGAAATAAGAATAAGCATAAAAAGCTTACACATTGGATGTGAAATGTCTTTCTGTATGCTGTGAATAAAAAAACTGTCTTGGCCTATGGCAGGCATCTTAGAAGTAGGTGGGAAAATCAGAGCATAGATTAAAAAAAAAAAAAAAGAAAGAAAAAAACACCCTACAGCTGCCCAAAAAAATCAACATATAAATATAAGCCACAAGCCATATAACAAGATAAATTAAATTAAATTAAAATACAATAACTAACAATATGCCTGAGCCTTAGGCCAAGCAACATAAAATTAATATAAGCATCTAAATTATTTTTAAGGGCCTAAGCAGCGACAGACAGATCCAAACCATAAAACTAGTCCAAACCAAAAACCTCTTGCACTGATGGTAACTCACGTTGGGTGCCAGGTATTGTAATAGTATTTATTTGTAATATATCATATAAAAGATTAATATTATTGAAGGGTATATTGTGGGGATATAATGAAACATTCAGAGATATCAGAGGACAGATTCACCTCCTCCTGTTTCTCTCTTTTTTTTTTCAGACAGAGCTTTCCCCACAGTTTATGGACACACATGATATAATTTGAACTTTAAGACGGTTTTTGGAGAGAGAAACTGTCTCATGATGGCTGCTGATTTGCTTCCCAGAACACAGGAGCAAGGCAGGGCTGAACTCGGTATATTTGGGGTCTCAATCGAATCTAGCTATGCCCCAGAGTGGTCTTGAATTTAGGAATTACATGTCTGGGCTTTCCTAAGTAATGCCCGAGTCCCATTACACCTAGAAACCAAAGATCAGGGTTGCGATAAACTAGGGACACATAGTCATAGAAGAGGATTAACTGTTGACTAGGTTTGGAAAAATGAGGACAAGGAAGGCAGAAAGGGCATGAAGAGGCTGGCGAGCTCTGCTGGATTTACAAAGAAATGTGTCTCCTGGAATGTTGAATGTGTGTCTAAGTAAAGCTGATTGTCACCCTGCCATAGGGAGTCCACTGGGGAGTTTCTTTTGACAGTAGGAGAGGAGCTCAGAACAATATCCTGGTGGACAATCTACTGTGCCAGGGAATTGAATTGATTGCTATTCAATGGAGGGGACAGTGGAGTTTCTTCCCCAACACCATCTGCGCTCTGAGAGGCACCTAGCTTCTGGATAAGTGAGGTTGTGCCTTGGGTCCTACAGAATGCTTTGGTTGAATTAACATTACTAGTTCAGAATGTGAAAGACTCTTACAAGATCAAGATTAATAATTGTATAAATGAAATAGATGGTTCCTCAGGGTCATACCTTGCTATTAAGCATCTGTGAGGACTAATTTAGTGACAAACAGGAAAAGGGATACATCTAATAGTGTGGACACTAGCCATTTGAATTTTACACTAGCAAAGGTAAATGAGTGTAGTGAGACCACATAGTTCTTCTATTACCAGTTTCATACTCTGGTTTAAAATATTATTAGGCTACTTAAGTCTGAAAGCCACTAGTGTATCTCACTGTAAAGGTCAAGGACACTATGATGGTTCAGGTCACTCTTCATAGAATTAAGAGTCATATTAAGCTTTGATAGGTCACAGAATCCTGACACAAACACCATGATTTCATCAAAATTTAAAGTATTTTGTATAACAAGTAAATATACATACACGCTTTAAATTCTAGCCCTTGGAAGGGAGAGGCAAGCACACCTATGTGAGTTCAAGGTCATCCTGATTTACAAAGCAAGTTTCAGGACAGCCAGGGTTATACAGAGAAACAGAAACTGTGTCGAAACCAGAAATAAAAAGAAGGAAGAAAGAAACTGAATTCAGTTAATTAGTTGGTCAAAAGGTTTTGCTCACTAACCACTTAACTCTCCCAGATTGAAAGCTACTTAAGTAAAGTTTCAGGTTTTTCTAATGTCTGTGGCCTCCTTCCCTCTCAATGCTTGAACTCAAGAGTAAGCCATTTTTGTACCAGGGTACAAGTGTTGTTGGCTCTGTGGATTATGGCCCACCTGTCTCAGAATCACGTCCAGTATTTGCAGACTGCCTGTAGAGTTTGAAAGTACATTTGCCACTAGAATTGCTGTCCTGTTCCCCCAAATCCAGAGATCATTTTGATACGTAGGTTTAAAAAGGAGAGAGAGAACTATGCACTGCCCCATTTTTAATCGGGCCATTTGGACCAATCTGGCTTATCGTTTATAGGTTCTCTAAATCTCATTCAATTTAGAGAGAAACTGTTATACCTTTAATTAAAAATTCCTAGATTATTTCAGGGCCCATATTTGTCACTCATAAAACAGAATTCACCTTTAAATTTAAGTTTCAGAAATTAATATTCCCATTCTAAAAACGTGAGAAGTGTCAAGATGTCTCCATGACTCATAAGCATTAATGTTTATGACTCATTGGGCATACATACGCTCTGCCTGTATTCAAGTGTGTGATATGTGTCAAAATTCTACTTCCTCTTGCTTGTGAGCTCTACAGGTATTTTAGTTTCTGCTACTTTTAGACTTGTTACTCTTGGGAGAGTTAATTACAAACAATTTAATTAAGATCTCTTACTCATTAATGTTCTAGTAGCTTAGTAAGTTTGGGTTGGCTCAGCAGGCTGCAGAGGTTTAATCTCCCTAGGTACCCCACCCCCATTATCTCATCCACCATCAGTACAGTGGGGCTTGTTTCTTTATCCTTCCATGCCTGGGGTCCTGACAAATTTAAATTATCATTAAAACCAGGAATTCCAGGAGATTCTTTTAGTTGCCACCTGCCCTGATGAGGGTTCAATTTCCATTTTGAGTCTTTCAAAGGCAAGCTTAAGGATCCACCAATGCCATTCTCCTCAATAAGGCTTAGCAATGTCTTGGTTTTTTGGTTTTTTTATTATTTTTGTTAAAATCAGAGCAGTCATGCATGGTTTCCATTAACTTTGTGAAAATTTACAGATTTAAAAGAGAGGGGAAAAAACCCCCAAAATCCAACAACCCTGTTTTGTAATATATTAGAAACTCTAAAACTAAGTGTGTAAATTTTGGAAAGAATCACAAAGAATATACACAGCAGTGGGAAATACACAAGCCAGATGTTAAGGACATAGTTTTTTTTTCATGCCCCCAGACATTATACATAATTACAATTTATACAGAATCACAAATGCCACTCACTAATATAGATGCCCACAGTGGAATATAAAAGCATGGAATTCAGATTTGTTTTGGAAACTTCCATACTTTAAATTGACTAATCTTTTCAGGTAGGGCTTGAGAACAACCAGCTTTCTGGTTTAAAAAAAAAAAAAAAATTATTTAAAGCTGTTTTTTTTTTTTTTATTTCTATTTCTTGGCAATGAATTTATGTTCTCTGTTAAGCACAGTGTTCACTAATAACTATTTGGCTAGCAGTCTGTCTGTTCTTATGCATGCATTGGGAACCAGTCCTGGTTGTATAGAAGGACCGATCCAGGGTTTGAGCTTCTCCTTTCTTTCTAATTTGATAGACACGAAATAACTCGAAAGCATTGCTTCTAAAATATATAATTGCCAACATTCTGAGATTTTAAAAAAATCTATAAAATATTACATATTAATGAAAAATATGACGAACACTAAAATCCTTTGAAAATTAATGGGAAATTAGAAATAATACTTCTTTAATAATTAAAATGTCAAATTCATACCAGTGAAAAAGTATTTAGTCTAAGCTGATAAAGGACCATTGGAAGGTACAACTCCAAATGAGAATGTGGGCCTCTGGGTAGGATAAACCTCTGGTGGGTTTGTAAGATTTAGCAAAGGAAAGTTAAATTTGAATTTTAGGTAAGCAATGAACATTATTTAAGGATAGATTTATCTCATCCAATATCTAGGGCAATTTTACCCTGAAACCATATTCATTGTCTATCTGAAATAGAACTGAACTGGGCATATATATTTTATCATCGGATAATCTTAGACTTAGGAAACTTAGAGTCCGGGGGTGGGGGTGGGGTCCCTGTATAGAGTATTTGTAGCACATTGGCGACTAGAACCTGAATGTTCCAGAATTGTCTTGCTTTGGATCCACCTTAAATAGAAATGGCAAACTTCTTTAATCTGTAATTTCTAACACTGGACAAATTTGTCTTTTTGTTTTCAGGAATCTCATGCCTAAAGATAATATATACACACCACTAAAAGCCTGAAGGTAAAACAACCCACAGGTACTGGGAAGTGGCTATTTTCACATGAAGTATCAGATTTGTTTTTTCACTGTGATTTTTATGACTAAGTTGTTTGACATGCATTAAAACTTATGGAGAATTACCATGAGGAAAACCGTAGTCTGTAGTTAGAATTGAGCTTTCAATGTAAACTTTGAACCCTCAGAAAAACCATTTTTTTTCTTTCTTTCTATTATTTTACCATAACAACTGAATCCAGAAGGTGGCTACTTACCGATGAAAATGTACAAACACTGTCTAAAAAGACGATGACTTTTGCAGCTGAGAAATGTGATGGAAATGGGCAGTGGTTTGTTTCAGTGGCTGTTATTTTATAGCCCAAAGCTGCGTTTTCTGGCAAGGAAACCCAGGGCCTGGATGAGAACTGTGAAAACATGAGGTCCTCCACAGAATGCTGTGAAATGAGAAGGGCTTGTGATTCCCAACGCCTTTGAGGCCAGGCACTGAAAACTGAGACAGCAGCATTGTTGGTGGTGGTTTGTACCTTGCTTCTGAAGGAACAAAGGGTCTATAAACACAATGGCAATATTTTCCCTTAGTACCCTGAAAGTTTGTCTCCAAGAGACCTGCTAATGTAAGTCCTGAAGGGCTGCTGGTGGTACCCGTGGACTCTAGGCTTGCAGACACACAGTTCAGTGGATCAATGGATTGATACTCTCTACAGACCTGGATCTGGGTGCTCAGGTTCCCTTCTGGGTTTTTTGTTTTGTTTTGTTTTGTTTTGTTTTTCCATTCACATAATGAAGCAATTTGAAAATGAACTTCTAATTTTGTTCTAGTTAGGACTAAGCACAGTATATGGAACACAAAGCAGTGAATCTCATAGCATTTTAAAATTAGATATTTCTTGGAATAATACTTAAAATTCTTCCTAGAAATTGATACCAAAATATTTGTGGATGACCAATATCAAGGAATTGCTTTACAATGATATTGCAGTGAGAGGAAACAGTAGCGAAGGAGATTAAGTATGGATTGTTATCATCTAAAACTGGATTTAGGTACATGGAGGTTAATGTGTTAGAGGTTTTGTGTGTGTGTGTGTGTGTGTGTGTGTGTGTGTGTGTGTGTGTGTGTGTATTGACACACAGAGTTAGACACAGAAGATTGAGGATTGCAGCAAAGGTCTCTGGGAAGTTGGAATGGACTGGCAGGAAGAGTTTGTTTCAAGACTTCAGTTTGCAAAATGGAGGAAGAAAGGCCCAGCCCTCTGAGTGGAGGAATCTGAGGCACAGGTACAAGTAGAGATAGCTATCTGCAACTCCTGTTGGCAATTAACATGTAGGTCTTTGAAGAGTGAAACTCTAGTCTGTTTAGCATGGATGCCACAACTGCACACATCTGGTTTGCCCCTATGGCTTCCTCCACCTGCATTCTGTGTCAGGTTTGGAGATTTGCAAAGACAGCTTGAACAATCATTGCCAATGAAACCGGGTGAATTTGCACCATGCCTGCGTAGTCTCTGGGGTGTCGGGGCAAACATGGTGCAGTAGGTCCTACCTTCTCCTTGAGCTGCATACAGCCAAGCTCCTGGAGCAGTAACCCCATGCTCTCAGCACTAAAGGTGCACTTTGTCAGAATGGCCAGTATCTGTGAGGTCTTACTGTAATAGGTGTGTGGGAAAAAAAGGGGGTTCACTCACCGTGTCTGTCCTCTAGGGGTGGGGGTGGTGTGACAGAAGCCTTGATGGTGATGTTTCAGTTTTTTGCAGGAGATAAGGAGTGGATAGTGCCTGACATTTCATGAGTAAATCAATCATGAGAGAGAAAGAGACAGAGAGACAGAGACAGACAGAAGAAAAAGAAAGGAGAAAACATAGCCCTTTATAGTCACAAAAGAAAGCTTAGTTTGAAAGCCTTCTCTGTCCTTTCTCTGCTGGGTAATCTAATTTGAATGCAAGGAAGTCTGGCAGTTGCAAATGCTAGCTGGCAAAAGAAGCGCATTTTCATTGACTTCCTGGGATTCTTTGCCTCCCTCAAATATTTTGGATACAGAGAACATGGCACAGATTCTTCAGTCAGTGCTAATGATGAGAAGAACAGCATAATGGAGAGCCGGCCTCATCCAGAGAGAAGTCGTGCAGATGAACGCATCCTGCCCAAAATGGAGGTCGCTTCCAAGGCTGCCAGGCTGGCGACCACGAGCCGCGAAGACTGTGACATCCAAGTGTCGCGGCTCCAGTCAAAGTCGGAAGAGTCTGCCAATTGAAGACAATTAGCAAGCGCGGCTTCTCAATTGTGTTGACAGATGAGGGAGAAAAATCAAATAGATGTGAGAGTTGTGTTTATCCTGCTGCAGTGTTTTGCAATATTATGTCTATTGATTTGCTTTTTGTTTCTGAGTTATTGGGTGGATGGCACGCTGCTCTGCCTGTCAACCCGGCAAGCTTGCTTTCCCAGCTGCTTGTCAAGTGAGAATTTCTACACAAATCACTGCAACCCGTCTCACAGGGGACATTAGGCCAAAGATACTATTATGATTTAATGGAAGGTGGGGGATGGAGTTGGAGCATGTGGCTCAGTTTTCTTTCCATAACAATTGAGTATAGCTTCTGAATTCTGTAATGGGATGCAGCCTGCAGTAATTGTTTAGTAGGCTTCCAAGGTCCAAGAAGGTAGGCTGGGATGTGTGGGGCTGTCTTTTGCTTCCATGGCTGACCCTTTCTGTAATGTGATATGAGTTCACATCACTTTATACTGGGTTGCAACACTGTCAAATTTAGGTCCAATTGGCAGTTGTTGGAAGCACGGAGTAAGGCCTTGAAGAATTCAGCGCCTCCGATGCTGCTACAGTTGTTCCAGATAGTCTGCATTTTTTTTACTTTCCACAGTCTTCCAATTGCGTCGTCTTTATTTCCTGATGCCTTTGAGCCCAGAGTGGGAAGTTTCCCCAACTGCATCCATCCTCCCTAGTGGGACTACTCATCCCTCAATAATTTTAATCTGAAATTTTAATGTGAAGCTGGCTCTAATGTTCTGTAGCAGGAGCCGTGATTCTAACACAGAATAAGCAGATGCATAATAATTCAAGAAGGATCCCATGACAGAAACAAAGCCTTTATATTGCACCAGGTACACTAGGGAAAGAAAATTTAACCAAAAGAATGATTATTTATGGGAAACAATTTAGAAGATAAGACAAGTGAATTAAGAAAAAAAAAAAGAGAGAATTCAGGTCTTGGGGACACCCAAGATTTGAGGTCATGTTTTGTACTTGACTTCTTATGCTATATGTGTACGACCCTTGTGCAAGATATCAGAATTATCCAATAGCTTTTACCCTCTACCTCTGTTAATTGGTTGATGTATGACCATGTATCCAGACACACAAACAGACCATTTGAAGACAGGATCTTAATGTTAGCCCAGAGTGACATTGAAGTCATTCTGTGGCTCAGACTGGACTTGAACTTGCTACCCTCCTGCTTTGCTGCCCAAGTAGCTGAGTATACAGGTGCTAGCTTTATTAACTTATGCTTAAACACTCCCAAATAGAAACAGTTAGAGAATCTCTCTGTTTGCTATTCCTCCAAGCACACTTTGAATCATGCTCTATGTGGACGGGGTGTTGGGCTAGGCTGAAGGGCTCCAGAAGGCAGAAATCAAATACATCGTTGGCTAAAAAAAAAAAAAAAAAAAAAAAAAAATCCTGTACTTTAAGCACATGCTCATGTCTACAGATTTCTTCTTGGTATCACATGATGAGGCCTCTGCATCCAACTTGCTTGCTGGTAGTGAGTTAGGTGCATTTAGGGAGATGCATTGCTTTCCTGCAAAGAACACAGGGACTGTTAAACAAGCACTGTGAAGATGGCTCAATTTTAAATACAATTTACAGGCCCAGAATGAATGCCCTTCCTTACATAACTGACTTCCTACCAGGGAGTTTTGTAGGCACGGGGGATTAGAAATGCCAACTCTAAAGTTAATTAAAATACATAAACATGTATTTAAAAAGATAATTATTTGACATTATTTTGGAACTTGACTGAAAATTGCTTCCTAAGGACAAAAATCTCTTTCTGCAAGCTCTCAGATGACTTAGCATACAGCAAAAAGGCATGCATCACACAGCACGTGGGCTTCTTTCTTAGCCCTGGATTCTGTACCAATACCAGGCTCTCCAACTCTTTGTTCCGTCTCCCATTCCAGTGTTTTTCTCTCAGGACTCATCTTCTTCCACTACCTCGAATGTCAGACAGATCATCAAGGGAGAGAATGTGCTCCGGTGTAGTTTTATTATTGAAACGTCTCGTGCTTCTTGAGCTAGATCATCATGAGCTGATCCTGTTCTCTGCTTATCCTTCTGTTCCAACCAGTTCACAGAGAGTAATACCAGCGATCTTGGGTGTCCCACAGCTTGTCACAAGCTCTTCACTTACACAAATACCCATCCAGTACCAGTGATGGGCACAGGATGCTATGGGAATGGATGCAAATTGATTTTGACTACAAATCTTTGCCCTCAACACACCGATCATCTAGGTGTGATTTGTCATTCACCTGGAGTCGTAGCTAAGGATGAACTAAAAAGGGCAGATCTTTCAAGCATTCTTGTGGGAAGATGCTGTTTTGTGCCAAGAATGGTCTCTTTAGAATTCAGAGGCTTGAAAGCTTAGGACTAGCCACATGTAATCCTTCCAGTAATTCTGTGATACATATATTTCATCTCTGTTTTACAGAATGTGAACACTGAAACACAGACAGTTAAATGACCATAAAACTAACCATTGGCAGACCCAACCTATGCTCACTATTACTGGTTTTCTAGCTGGGCAGTCTCTGCTCTGCCTGTAATCAAAGTACAAAGCCATATACTTTTGCAGGTGGTTACATTAAATCAGGTATGTTTTCCTGTAGCTCTGGGATGTTTAGTGCATCCATCAAGATTCATGTGCTGAAATTTTCATTTCTAATGTGGAACCTTTGGGAGATGAGTATGGAACTCATGGATATGGAACTCAAATAATAGGGCTGATGTTCTTATGAGAATGTACAGAGAATATGTTCCCACTTTGCTCTCTGCCATGTGGGGACATTGCAAAAATTTGGCTGCCTGCAGCTAGGAAGTACACAGCACCAGACTCCAGACTGGAGCACTTTGGTCTTTAAGTGTATGGCTTCTAAAATGGTACAGAATAAATAGTTCTTATTTAGACACAGAAGCATGAACTGTCTCAATGTCTCCAGCTGTAAGATATGACTCATGTAAGTAGCATGGCTATTTCATACTTAACATATTAACTTTGGCAGTCTACAAATATACTCATTCTTTATGATAGTAATATGTTATTTAAAGAGATATTTTAGCTTGAAAACACAGATTTTTCTCTTTAAATCAGGCATAACTTGGATATATAGAAAATGGATAATAGAAAAAAAGACTATGAGTTAAGTCCTGAGCTTCTTCCTCTGGCTTTTAATAACTTCTTTTTGACAGCATTCTTTAAATTTTTGATTATTATTGTGTGGGAAGTGATGTGCATGTGCCATAGTGTATGTGGGAGAGAGGGCAAATGAAATTGATTTTTTCTTCCCATCTTCCCATGAGTTCTAGAGCTATAACTCAGCTTTCCAGGTGTGCATAACAAGTACTTTTGCTCAGTGAGTCATCTTGCCATCCCTTGACTCAATCCTCTTGTTGTCTACTCTTTGCCTATAGTATCACTCCATGAGGCTGCAAGTGCAGTAGCAATATAGCATTTCCTGGAAGAACGTTTCATTCTGGCCTATAGCACTTCCTCTCACAATGCTGTTATTATTCATGGTTCAACTTTTAACACTGGGGCGTCAATGGAAAAATTCCAAGCAACATCCAGAATTTATATTCTCATATCAAATGTTCTTTAGCTGTTTTGTTGACTCTCTTGAATGTTAAGGGGTTAGAGCTACTCTATCCCCTCCTGACGAATAATAAATGGACAATGACCATTATGACAAGGCTGTTTGACCCCAGTGGCCAGATAGAGTCGATTGTGAGTGAGCAGGATCTCATTTGAGGCATTAACCCAAGGAAAAAAAAGATGGATGTTTTTTAGACTATGCAACTCCCCCCTACACAGTAGGGCCACTATATCTTTCTTTTCTTTTTATATGCTGAATTTTTATAAAATTGAGGAGTTTACAAATAAAGATTATGAATTCATAATGAGACTATCTTGAGATAGAGATGTCAAAACAATCTGCAGAGGAAATGGGAAGTTGTTCGCAGCTAGAAAGAAAAGATATACAGAGAGACTTTAAGGTTTCTGAAAGTATGATGGTATCAAGAGCTGGCTTTACCGTTAATTTTTAACTCTTTTCCCACTGGTCCCACTAAATACAATGCACTTATTATGCAAAGAATATTTGAAAGAAACTTTCTAGTAGTTCCCATACACACCATACTGTTTCTTCTAAATCTTGAAATTCCACCCAAATTTACAGAAACATGACACATATAGCAAAAACATATGTGATACTTTGAGGGTGAATGGCAATTAGTTGGGAGATCTGAAAAACCTGCTTGGATTGTAGGATTGTGCATCACACAGACCTCAGTAGTACGTCTGGCTTCAGTTCTTACGAGCTGAATTTTCTTGGCAATGCTTTATCTTCCCACATCTCCATTTCCTGTTTTGTAAAGTACTGGGAGCTATTATCTATTTTAGAAGAGGATTTAATTTTAAGAAAACCTGAAAGGAGGTATTTAAAGTGCTTAGAACAGCATGTCTCAGTTAGATTTTGTTGTGACAAATTATCTAAGAAAACCACCGAGAGAAGTTTAATTAAACTCATGGTTTCTTAATCTTTAGTCCTGGGTTAACTGGTTCCATGTTTGGACCTTTGGTGAGGTAGTACACTATGGGGGATGGAGACCTGTTATGGTGTGGATGTCCAGTGGAAGGTCGGCAGGAAGCAGAAGGCAGATGGCTGTGCGCTAGGAGAAGAAAAACTTCCCACGTTTATCCCATCTGGATCCTCAATGTATTGGATTGAATCATCCATATGCAAGCAGGGACTCCTCTTCATAGTCAGCCCTCTCTTGAAGTATCCTCACAGATAGACCTAAAGATGTAGTTTGTATGTAATCTTGTGCTTTTCAGTTCAGCCAAGTTAGCAATCAAGGTGAACCATTAACTAACCAGACAGAGACTTGCTCCCATATGTACTTAAAAGACCTCTTCTGAGTAGACTGCTAACTAAGGTTCCAGTGGCAAGTCATGGGTCAATCTAAGATCTTAAAGGAGTATATAGTACCCATCAAATGAAAACTTTTTAAAACAGCAAATCAATCAAGATTTATAAAATCATACAGAACAATGAAGCATGGTAAGATAACAGGAAGTAGAGTAGGTTATTGAGACATTATGAGTTTTTGATTAACAGAAGATCAGTTTTCAATTGATACCATTTCAATGGCTTCTTATTCTACTCCCATGTCAAACTAATCTTGGACTTCACAGACCTTCATCGACAGTTTACTAGCTAACTAATTAACTATTTTATTCATTGAGACAGGATCTCACTATGTAGCCATGTCTGGCTTGGAACTCAGAGAGACCCATCTGTCTCTTTCTCCCAAGAGCTTGAATTAAAGAATTAAAGGTGTGCACCACCACACTCAGCTACTTATTTACTTTTAAATATTTAGTTTTAAATACCTTGTTTTTATTATTTTAATTGTGTGTGTGTGTGTGTGTGTGTATGCATGTGTGTGTGTGTGGGTAGGTGCATACATTTTTGTATTTTTGGTTGTGAGCCTAGCCTTTAATGGCCAACCCATCCCTCCAGCCCAGTGTGCATACATTCTGATGCCGTTAGAGGCTAGAAGACAGCATCAGATTCCCAAGAGCTGGAGTTACAGACAGTTGTGAACCATTAGACATGGGTGGTAGGATCCAAACTCTGATCAGCAAGTGCTCTTACATGCCAAACCACCTCTCTGGCTATTTGTTTATAGAACTTCTCTAGACATGCAAATCTTTTACAACCAACACTTGCCTGAGATAGAATCGGATCTTCTTTAGGGCATGATTTTCAGGCTTTGGGTTCAAGAACTTTCTCTTCTGTGTTTCAGAACTTTTCTGAAAGTAAATATCAGTTATTAGAGACTTCTCTCCCCTTGAGATCTAAGAAGCTTCTGAGACATTCATAAGAGAATGCCATGCTCTTATTGGTCAGACACTGGGGATTGTCTTACCTTCTACTGTAGTTCAAAGCAGAGTGAAGTCAGACATGGACCACAATGGTACATTCTCAATCACGGTCACTGAGTTATTTATTTAATCATTCATCAGCAGTTTTTCTTCTTTGCTTTGGGAGAAAAACATCTGCTATATTATGTTGGCTACACTACTAAGTCACATTTAATTGTATTATAAAAAGACAGGGAGAGTGAACGTTTCTTCTTTTTAAAAATTAATATTTATTCTCTTTTTCAGTATGATGCTTCTCCTGAGTACTGATTCTAGCATTTAATTTCATCATCTTCAAATATCCAGGATGACAAATTAAAATGGCATGTTTTAATTTGAATTAAAAATTAGAAACTGGTTGAGGAAACAGAGAACAAAGATATTTCTTAGAGCCAAGTCTTAGATTTCTTCTTCTTTTTCTTTTTTAATCAGAAAGTGTTTTTCCAATATATTGTTGGTTAATTGTAAGTTCCAGCCTCGTGGAGCTGTTGACTCTTTAGCTAGTAACTCCTTATGATCTGGAGCTTTGGGGTCACAGAGAGAGGAATGTTTCACTCTTCTTGGAACAATTCCAGTCCAAGGAGCAGTAAGATGTTAGGTTGAAAGAGCCTTAGTCCTTTTGTGCTTCCATCTATATGGGGCTGATTCAGCTTCTTCTTGGTTCTTGGGCACAGTGCTCCCACACCTTTGATGTACTGCTCACTTAATTGTATTTGACTGGCTTTCCACTTTCTTTTCTATCAACCAACTATTCTTTTCTCAACTGGATTACCCACATTTGTCTTTTATTCCCAATTTTGAAGACAGGCTTAACAAAGACCCTTCAATAGAGGTTTGTTGAATGAGAGGTTAGCTAAAGCCTATAACATATGTGACATTATATGAAGAAATGGACAATTACATAACTCTCACTTAAGCAATGATGATGAGTTATAGTATTGTGAAGACCCACTCAAAAAAGCCAAGTTAGCCTGTTATCATAGTACTTCCTCAGTTTATAAGAGGAACCTCTTGCCTGATGTTTTAACAATGGAGATATACTGGCACAGTGTATTGTCACATGCAAAGTAATTGATAGTAGCTTTCTGGTGGCTCTTACCTTCTAAGCTCTCTACTCTGTAGAAGAAGGGTCTACCTGATCCAAGTTTCTGGTGTTTAACATGAACAGTGAGAACCAGTGATTTCAATTTAACACCTTCCAACAACTTCACAGAGAAGTGCTGAGTACTTCCAGCAATATGAAGGATTCTGTCCCCATCCCACATCTGACATGTATTTTAACAGAGGTTCTACAGCCTGGTAACTGCCTGAGTTCACTTCCTCTAGAGGTCAAGCTTCAGGCAAGTCCTGTCTACCTGGATCCTCAGCTACTTCAGGACAAACTAGTGGGCCACAGACTCACCCTATCACTGAGGTCCATCTCTTAGAATTATTTGGGTAGAGACCTCTGTTGGGTCCTCTATCTTAAATCTAACATAAAAGCTTCCATTTCTATCTGTTGCTTTTGTAACTTTTCTTTATCTGACTATTACTGGTCATTTTTTATCATTTTAACTCTATTAATATGTATCTTATCTCTGCTCAAATTATTGTTTATGTTTTCTGATTGGCTCTCAGTGGGCATATCAAATGCTAAGTAAATGAGGTTCAAAAGAACTTGTTATAAATTCAAAGCCCATGTTATTATAAAGAGTTATCTATTTTGACATTAGATACTTGATACTATTATGCTAAATTTTTAACAGTACATTTTGTAATCATCTATTGCATACTGACATTAAATATCAGAGAGAAAAAAATCCATAAATTTAGTTCCTTGTAGTTTCAATTTTATGTAATTCTGACAAGCTCTAAATTAAATGATTTTTTTAATTGTTAAAAATCAGCACAATGAAAATAAGAAATTTTAGAAGTTCTAGCCTGCATCAGCTGTACCAAGCAGCCTGTACATGATAGATCTTTAATAAATGATTAGAACCACTGCAACTGACAGTGTAATGTAGACCAAATATTTCAGTTCATTAAGTACTATCTAGGGAGTAGCTTTTGAGATATACCTTCTCCAACTACATATACCTCAAAAAACATCTTCAGACTTGGCCAGTCATTTTGAATGCATGAGTACCAGTGGTTGTTGCTGATATTAGTGTTCACATGGTGACTTAAAAAAAAAAAAAAAACATTGAAAGGTCACTAAATATAAACTTTACTGAAAAAAACATAGAAGAAAAATGAATAGTGGTCACCTTCATACTACAGTTTCACCTGAGAAATCAGTCATATTAGGAAACTAAGCACCACCGAGCTTAATGAAGTCTCTGCCATTGTTAGAACCCAGATAAAGGCCTTTGTCATTGCCAACAGCTACCTTCAGATTTCTGGGGCAGATTTCCAGGTGACTGGAAACAATTTACAGTCAATTTCCTTGAAGGATGGTAAATAAACCATCACTCATGAACCCATTTCCTTCAGCTATAATCCTATTGACTATATAATTTTTTGCTTTTTATATGAACCCTTTCTCATAAATTAGATGTAGTGATAGCACAGGCTTCCCCTAATTTTAGCTCTCTTTACTTCTTCAATTCTATTCCAGTTAACTAGTATATTTTAGGCTGACCATATGAAAATAAATCTCTGTGTGTATGTGTGTGTATGTGTCTGTGTGTGTGTGTATGCTTCTTACACACACAGAGAGAAACAGACACATACACGCATACACACACACACACACACACACACACACACACATTTGTAGCAATTTTACAATATCAAGAATGAGTGTCAGTCAAATTTTCCTGGAAAGGATTATTGAATATTTTAAATTTCAAGCACCAGAGTTGCTGCTCTTCCTGTTCATCCCTGCCATCATAGTGTGCTCATGTGCAAGCAAATGAAGACAGCTGAATTCCAGGAAAACTTTACATTACAATTTGAATTTGGAAGAGCCCATGCAGGTTCATGTGTCTGAACACAGGGTTGGTCCTCAGCTCCTGGTACTGTTCGGAGAAGTCTCAGAACTTTGGGATATGGGCATGGGCAGACAGAAGCGCAGGTGGTACACACTTGAAGGTGGATGCTTGCTTCTAATTCTGGCCTCCTTCTGCTACCTCTTGATCTGCCTCGCGTGTGAACAGTCTCTGCCACATGTTTTCTCCACTATGAACTCTCTATTGCCTTCCCAGCTATGCAGGAACGCAAACAAGCCAAACCAAACCATGGTATTTTTGAGTAGTGATGCTCTAAGAAACTATTTTTTTCTTCTTACTTTCCTATATTTTAGATAGTTAACATATATTTTATTATCAGAAAATTTAGTTTGAAAAAATGTTTTTCTTCACATTTGGTTGCATAAATAACCATTTCAGCTATTTTTAGCTTGTCTCTTATAGGTATCTTACATCTTTGCAACATGGCAAATCTTGATTCCTTTATGCCATTGAATCCAGGAGCCCATACAAAGCTGGCTACATAATCTGCTCTGGTAAGTGATATGTGATTGAAATTTTCTCATAGTGATTCAAAGCAAATAAAAAGCAGCCAGCGACAGTAACATAAAGCCTCCTCACGTCTTGAGATAGCTAGGACTATTTTCCATTGTCAGTTCACGAGAAAATATTAAAATGTTTATGAACGAGATCCCAAGTTTCTCATTCTTAGGGAAATGGACACAGAGGTGTAAAAAGTGTATTACCTCTACTTAAGGAGCCTATTAATATTCCTTAGTGTTTCAGCCCCTTTTAGAAAAATTATGAAGCAAAGATGGGAAAAAGCTCTATAAACATCTCAGGACTCTCGGCATGCTTATGATTTGGGACCGATGATTTATTTAGTTCTGAGATCAAGATAGATATTATAATATGGTGCAAATTAGAATGAAGATACTAAATAATTTACGCTAATGCTCTCAGTTATAAAGATAACTGCCTCACTTTGCAACTGATATAAATTAAGGGAATATATTTAAATGTATATTTTAATCAATCAAGAAGGCTCGTCTGCCAGCCGATGTTAGATGCTAATGCATGCGCTCAACGAAACGGTCTGTTTATTAACTAATTAAATGCCAGCTGACTGAGCTGCTGAATTTAGACATGGGGATGATGATAGTATGCTGTTCTGGTCACTGGACACATTTCACAGCTGAAGTCCAGCGTTCGATGAACAGTGAGACAGTTTAATACCAGATGGTCTAAGATGTTGCTTATTCAAACTGCAAAGTCTTTGATGGCCTTAAGAAAAGCAGGTAGCTAAAGCAACGACTATCTACACTCTACAGAAGAAAGTTAGCCCATAAACTGAGACCCTGGAGTTCCTGCTGATGGTGACTAACTAGCTGCCCAGCACATAGTAGGCTGCTCAATGAGTACACAATTGGACTGAATGAAGCTGAATTATGCTTTTAAGTGCCCTGATGAGCCAGAAGAAAGATGTCTTTTCAATCTTGGGGACTTCACATAAAGCATATCTAAGTATCCACCAACATCAAAAGCTTGTGGAACATTAAAGCAAGGGGAGGGAGTGCAGGTAGAGGTGGTGAATGCTTGCAATGAAAGCAGAGCCAACAAATTAGGCTACATTAGCTGCTGGGGAGAACAAGGTATGAAAGAGAAGGCATTTGAAAGGAAAGCCGAAGAATGAGCCGCACTGGAAACACAATCAGTACCGTTTCCTTACTAATCAGAATCCATTTTCTTCAGCTTTTTTTTTTTTTTTTTTTTTTTTTTTTTTCCTGCACAAGCATTTTTTTCTCACACATCGTGGGCATAGAAAATAAAATCAGACAGAAAAGGGGAGCCTCCTTAGATTCACAACAAATCACTGTCAAACCTATCTTCGGGATCCGTCTTCCTTTTGAGATGGCTTGTTTAAATCTTCAGGAGAAGATAAAGGTGATTTGAACTGAACGCTGCTTGCTCAAATAGAAGTAGCTCTATCTCAATTTCATCTTCAAATGAATTGCCCTTTTCGAGACATGTTAATGTTTTGCCTCTTGAGATTTTTTTTTTTTTAAATCTCTTCAAAAATGAAGGTGATGTCACAAACTCTAGACCGTCATGTGAAATGTGGTAGTTAGTGAACTTAAGGATGTTAAATATAAGTTAGTTCATGGATGTGAACTTGAAGCATCAGGTACTCTGTAAAACTCTCAGTACTTATAATGTTTGAGATCCCCCCCCCCCCCGTATCTGTTACTGTTTGAGGGTTTTATTTTCTATGCCACCAGAAGAAAACTTCGCAAAAATCTCCCCAAATTAGGCAGCTCATTGAACCCTCTTTGATATTCTCGAATTAAGGATGGATAATTTAATGGCCACCTTATCTCTAGGCTGCTTAGTTCTTTAAAGACTGCCTGGATAGTGCAGGTCTTTAAAGTCTAGTTGGAGCTGCTTAGCTGGGTTTAAAACTAGCAATTCCATCTGAGCCATAGTGAGCTAGCAAGCTAACCATACCTACAGTGAACTCCTTAGGTTTTGTTTTTTGTTTTTTTTTTTTTAAAAAATGTAGGTCACTAGCCATGAATTTGGAGGTACACTTCCTGAAGTTTCACCACAGGCATTGCCTCATTGGCTGGCTCCGCCCTGGATTCTTGAAAGTCTCCATGAACTTCCCCAAAGCTCCCAACCTCAGTGAGGATTACAGCCCTCAGATTTATTTCTCTAGGCAAATAGTGACAAACTTTCTCTCTTCCAAACCTTTGTCGAAGTTTAGGAACACCATGGACCTCGCAGCAGAATAAATGTCTCCATTGTTGTGCCATATTACAAAGAATGAAGAGCCTAATGATTACGTTGAACAAAAGAATTCAGACAATGCCCAATCTGCCATGCTAGTTCAAGAAGAGGCATACTTTGCTCTGGCCATTCAGAGGGATTGTGGTCACATGAGCTTGCTGGCTGGTGTGCCACAGCATGACTATCTGTTTACCCACGTCCAGTCACTGACGGAATTAATGTTTCTAAAGGTTAAAGAACCCAACCACAGTTTATTACTTCTTCCTGGTGAGGTGTCAGTGAAGATAGACAGGTCTGAACCACTTTTTATTTTAACCCTTATCTCACCTTCTCCTGTGAAAACACGGAATAAGGAATGTTAGAGCAGCAGGACCATTTACATTTCATTTTCAGGACATTAAATCTGAAGTTTTGGTCTCAGCTGTCTTCCTCTGTCTGTCTTGTCTCTTCTCACTGCCTGGTTGCATTCTTGGTGTATTGAAAACAATGTTGAGTGACTGTTTCTGCAGCTACCATTGAATGTGATGCTTTGAATCCAACTATCTCGTTTTTGAGAGTAAGACATATGCTCTTTTGCTTTCCACTTTAAGAAAAAAGGAACATGTTGAACAAGTGCTTCTATTTATAAAATTAAGGTGAATATCTCGCAGAGCAAACTGGCACTTAGAAAAATTGTAACCGAAGCTTGAGAATGTCCTTACAAACCCCATCTGTAATCTTCTCATTTTACAAAGGAAGCAGCCGAGGCCTACAGGGTATTAAGGATTTGTTTAAGGTTGTGTTGTATTCTTAGTTGTTTAATATAGGTCTCCTGAGTCCCTGACCACCATGTGGATCCTTTGTTTCATTGTGCCGTGTCTCATTTGTGTGTACATGATATATCCATTGGTATCTTAGTCACAAGATAAGAAACACAAAATATTCACATAAATGAAGTCTGCTTTGAGCTGTGTTTCATCTTTCTATGGTTATATTTAAGATCAGCATTTTATTTTGCCCTGAAATTAAAAGAACAAATGCACAATATTACATGATACCATTTCTAAAGCCCCATGAATCACTGGAAATGATATAGACGTGACAACATCCATATAGTCTATGGCAATTATCGCGCCTCTCTTATGGGATAATTAGGAGATGTTCGCCGAAATACGCTTTTCATTTCATTCACTGGTAATGACCACGCTCTCCTTCAGTGAAGATTTATTTTCTCCCCACCTCTGCTTCAACTAAGCTAAGCACACTTATTCTCAACTCATGCAAATGAAAGGTGTATATTCCAATGCAAGTGTGTGTGTGTGTTTGTGTAATTAAGACGTACATATTAACTTTTTAGCTGACACAAGAAGGTACAGCTTCAAAATATTGGAAATTTGTTCCAGATAGAACACATCTTCATGTCTTCAATTCTATATAAAACAAGCGATATTTACAGGAATAATTCTCTATGTAATTACACAATTATTAAAAACACAGTAGTGAAGTAGCGGCTTTTATCAAGTCATTCAAATTAGTGCTATTTCATACTAATCACTATCTACTTGAATGTGTATTGCTTGGATGTGACTGTAGAAAGCTCATTAAATAAATTTTCTTTAAAATTTAATTACTGGGAACTTCTTCAGATAATAATGATTATGGGTATAATTAGGATCTTTGTTCCTCTTTGTTGTTAGACTAAAAGGTACAAAGGCTCGGAGAAAAAGAGATTGAAATTGCATATCCAACACTTGGAGTAGTTGTCACAGGCGTTGTAGAATATTAAAAAGCCCCATCCAGCACTGGCACGCATCGAGATCGAAGCATGGAAATTGTAATTTGGCATTTAGTTATTTAGTCTTTCATTTACATCCTAAATTGCCCGGGATGTAGCTGAGAACCATAAGTGAGGAACAATAGAAGGACCTTTCCTTTAATGTCTGACTGTAGAAGATGCTACACTCTTCTAATACCTTCCCCGTAAGGACTCAGGTCCTGAGCTCTCATGAATTAGCAAGCTCACCAGGGAGGTACCATTTTCTCTTGCAATTCTGAATAAAAATGTCACATTAATCAGTGAACTTGGTGCTTCGGACCCTCTGTAATGTGACAAAACACATTCATGCTCTGATTAGTGAAAAATTCATATCATCTTTCTATCGTGATAATGGAACTTGGCATAAAGTGAAGGCTACACAAACTCTTTCCTGAGACTACTCCATCTAGAAGCAGTATACACCGAGCAGAATGGCTTCGTATAATTCCTGGATTTTATTGCTGTAATGATTCCCCAGCTCCTCAAAAACGATTACTAATCAGTATTTTAGCACATACAAATTTTCCCTCTTATGAAATTCTGAGTTCAGAAGTGAATTGTGGATATCTTATTAAAGACTTCTGACAAATGTCAGGAGTGAGCCTATGCTCATCTAAACCACACACACTGTTTGCAAAATATTCAACATGAGATGTTAGAAAATATTATTATGGCTGAATATGCATGTAGTTCATGAAAGTGGAGACGAAGCTGAAACTCTTAGTTTCATTGCCTCAATATAAGCTGAAGGGGCTTCCATTTACATTAGGAAGAAAAAAAGAAAACACTTTATATGAACTTAAGATTTCATTTCTTTTGCGTTAATGCCTAGATATTGAAATTTTGAGACATAGTGTATATATTTAATTTTTAAAATGTGGATTAACTATTTTCCAGAATTAATTTTTAATTTTTATGTCCCCAACAGAGTTTCATCACTCCATACTCCCAACAACACAGGATGATCAGCCTTAAAATTTTAAATAATTAAGTGATATGTAGTTATATTTTTGACATTATCTTTCATTTCTTAATGAAAAGTGATTCCAAATCTCTTTCCCTTCACTTTCCGTTTTCAGGTAAAGTCAGTGTAACTGTTTTTCCAATTTAAAAATATGTTGGTTGTTTTTCTTGAGTTTTGAGGAGTTCTTAGGTGCTTTAGCTCTTAAGCTTCGAGTAGAATGTGGCTCACAAGTACTCTCTCCCATCTGTCTTTTCTTATTATTGGCAATGATCATAAAAGTGGAAGGTTTTGGTGTGGCTGAAGTCCATCATTTCCATTGCGCTTTTGGCATTGAGTATATTATTGCCTAATACGAGGTCACATATTTCCTTTCTGCTCCTTTTTCATAGCTTTATATATGTTTCATAGCACTAACCTTCTATCCATGGCATGGTTTCCTTGGAATTGCTTTTTATCTTTGTTAGGTATAATACTTTTGAGTTTCTGTTGTTTTTCTTCTGGAAATCAATTTGCTCTGATATCATGTGTTAAAAAAATAGTGCAGAGTTGTTAGCTTTTATTTTTATTGAAATCGGGTGTCTATGTATCATTCACATTTATATCTATTTTTGGACTTCTTTTACTGTTCATTCAACTGTTGGTCTGCCTTCAGTTAAGTTGTTAACCTGCCTGGATTTCTACAGCTTTATCCTAACTCTTTAGGTGAGATCCTGTGAGTTCTCTCGTCTTCTTCTTTTTTGAAGTGCTCCTACTCCTTGAGTTCTGCTTTTACACGAGAGCTTCAAGGTAGAAAACTGCGATGCCAATATTTGATTCTGTCTTGCCTTTCTGAAAATGTTTCACTAAGCCCAGCAAACATGAAGCTGCTCATTTACCCTTTAGTGCCTTTATCTTACCTTGGTTTTCTGATAAGCTCTAAAGAATGGAAGCTTTTTCAAGCCTCTTTGGAGCTCGATCCTGCCATTTTGTGAGAACACTAAGAATCTTTGAAGATTGACAGTTTCCTCCAACTATAGTTAATCAAACATAAAATGCCCACATACTGAAAAGCAAGTCATTCTATATGTTGGGAGGCGCGCTTTCCCCACAGAAGGAGAAGCAGAAAGGAAAAAGCCATCCATATTAGTGCACAATGCTGCAGAAGGTGTTTTCCTGAACTCTAGACAATGGCCTCTAATGGATCATTTGTGCTGTGCACCAAAGCCTTTTGAATTTGCAACAAGAGAAATCATCTCTGATGATGCTTTTGCTCAGCCAAGTTCTCCAATCAGGCAAATTACAAAAACTGAGACTTCAAGGAATGAGACCATCTCTGGGAGGACAGAAAGTGTGTTTGGCAGCTTGACTACTGAATAGCTTGTAGAGCAAGCAGAGAGACAGTTAGACGGGGGAGATGTGTACAGAGTTCATTATTCCCTGGGGAAACCGTCTAGTCCTTTAATAATCAGTCTTAAAGCTTCCTTTGTAATGAAGAGATGTTGAGCTTCCAGGACACGTCCATGCAACCTCCCAGCTCAGATTCTAGGTAAAAGTTATACTGTGTGGATATTTTCAGAACTTTCCTTGAGTATTTTCTCTCTGTCTCGGCTCCTTCTGCTGCCCATCAGAAATCACTGGAACCAATTCATGAGGACAGTTTAGGACTGGAGGGAGGCTGTCCTCCTATTAAGACTTAAAACAGTATAGTTGTGATAGTGGCTTGTTCAGTTCCCAGGAAAAAACTGTTAAACTTGCTTCTTTCATTAATCTTGCACTTCCAGATTGCCTTCAGAATCCTCTTTGAAGGGCGTCTTGGAGGGGAATAACAGAGAGGAAAGACCTGGCAGCCTGGCATGTCCTCATCTTTTGCTCGTCTCTGAAAAAAGTACCAAGGTCTAAATTGACTTGTTTAGCTCTGAAAAATACCTATAACTTTATGGTGTTGATGAATCTGTACTTCCTGTTTTCTCCATTAGATCAGCATCTCTCAACCTGTGGGTCATGACGCCTTTGGAGGCTGACTGGCTCTTTTGTAGGGGTTGCATATTGGATATTTACATTAAGATTCATAACAGTAGTGAAATTTTAGTAAAGAAATAGCAACAAAATAATTTTACAGTTGGGTATCACCACAACATGAGAGACTGTTTTCATGGTATTAGGAAGGCTGAGAACCACCTCATTAGACTGTGATCTTATCTGTTCAGTGGTAGGGCTTATGGTTCTTCTGTGTTTTATAACACTGGGATAATAGTTGAAAGCTCTTTGAATGGATCGAGTTCTTAGATGATTCCGAATCATCAAGCAACCTTAAGTAACATTTTACAGTAAATAAAATAAAACGAAACAAAAATTAGTCAGTCACTAACTAACTTTGGAAGGCATAAGCTCAGTTTTCCAGTGAATAGCATAAGAGGTTTATTGTGGAAAACGTACTAGCAGTATATCATATAAAAGATCACTATTTATTGGTGGATATATGAACACTCACGATACAACTTGAATCTTAAAACAGTTTTTGGAGATAGAAACTGTCTCACAGTGGGCTGCCAATCCATTCTCTGAGAACACGGGCACAACAAGGGAGGAGCTTAGTGTCTTAGCCGCCTCTTAATGGGCTTTGGCCACGCCCCCTTCCGGCTCCTGGTACTCCAGAGACACGCCTCCAAGCGTTGTCAGCTGACACCTGAATCCCACTACATATTTTTTTTTCTTGTCTAACTAAGAAAATTTTAAATTAAGACTATATGTAATAGGAATCATTATAAGGTAATGTCTGGGGGAGGGAAAGGCAAAACATAAGCCAGGTCAAACTATAACTAAAACCTAACAAATATAAGGTATATCTTACATGTCTAGAGTATTGGTAAGTGGTGAGGTACAGAACTTACTTCAAAGCTGTTTATCTTGGATAATAAAAATCTAATACCAGAATGTTTTCTGTTAAGAGATGAGATGATAGTAACCTTAACTGCTTAGTCTTTAATTTTATTAGACTCAAGAAGGAAAATATATTATTTGAAGATTGGAAGTATAAGAGAGTACCTTTTAAAATTTAGGAGAGGACAGTGACAGTTAGTTGGACAGTCATTCATGGCTTTTTGTATAGCCGGAGTGTCTATTTTTTTGACTAAACGCTTATGATATCTGACAGGTCCTTTTAGAAGTAGGGCATTTTTGAAGAAACTGTCTTACCCTGCCTAGGCAGGTTTCTGCAGTCTCTGTCCTTCTTCCTGCTCATCCAGATTGGACAGCATGCATACTGACAGCAGTCGAGGTAAGGGCAGTTCTTTGCCCAACAGGCCATTATCTGCCAAGGAAGACAAACTTGTAGTGAAGTGTCCTTGACGTTCAACACCGTCTCGGGAAATGAAGAATGATACCAGGACTTGTCGCGTCTCTCATGGCCGAATTCTGAATAACGAAATGTTAAATGCCATATTCCCTAGGTCTAAGAAGTGGCTGAAGACTCCTGTCTATCTGATATATTTTAGTGTGTATTTGGGAAACCTAAACAAGATGACTATTATATGGCAAATTTAAACAATGGTGACTTGTAGTTTTTATCATCTTGAAAACTGAAGCTTTATATTGGAAAATTAGGCAATCTATAAATGGGTGTATAGTCTCTGAATGATGAGTTTTAGCACAACTATCAGATAAACAGTAGCCAGAAGTACATGTACTGTTCAAAATGGTAACAGTATCTTAAATATATATATATATCATATATAAAATATCTAAACAGAGGTATTTAAAACATCTTATGTATATATTATGACTAAAATAATTATGTATTATAATTAGTATAATTAAACAGGTGAATTACATAATGGAAACGGCAATAATATCTTAACATACATCAATGTGCAAAATATTTTAAACAGAGGTAGAGGTATGTGTAAAATATGACAATTATAGAGTTAATTTTGTATCAATATATAAATAATCTTAGACATATAAAATAATTTTAGATTTAAATTTATTCATTATATAAATTATCTTAATCAAACAAAAATTACTTTATATTTTATTAATATATTATTTATACTAGTGTAAATTGTTTTTGGCTTATATTTGGCTAATAATTGTTTATAGGTAGATATAACAATTTGTCTATGTTTATTTTATCCTTTTTTAAAAAAAAGATCTCTGAGTCTATACTATTGTTTTATCATTAGCTCAATTTTAACCAATAGCTACCCTATTAAAGTGCTAGGAGGGGTGTAGTTTTTTATAAGGTTGCCTTTTGCTGGTGGCGGCATCTTTGTGGGATCTTGTAAAAACTTAGCCACTTGGTTAGGTCTTAATGGACTGACTAGAGTACTGAGTAAGTCCATCTGGGACTCTTGTTAAGGATGTGACATGAAGGATAATCACAGAGAGCTATCTTGTAACTGTTTTTGAATAGTCTATATTTTAAAAGCAAAACCCCACTAGAGAGGTTTGGCTTGAGAACCAGCTTGGTACTGGAATAGAATCATAGCATGACTGCGGCTTGTGCTTTTGTGGAGTTTATGGTCTTGGGGAGAGACAGAAAAATAAGCTAATGAGACTACAAACCCCTGGGAAGAGCTATGGGAACAAAGTGCAGGATGCTATGAAGAACTTAAATGAAAAAGGATCCAGTCCAGAGGGCAGTGACTGGAGAAGTGACACATCTCCCAAGAAGTTAATTTGGAGTGAGAGCCAAAGAGTAGCTCTCGTTTCTCTGTTTGAAGAATCATCTCCCTTCCCCAGCTTGACTTAGAAACTTCCTACTCATGCTTCGAATCTTACCTCTATTTACTTCTCCAAGGAGACCTCTGAGTTTACTGGAATATCACATTTTGTTATGCATGATCTTAAAAAGCAGGGCACAGTGAGAGACCATTTGTGCATGTAATTGTTTGAAATCTCCCCACACCATCGCTTGAGCCATTGCATCAGAAAGACCGTGTTTGACTCACTTTGCTCCCACAGTTCTCTTCCCCTGAGACCTGAGTCTCACCTGAGCAACACATATTTGATGAACTTCTAAACGTGTGACAGAGCCAATGAATGATTTGGGATAAAAGCAGGAGGGAGATGAAGGAGAGAGCTTTCCAGGCACAGAGGAGCTATGTGTATAAATGATTAAAATCCTCAACCATTAGAAATGAGAGCTTTCCAGCAGTGAATAGGTCGGCTGTAAGGACCTGATTAGAATCCTTAGTTTGGCAGAGCAGAGCATTAAACTATGGTAGTAGTAGCGGCAGCTGTGTATTGAACACTTACTTGGCACCAAACTTATTCTAAGAGCCTTCTCCATGGTTTTATCCATGGGGTGTTTTTATGCATTTGCTCATTTAATCATTGCAGCCTGCAGTTCCCGTCTGCAGTGTGAAGCAAGAGACACAGAGATGTGAGAATGTCCCCGCTGTGGTGGCATGTAGTTATAAGTCATGGCCACAGAGATGGGTGAGCCTGATGCAAGTCTATGAGCCCAACTGTTGGGCTGATATTTTTGTTATTTCTACCTAATATTTTTGCATTATTCGATGATATCCAGGAGTTTAAAAATCCAAAATGAAATCTGAGCCACACGTAGGAAAGGGTCGCACTTTGAAACGAAACAAAATCTTTTGAAATATCATAGAAAGAGAAAAGATAAACTTCCACTCAGAAAACATAGGTCAATACCATAGTTACGTTCAGAGATGGCTCTGTGTTAGTCAATTAATATATAAAGCTTACCAGGAAATGGAGCTTGGGCTGTGTCAAATCTACAAAGGATAGTTGCTATAAAGGAATCTAATATATTAACTATCAAGTTGTCTGAATCTTAGAATACGTCTCTGCTTTTCCCTTTTCTGGTCTTATTTTTTTCCTCCTGGTCTCCACTCATTCTGTTCCTTTCAACTAATGACTTCTATATTCTGGGCATGTCCTCTACCACTAAGCTACATCTGTGGTCTCAAAATACACTCTTAGTAGCAGGTGCTACCAGAATTCTTAGATAGCGTGTAACTATTGTTTCAATGCCAGCGGATCAATTCAACAGAACAATGAGATGAACTCTGCCCTAAAAACGTACAGGAAAGAATAAGAGACAGATCATTTTCAGGTTGGCTAACAAAAAATAAGGTAAACACCAATGAACAGAGAGAGAAGCACTGTCCATACGTAGGAAGAAGCAGGTCAGTAAGTAGAATTAGATGTGTTGGAGCAATTTATCAGATTTGGATGCCTGACATCCTCCAATTATAGCCACTTACCACCTGTCAGCACTGATTGCATTGGAAGTTTCTCTCTGGTGTATATGTGAGAATTCACAGAGACTCTATTATTGACACTTGTCGGTTCCATGGTTTATGTAAAGCATATCTACATGTTTTCAGGCTTAGGCTGAGAACTGGCACAGGTGTTTGCTAGAACCAATGATCTGAGTTCGATCCCCAGGACCCACATGATGTTGGAAGGAAAGACTCTCCCAAGTTGTTCTTTGTCCCAGATATTTGGGCATACCTTCCCCAAATAAATAGGTGAATTTTCAAAAAGAATTATGACAGGAACTTGTGGAGGGATCATCAGATATATTGAGTTTCTGCCTATGACTAGGGCACCCGCTCACCCATAAATGACAATTTGCCTGTCTCAAATTTTTGTTTCTCTTTGGGTTTTACACTGAAAAATTACCCAATTTTAAACAATAATTTTTATATTTATTTATATGTATGTGTCTGTATCTATGTGGGTACCTGTGGAGGCCAGAAGAGGTTGTTAGATCTCCTGGATTGGAGTTACAGGCAGTTATGAATAATCCAATATAGGTATTAAGAACCAAACTTGGGTCCCCTGAAGGAACACCAAACACTCTTAACAGCCAAGCCATCTCTCTTGCTCCCCTTGTTATTTTTAAACCAGGATCTTCATTCACAATCCACCTCTTAATTTGAATTACTAATATTTAAAACCAACGAACAAAATTAATTTTTAAAAAAAATTAATTTTATTTTATGTTTCAGAAATAGTCAATCCATTCAACTGAGCACCATGAATGAAGTCATATATAAAACCTCACAAATAAACATTTTCATCATGTTCTTTATGGTGCATTTGAACAGGTGGGGTTTTAAGGCCTGAATTTTCCAAGGGAAGTCTCCTGCTTATGTTTTCCTATAGATAGTTATTTATGATGTTCAACATATAACCTGTTATTTGTTGAGATGCCAGCTATTGTAATAAATTTTATTTGTAATATATTAAATATAGGGTTAACGTTTATTGGAGAGTAATTTAATATTTATGGTTATAAGTTACATTTTAGGATTATTTTTTGAGTGAAAGGATGATCTAGGCGATGGCTTTTGATTTAATTTTTTAAGAAAGTAGGAATAGAATGGGGCGCTCAAGATTCTAGTAGCTCCTTTTGAACAGGGCTGGCCATACTCTTTTTAGGCTCCCAGGACTCTGGATATATGTCTCTCAACTTTATTAGCTTACACTTGAATCGCATCACAGTCACTAAAATATTGGATAATCAAATTAATACACACACTCTCTCTCTCTCTACACACACACACACACACACACACACACACACACACACACACACACACACACACACACATATTGAAATGTAAGGGAAGAGATTAGTGATGCAAAACTAAAATTCTAATTACTGTAGCTGCAAGTGAAGACCAGAGTCAAAGCTAGCCTGGGACACTGAGTCAGTTTAAAGACAGCCCGGACAATTTAATGAGCTCTTACTATCTCAATTTTAAAAAAAAGTAATGAGCACCCAGGACATAGATTGAGTGTTTGTCTAGCATGTGCTAAGGCCAAGTATAATCCTTGTACCAAAAAGAGAGGGTGTCTCAGAAGATACAGAGTAGTCAAAGCCAAATAATCCATGTTCTGTATTTGCCCTGGAATTTTGGTGAAAATTTGATTGGAAACCAATACTTGGAGGTCAGAATGAAAGTTTTGAATTCAGACTCCCAAAGGGCTGGTTCTTTGCTGAGGGCCTCCCTGAACAATGCCTTTTGTTGCTGATGAGTTTGACCATGCCTCCAACTGTTGCTTAGATTAATCTTACTTATAAAATCCAGTTGTGTAAAACTCAGACCTTATTTTAGATGGCACATTGGGACAGACAAAGCCCAAACTCTTTCTTGAGTATTTTTCATCTGGAGATGAATCATAGGCAATTAACAGGAACAATTCCAATTAACTGACATAATTAAAAAACTAATAATGTTTAACATTATTGTTTTATAGAATGACATTAGCTTTAACAGCCTTGCAACACATCAAGGCCTCATTTCCATAGTCACAGAGTAGATTACTTATTGTAGGTTTCTCTGGTAACTGGTTTGACAATAGTAACAGCAACATGAGTTCCTAAATTGTTTTGCCATCCAGCTTCATAATTTATGCCATTGGCAGTAATTGTAATGTCTATATAATTTCCTTTTAATTATCAACTAATGAAATTTACATTCATTTGGGTAAAACAAATACACTCAACTTCCAATCACCTGTCCACACTTCCATTTAATTTACTCAACTTTGGTGTCTTTTTATTTATATTTTTAATATCAAACTGTGAGAGGAATATTAACATTTATTTTCTGATTAGTGTTTAGGGAAATATTGATTATGTGTCTCTTTTTTTTTCTTCTTTGCCTTTAAAATTTCAGCGTATGGTTTTTTAATCTAAGAAGATACACACTTCTTAGTTTTTCACATTAAACTCTGAGGGGTTTAAGTGGAATTAATTTAGTAAACTTTAATTGCAGAATAATCTCTTCCTGTTCCCTTATCTCTTGATTTATTACAGACATTTATTTCTACTTTGAAAAATTCTCATCAGTTTCCCAGGGAATTAATTTAGATTTCTAAAAAGAAAAAAAAATTGCATCTAAATTCAAATTAAGATGCTAATTACAATAATTATTTCATCACATTATATAGAAACTTTGTACATGAGTATATAGCAATTTTGAAGCAAAACCTGTTAGTTTCACAATCCCAATTCTTGTAACTTTTGAACAGATGAATTACTTAGTTTAATTAGTGGTGTATGAAAATCCTGCCCCCAGAAGAAGTTATGCTGAATACCAGTCAACTGTTAATTTGAAAAAATGATAATAAATAGTTCCTATAAGTGAGCTAAGTACTAATATTAATCCACCAAAGCAAGATGGGGGTGTGATTAGTAAACTATAGGAGTCAGTCATTAACGGGCTTGAACACTATTCTTTGGACCAGAGAGATCCCCACTCACGAACTATGTTTATCCAAGTGGGGAAAAACTTATTTAAAAAGTGATTATTACTCCCTCCACCTTATTATTAAAAAGGGGACACATTAGGAAGAATATTAGTTTATTCTGCACCTGGGTCTGCATCATGGGGGACAGTGTCTCCATGTACCAAGTCTCTGAAAATCTAGAGGTCACACTCAAGATTTAATTCTAGGAAGGAATCTGCAGGGGAAGTGATGGAAGCCAGAGTGCATGTCAGCATTTGGAAAAGAGGGTTTTTCTCCATTCTGGATGGTTTCTTTGGTTAGTGAAGAAAACTGAGGGGGTTTTACCATGTCTTTTTAATGTGAATTTAGTCTTCTACCCATAAAAAACAATGCCCACAAAGATTCAAATCTTGGGTATATTCTCTTGTTCTTTAAAAACTTCCAGTCTGGAGATGAATACATTTCTACTTGACATAATTGTACAATGTGTCAACTGCAGTCATTCTTCATTGACTTTTCCAGGAGAGCTTGGAAAAATGTTAGGTTGTTAGTGTTTGAATTCTGTCACTGATCTCTGCTAAGATCTTGGAAATTCTGCGTTGTATTTAAAACAGATATGTCAGCCGAGTACAGTTCATGGAGCCCTGAGATGGCTACTTTCCTACTTTGATCCTGAACTTCTTACTTGGAAAAGTGGAGATTAATAATAGAATCGCCAGGACTCAGTGGCGGAGTATGCAGCTCTCTAGTAGAGTCCATATCTTGCACGGCGCTCTGGGCTCCCTTCCTAGGAGAACAAGGACACAATATATAACAATAATATTTCCCAGGATTAAGGGGGAGAGTTGGATCAAAATGATTTGTGAACTCTTATGTTTATTTAGCTACCACAAGATAGTATGCTTATCTTCAGAACGAAAGGGATTTGTAGTAATGTTTTAATACAGTTTCATTTCTTTGAATGAATATTTTGGGTATTTCCTTAAATTCCATATACTATGTATCTTTAAATATTGGAGATATCTTAAAATGTAGATTGTGACTTTATAACTTTCTCTAATTTTAGATTTTAATAACGGACTGTTTGGCTTCTAAAATGCTATATGCTTTTTAAAAAAGATAGCTTTTAATTTTTTTTAGAATTTCTTTTGTGAGCACTGTACTCATATCATTTTCATAAAGCCCTCCCTCCAACTCTCCCCATAACCCTGACACTCCGTCTCCAATTCATGAACTCTTGTTCTCATGTGTGTGTGTGTCTGTGTGTGTGTGTGTCTGTGTGTGTATGTGTGTGTATGTGGGTGTCTGTGGGTGTATGTATGCACAAATAAGCACATATATCTCTAACTGAGTTTATTTAGTTTTGAATTTAGGGCTGGCCATCTGAAATGGATAACGTCTCAGGGAGCTTGTCTCTGGAGAAAATTGACTCCTTTTTTCACAGTAACTATCGGGTTACTTTTCACCTAGGAGTAAGAACCCTGTGATATTTCCTTCATCCATGTTGGCATATTGATGGGGGTTATCATTATGCAAATCTTGTCTAGGTAGCCACATTGTTAAGTTTTCACAAGTACAAGGGAGTATGTGGTTAGTGTGGAGTGAGTCATGTAGAAGGCAAACTTTCAAAGAAAATTTTGGAGCGATTGAGCAGATGCATCATTGTTGCCAAGAGAGGATCTTCATGAAGCAGTATTAATGAGATCACAGAGTACCAGGAAGTGAGGCTACACCCAAACTCATTAGGTCTGTGACCTTGAAGAATGTACTTTCTCTAGGTCTTTGCTTTTCCTTTGTTAATGAAACTAATTATGGAGCAAATTCCCCATGGTAAATAGTTTATATCATTATTTCTTTTTTCAGATGTGGAAACTGAGTCAACTAATGCCATTTTAGAGATTCAAGCCAGACACATAAAAATCATGCTAAATGGAGTATAGATCTAAACAGAATTTCCAACAGAAGAATTTCAAATGACCAAAAGACACTTAAAGAATTGCTTAACATCCTTAGCAACCAGAGACATTCAAAGCAAAACAACTCCGATATACCATCTTGCACCTGTCAGAATGGCTAAGATCAAAGACACTGATGGAAGCCTATGCTGGAGGGGATGCAGAGTAAGAGGAACACTCCTTCATTGCTAGTGGGAATGCAAACTTGTACAGACAATTTGGAAATCAGTATGGTGGTTTCTCAGAAAACTAGGAATCAATCTACCTCATAATCCAGCAATACTATTGGCCATATGTGCTGATATATTGTAACCTGAGTGATGAGATTAAAGGCATAATCACCACTTGGTCCTCATGAGTGATGGGATTAAAGGTGTGGATCATCACTCTCTGACCTTCATGACTTGACTGTGGGTAATTGTGTTCTCTGATATTCCAGGCTGATTTTATTAAATATACAACATATCACCACAGGCATATACCCAAAGGATGCACATTCATGCCACAAGGACATTTGCTTAACTATGTCCATAGCAGCATTATTTGTAAGAGTCAGAATCTGGAAACAGCCTAGATGCTTCTCAACTGAGAAATGGATAAAAAATATGGAACGTTTACAAAATGGAGTATTATGCAGCAGTAAGAAAAAAAACGACATCTTGAAATTTGAAGGCAAATGGATAGAACTAGAAAAAAAATTATCCTGGATGAGGTAACACAGATACAAGAAAGACAAAATGGCATGTACTCTCATAAATGTATCTTAGACACAAAGCAAAGAATGACTAGGCTACAATCCACAACCTTAAAGAAGCTAAGTAACAAGAAGAACCCTAAGAGAGACATCCATGGATCCTCCTGGGAAGGGGAAATAGATAAAATATCCTTAGTAAATTAGGATCTTTGTGGGGGAGGGGATAAGGGGAAGTGGGAAGAGAACACGAGGAAATTGAACGGTAGAGTTTGGGGAAGGTTAGAGAGGAAGAAGAACAAAAGTAGATATTGTGACTGAGGAAGCCATTTTGGGGTTACTAAGAAACCTGGTGCTAGAGAATCTCCCAGGAATCCAAAGGATGATCTCAGCTAAGACTCTAAGGAATATTAACAAGGGTGCCCGGACTGGCCTTCTCTTATAATCAGATTGATGACCACTCTAATTGTCATCATAGAGCTTTCATCAAGCACCTGATGGAAGCAGATGCACAGATCAACAGCTCACCTCTGAGCTGAGATCCCAGTCTAGATGAAAAGAGGGAGGAGAGATTATATAAGCAAAAGGGTCAAGATCATGATGGGAAAACCAACAGAGACAGCTAATTCAAACTACTAGGAGCTCACTGACTCTGGACTTTTAGCTGGGGAGTCTGCATGGGACTGAACTAGGACCTCTGAATGTGGATGGCAGTTGTATGGCTTGGGCAGTTTGTGGGGCGTCTGGCAGTGGGATCATGACTTATCCCTAGTACATGAACTTGCTTTTTGGAACCCTTTCCCTCTAGAGGGACACTTTGCTCAGCCTTGATAGAGGGGGAAGGGGCTTGGTCCTGGTTCAACTTAATATGGCAGACTTTGTTGACTCCCCATGGAGGCCTTATCCTCTTTGAGTTATGGATGGGAAGTGAGGGAAAGCTGGGGGAGGAAGAGGGGTGAGCAGCAGGAGGGCACAGAGAGGTAAGGGGAAATATGGTTGGTATGCAAAAAATACTTTTAAATAAAAAAAAAGTCAAAAAATCATGTTGCTTGTATTGTTTTCTGGCCCGGCCTAGCTCTATGGTCTGGACTTCCACTGCTTAGCACCCCCAACATGACTCAGATGCTTATATTAATTACATGTTACTTGGCCTATGGCTCAGGCACATTGCTAGCTAGCTCCTGCATTTTAATTTAACTAATTTTCATTAATCTGTCTTGCCATGTGGCCCATGGCTTACCTATCCCTTATTCCTTTACATCTTGCTTTTTGGGAGGCTGGATCGCATCTCTCTTGACTCTGCTCTCCTTCTCATTGTCTATGCTCAGATTTCCTGCTTGATTATAAGATGCTCTGCCATAAACCAAACAGTCCCTTTATTAACCAATGATATTCACAACATTAAAAAAAAAATCCACACCACTGGATGGGGAGTGGGAGAAAGCTGTGGGGAGGGTGACTGGGAGGAGGGGAGGGAAGGGGAACTGTGGTATGCAAACAAAAAAAACGAACAAAACTTTTAAATGAAAAATGTCAAAAAATCATGCTAATTTATTATGATAATTTTTATATACAAAGTATAGACTAAGAAATCGGTTTCATATTTTAACTAAAAGTGCTAAGTGTCTCTTCAAGTTATCACTGAGACTTGGTCGTCTGTAATTTATGAGTGAACCTCATTAACAGAAGGAACTCCCAATTAGGTGGAAGAGTAAAATTCAGTATATAAAAGTACATGACAAGCCAAACAGAAATTAATACATCAAGTAGTGTAAGATGACAATGCAAGGGAAGTACCAGAAGATATCTCTGATAAATCGTCTATTAAAGCTCCAGGTAGTAATTATATACCAGCAACTCTAAAGAGAAACCAAGAGAAATTCCAGACCCTGGGACTGAAGAGCACATACATGATCAAATCCAAGAGGAAGTGTCCTCCTGTGTTAGGTTAAGACACTGGCAATAGAATACAGGAGAATAGCTGTTACTTAGGCAATATGGAAGTTTCTTTCTTTGTCTCATTAAGAAATTTTGAGGCTGAGGTAGTGGCATATGATTTCCTTCTGCTGTGTCTATCCATCTGTGACTTTGTTGGCAGTGATTTTTATAATCGAAAGTTCCTAGGATGCTTCAACTGATCTGTTCATACTCTAGTCAAGACAAAGGAAGAGCGAGGGATGGGCAGGGCCAAGCCTCCAGCTTTGAAAGATGCTTCTGGGAAGCTGCATAGCAGAGGACATCTGCTGCTGTATTGATTGTGTATGAGTGGCGGGACTCAACTGGATTAAGAAACCTCTGGAAATCTAATCTTTTGTGTGTAAGGGAAAAGGAATGGCTGTATGACTCCGTTATGCCTGATACTGAGGAAGACAGGGAATGTAGATACTGAGGAAAGCTCTGTTATACAACCTTGTTGTAGTAGGAAATTTCTGGCCTAGACTAGCCCCCAAATCTGGATTAGCTCTCTCAAATAGACTTCCCACAGCTACATGGTCTCAAATAATCACATAGAGTCTTATATTAATTACATGCTGATTGGCCTATGGCTCAGGCATATTACTTGCTAACCTTTCAACTAACCCACGATTAGCCAAGGGCTTAGTACCTTTTCTCAGAGCAGCATTTTATCTTCTTTCCTCTGTGTCCGCCTGGCATCTCTCTCTCACTCTGCCCTCCTTCCCTTTTATTTATGCTTAGATCTCGTGCCTGCCTCTGAGATGCTTTGCCACAGGCCAAAATAGTTCCATTATTATTCAATGATAATTCACAGCATTCAGAAAGACATCCCACATCACCTTGTAAATAGCCTGTATGGGCATAGAACACACTACCTATATCTCAAGAAGATTCAAAGGCAAGTGTAGAGTGGCTAGATGGCTAGATTGAGGCAAAGTTTTGTTTTTTACATTGCTTCTAAAGATATGGACATTAGTCTTCAGCATGGGTTCCATAAAGAAATGACCCAATGGGCCCAAAATAAGTTTCTGAAAGCAATTTACTATGAGGCCAGCTTTGCTGAGAAAGCCATGGCTGATGCATTCCTAAACCAAGCTCAGAAGCTGAGTGTATCACTGTAGCCTCTCTGAGAAAAACTCTGGATTTGTAAAAAGGAGAATGTGGTCTTGCATTGACATGTTTGTATAGAGCACAACAGATTTCATACTCAGGCCAGTGGTTAAGTAAGACACCACTTTTGTGAGCAAACTATGGGCTTAAAGGAACCTCAGGTCCAAACCTATAGCAGCTATTTTTTTTTAAATTGATATTCTACCTAACCTTGAAACATGAGTTTGCTTAATGGTCTTTTTTCTTTTCTGCAAACAAGAAACCAAAATTATTACCCAATTTCTGTCCTTAAGTAGATAAAAGCTGATTAAAAGAAAGCTAGGGCAATTTATTTCAGATCTGTGGAGAAAGGCAAAGCAATTTCTTATGAATTCTTTCAGGGAAAATTTATTATAAGTCTGTATCTACATATCTATAAGTATATCTATCTATCTATCTATCTATCTATCTATCTATCTATCTATCTATCTATCTATCTATCTATCTATCTATCTATAAGTATATATCTTTTCCCCTACTGGTGAGCTATTCTAGTGCCTCCCTGGTGCTTCATTTTTGGGAACAGCTTCACTGATACACACTTGGATAACTGTAGACTGTTGAGTACTTTCATGCTAACCCAGAATGTCTATTTGCTTGATGGCCATATGTAATAAACAATTCTTTAGGCACAACCTCTGGCTCCTCTACTGAATGAACTCACTGGATTCACAGTCTGGCTTTGAGATCACAGGACAGCTGAATCCTTACTAATTTTGTCACCTTTAGGAATTTAACCTCATAAACTCCAACCTCTTTAGCTGTAAAGTAATCATAATTGTGCTTCATAAAATTCTTTAGGAGAAGTGATTAAGATAGTCAAACTTTGTTTGAGGCTGGAGAAATGGATCAGCAGTTAAGAGCACTTGCTGTTCTTGCAAAGGACCTATTAATCAATTCTTAACATCCACATTGAAGCTTACATCTGTCTGTAACTCTGGTTTCAGGGAATCCAACCCTTTCTTCTGGCTTCTTCAGGCTGCTGCACGCAAGTGTTGCATATAAATTCATGCAGGCACATACATACACATAAAATGATAAATAAATCTTTTTTATTTATTTATTAACTTTTTTTAAAAAAAAACTTTTTTAAGTTCAGCGACAGAGGCAGAGCCTAATTGTAAGGATTCCCGGCACTTTGTAATCACGTGGTAAGCCACTGGACCTCACCATTTACGAAGGGCACACCCCTAGGTGTGCTTATGTAAATCTGTGCCCACCTGCTCTCTTAAAAGGAGCCAGCTACTTGAAAGTCTGTCTCTCTCTTTCTTTCTCTTTCTCTTCTGTTTCTCTCCCTCATACCCTTATGACCCAACTTGGCAACTCCCCTGAATAAACTCTAGTGTGGCATCTGGTAACATGGTCTGATCTCACATATGAAACCAACACTAATAATATAATTATTTCAATAAAATGATCAAAGATAGATATTTTCTTCATCTTTGTGTCCTCTGGTAAATTCTATGAGTAGAATGGGTATTAAATGTGGTATTAATTATATAGTTTCAAAATGAAAAGGATTAAATTTGCATCTGGGTCACTTCAAACTCACCATCCATACCCACTACGGTCCTTTTCCAATCATAGAGACTCTAGAAAAGTCACATGCAGGTCTCCAGGGACACCCAATTCTGCTGATACTGCAGCTTAGTTGGTGGCCACATGTAATCATTGGTACTTCCTGGTATCTATTTTGTGTATTCCTCAGCAAGATTCCAAACACAGGACTTTGCTAGTGACATAATACAACCCCCTAGCCTTTGGAACTGTGTCATGATGCCTGACTTTCCAGCAATGGGGCTGCAGTTGCCATAACAACCCAGCTCTTAAGCTCATGGTACCTAAACTGCTGCAAGAGACAATAACACCCTAGCTCAGGCTCCCAGGAACATCCTCTGAAAGTGCAAACATGCCTTCATTCCTGTGATGGAGTCAAAATGTCCTAGAATTATCCCACATGGATTGGCAGCTGAAGTTCACTACTATATATTCTTAAAGGTCAACACTGACCTTTAGGAGAGCAGACATGACCTTGGCCTTTCAAAATATTACAACTGAGTTGGGGGTATAAGAAAATAAGCAAAATATATGTTTAAAGTATGTTGGCATATTACACTTGTGCATCTGGAAATAGGCTCCCTCCCTCCTATGCAAACACATACTTATTCATATAGCAGACCTCACTGGGGCATCTTACATTCTTACACACATTCTAGCTCGATTTACAGAGAACCAAAGATATAGAAATGAAAATTAAAGGATATTGAGACTTTGAGAAATTGTCTGAGTTACTAGTCATCAAGTTCATTAATTCTATCATTCCACAAATATTGTACAGCTCATGGTGAAGCTTGATGGTTGACTGAATAGCCTGGGTTTTGTGCGTGTAAAATGCTACTAGAAGTCATACACATAGGCTTATTTTATTTTCACCAGTACATACATTTTCTTTCTTCACAAAGACAAACTGAACACTGATGCTGATATCCTTTTGCTATTGACTAGAACTACTTTGCATAACACTGTTGGGGTACCAATCTTTAAACAATCAGATGATGTAAACCATACTTGAAGAGTCTGCTTTCCAGTTGTAGAGAAATGATTTAAGATTCTTAGAAACTAAGTTTGGAACGTAAGAGATCTCCCGTGAGATAAGAACGTTTATAATTTACATTAGCAGAGAGGATAAATAAAATCATGTTGCCATAGCCCCATAATGTTCACTAGGTCATTTTGAGGACAACTTTCAAAGACGAGTTAGAAAGAGCTGTTTCTGGAGACGGCAATACCATGGGAAGAAGGTGCAGGCCTCCCGTGGTGACTGATTGTAGGAAGATCAAACGGAAACACGTGACCAATATCTGAAGTTCATTAAAACTTGAAAGCTTTTCTTTAGTGCTGTGCCTCTCTCCTTTCAGATCTTTGCTTTGTCGGATCAGTGTGGATGGTCCTTTTCTCTGTGCTGGAGTTTATTTGTAGATTCCCTAAAGTAAGCAGAGTCGGAGACAGGGACCAGGGCATTCTACTGTAGCTGGTCTTCAGGCTGGTAAACACTGCCCAGGTCTGTCATATCAGATCCTGCTCTAAAATAACGACTTTCAGGGGTCAAAGAGCAATTGCTAAGAGTGGACTAAGACCCTGGATTTGATCCCTGCTAACACACAAAATTAATAATTATGATAAGTTATGTTTGTATTAAATATCAAACATTTTTGGCAAAGAGCCATTTTGACTGAATTTAGAATCATTTCAGAGATACATCTCTGACCTGCGAATGAGGGCGTTTCCAGAGAGATTAAACGGAAGAGAGAGGAAAGAAGATCCTTCTTCAGCGTGGGTGGCACTATCTCACCGACTCTGACCCCGACTGAGTGAGAGAAGGAAATGGGCCGAGCACCACCCTTGGTCTGGTCTCTCCTGGGCTTGATGCAGACTCGGTGTGCACTCTCATGATGTCACTGCGGGCCTCTTGGACCGTGACTTCCAACCATGAGCCAGAATAAACACATAGTAAAGTTGCTTTCACCAGGTATTTAGTCTCGGTGGTGAGGAAAGCAGGAGAAACAGGAGAACTGCTTGGCCGGAAGTGGTTTTCCAATCCCTTTTCTTACTTTGTTGGATTTGGGTGAGGGCTTTCAAGGGAGTTCTCATAGATGACAAGAGGCCAGGATACTTCTCTATAATTTATAGCCACATCATATATATTATATATATTATATATATAATATATATATATATATAAATAAAGTATATTTCAGGGTTAAAAAAATGTTTAGAAGGAACTTGGCAATCATTACATGTTCTGTTTGTTGCAATGTCTGATATTTATTTTGGGGGAAAGGAGTCTTCAATTTGTTAGTATCACTTACACTTATTTAATGTGTGCGTGTGTGTACACATATATATTTAATTTCTGTGTAACAAGAAAAAAAATCAATTGTCAGAAGGGAGTGAGCACCCTTGAGTTTTATGAAAGGGAATTTGACCTTGTTGCTGGTCTCCCGGGTTCCAGAACTTCTCCACCTTTAATGAGGTAAGAGTCACTCCAGCTTCTTGTTAAAGGTGAGATTTGGATTTTCCAAGTTGGGATGGAGACTAATTTTCCATTTCTGCAAAGCTCCAATTGGACACTGATGTTACTGGATGGACATCTGTGCGCTGAGTGGCTAAGACCTCAAAAAGCATTTCTTTCCAAGGAGACTATATTTAAAATAAATAACAATTAAGAGGCATAATCTCCCAATTACAGCCTTGACACATGCTTGCTGTGATTCATGAATTCTGGAGAGGCTGTTTCTGGAAGTGATTAGGAAACCCTGAGCAGTAATGCACTTTCTCCCATGTGCACAGCACGTGCGATCAATTAGTAGCGGATTGGAACAGGCATGGTCTGATTGGTGCCTGACTTGAGGAGCGAGCCTTTGTATTTCAGGTGTGAGCATATGCAGTCCTTAGAACAATAGTATGGAGTGTGTGGCCTGAAGATCCTAAAACTGGGGGGCATATGGTAGGTTTCGGTGAGGACATAAAATTTTAATTTGAGACGGATAAAAAGAACTCTTTAGGCTTAATTGAGAAAGTTGTTAAAAGCAATAACCCTGTCAGACACTTCGCTTTGATGTTAACTCTCCAGAGAAAGTGGTGATTTTAGCTTGATGAAAATCAAGGTGGTTAAGAGCAACATTAAACACAAAAATAAGAAACTCTTTTTAGGAGGTCATCAAGATTTTTCTCTACGTTTGTTGTTGCTATGGATTCTGCAATATATTATGTCTACCATGATCTGCAAGGCCAGGACCTTAGTGTTCCAGTGTGTTTTCCAAGCACTGGGAGAATTAATATAGTCAATCCTTGATCATCATTTTAAAGAACTTTCATATAAGCCAGATATGAAAGCCAGGACAAAAAACCAAAAAACAGATGGAAGAAATGCTGGGCGCACACTGTTATACAGAATAAAAGCAGAGGCATAGTTTGCAAAGCCTTTACAAAATACCCAAATCAAGAAGCCTATTATAAAAGATTTTTAAAAAAATCAGTTTTGAACTAATAGTCATGGCAAATGTCTATTTCCACATATTTTCTAAAGATGCTCAAATTGGCGAAGTTGTTGGGCTGCATTCCACAATTTGTGGAACCTCCAATGTAGGGGTCAGGCTGTGCCCTGCTACAAGTCACACCCCCTTTTGTGTGAAATCCTGCTTTCAGGCTGTGTCTTGCCTGGGAGACTCCATTTTAGAAAGCAGGATTTGGCTCCATTTAGATGACAATGCAGGGTCCGAATGAGCCTGCATTTTGTTTGTTCCTGAAGACATCATCACAACCATGAGGCACAGTCTGATAAATTATTTAGGAATAAAGCTCACAGTAGATTGGGAGAATATGAACATATGGGCATTGTAAAGCTATCTTAAAAAATAAAAGTTCTAAGAACTTACCAAACACACCAGAATGACAAAGGACACAGGAGCCTCACTGGGAACCCATAAAAAGGATGATACTTAACATTTGGGATGGGGACAGACCCACTGATCTATCATATGACCATCTGCTGTATGTGACAAGGGACTGACAGGCAAAGAACTCCTAATGTCTCCTGCATGGGCCTTCAGTCTCCACTGCTGATGTAGCTCTTTTGAATGAGTGTCAGTCAGACCATCCACCTAACAATCCATCCATACCTGGCTTTGCTTTCACCTCTAGCATTTATGTCTAATTTTTATGGTCATGCACATCCATGGTCTTGAGCCTCTGTGATTTAGTGCAACATTGCAGTTCACTGGGACTACAACTCCAAGTAGCTCTGCCTCCCTTCAGCCTATCTGCAACTGGGCTCAATTATATCACTCTGGCATGGTGATGACTATCCACATTTGTATCAGCTGTCTATCTCTGCTACCTCTTTGACCTTTGTAGTCTCTATAACAATTTTTCAGCCATTCTATAACCTACACATTCACACATGCATAACAATACCTATATACACATGTATGCACATATATGTACATACACAAACACTGGTTGATAATGTAATGTGATCCAAATTAATATTGGCCATTAAAATGGAAAGATAAAGAACCAAGTTTTCCAAAGGTCATAGACCTAAAGAAATGGACTACCTGACAAATTACAGCCATGAAATGGCCAAATTTGTGAATTTATTGCTACTCAATAAATTCTAACATTACAGAATTACTTGTGCATGAGAGCAATCGCCCAAGGTCATTTGAAGAATCATTTTCAAGTGTATGTGGGAAATGGTGCAGACAATGTGTTTCTCAAAGAAATTTTCAAGAAAAATTCTGGGATGTCCATGTGATGTAAAGACTCTTTTTGTGCTTCATCCTTAAAACGGTGAGTTATTGAAGTCCTGCATGACCTCTTTGAAAGGAGATGTCAGTCATGTTCTTGATAGATCAGTAGTGACTGATAATTCTTTTTTCTTTACATTTTAATTTTGTGTGTCTTTTTTATTTTGTGCTTGCAGCTGTGGAGGTTGGAGAATGCTTGCAAGACTTAGTTCTCTTCTTTGAATGGTGACCAACCTAGTGTCACTTTTGTCTTTTGTCTGGCTGTGGCCACACAATGTTTATTTTGTAGCGTTTAGGTAACTTCAGTGAGGGAGAATGCTATGAGTTCCTATCTGATTCCAAATCAACACAGTAGATAAGTCTCATCTTCAGCATATGGCTACGAAACTTTTATCTACTTCCTTACCACACATGGCCCCCATCTCAGCTTAAAACCTTCACCTCTCAGTATTCTTCCATATCACATATGGCCTACTGTTCTCTACTATTTTACTTTTCTGTCAGGACTACATCTCACAGGTTCCCAAACAGCCTCTTCACGTTCAATTCATTTGCTTTAAGTTTTAGCCAGACCCCTCCTGGCAGCCACCATCCATCCCTATACCCACTGCCTGCCTAAGTTCTTCTGCCCGTTTCTGTTCTGCCTGCCTCCTTTACTTTCTTCTATATTCTACTGACCCTCTGCCTGCTGCCAATGGGCTGTTTCTAGTTCCCTAGCTTCCATGTGTACTCCATGTTACATACACAAAACAAAATACTCAAAACTAGTACCCCAAAATGATAGAGAACATGTAGTGTTTGTCTTTAAGAACTTGAGGGACTTCACTCAGTATACCTTCATTATCCCACAAATTTTATGATTTCATTTTTGGTACCATCTGAGTAGTATTCCGTTGTGTGTGTGTGTGTGTGTGTGTGTGTGTGTGTGTGTGTACCATATTTTCATTATCCACTTATTTGTTGAAGAGTACTTATGTTTGTCTTACTTAGGGTTACTGTTGCTGTGGTGAAACACCAAGATGAAAAGCAACTTGGGAAGGAAAGGGTTTATTTTGCTTATGTATCCTGAATCATAGTACACTGAGGGAAGCCAAGGTTGTAACTCAAAGCAGGTAGGAAAGTGGATGCAGGAGCTGATGCAGAGGCTGTGATGGAGTCTTGATTACTGGCTTGTTTCTCATGGCTTTATCAATCTGGTTTATTACAGAACCCGGGACTACCAGCCTAGGGTTGTCTTCACCCACAGTGGACTGGCCCTTCCCCATCAATCACTAATTAAGAATTAATTAGTTGCCCTATGGGCTTGCCTGTCTATAGCCTGACCTTATGGAGGCATGTTCTCAATAGAGGCTCTCTCCTCTCAGACCCTATTTTGTGTCAACTTTACAGAAAATTATCTAAGACCGAGGTTCATTCCATTTTCTAGCTATTGTGAATAGAGCAGTAATGAACATAGGTCCACAAATTGGAAGGGATTAAACCAAAACTAAAGGACATATAAAAAAGCTGTATGAAAAACCCTATCAGTTTTTAAGCTAATTGAATGTTGCTTTTGAGGTGTTGGTACAGAAATAACCCTCCTTAGTATATAATGCTGCTCACAGAAGACATTGAATTTTAAGTGTAAATCTCAGTGTCTGTTTGCACACATAACCTCTCTCTGATACCTGAGTTACTAGTGAGAGAGGCCCTAGATGTATGTACTCACTATGACATAGGCTATTGTGGTACTCTTGGCTGCCCACCATAGCTAGACAGTAAGATTCATTCCTGAAGACACCACCCACTCTGATTGCAGGACACAAACAACTTTGAACTACCAAGAGTTTCACCTTGCTGCCTAGCTTTTATAGTACTGGAAAAGGCCATGTAGGATTCTGGTGGAGAAAAGACGTCAATGGTCTTCATCCAGCATTGCACCCTGTATGCTACAATACAATGCCAATCATGATATGTCACTGGTGCAAAAGTGGCAAAACTCTTTATGAGGGCTACCAACTACTCATTTGAGTGGATTTGAGACCTGCTCTATAGAAGGAAACATGGTTAAAAAGAAAGTAAACTATAAATCTTGAGGAGGAATCTACCAATCCTGTCTTTCCAAAAAGCTATGTTGTCAAACTACTTTCTAAACATTTATATCTGTATCCATATACTCATGGTGCTCATAGTCTTGACCAAAGAGGCTTCCTGTTGCAGTAGGTAGTTGTTAATGTGGCGATGGATGCATCACCTTCCAAACTGATGAGAGTAAGTATTGTGGATGCTCAGCTGTAGATGAGTGGGACATCCATGCCAAGGCATTTTTTTCTGAGATCAAGGAAGACAAGGTAGAAAAAGCGGCAATAGCCAGAGGTTTGGAAATAGTGATGTGAAATTCTGTTCTCTAGACATGGCACTACTACTGTACATATGAACTTTCAGCAGCAAAGGTTACCCACGCAGAATCTGTGTAAGGCTAAGCCACTTCAAAATCCCAGCATGGATTGAGGGGAGGCTTCTAAGGCTCCACCCCTAGCTGAGATGCTGTTGATAGTTGATAGCTTCATGAAGGTGAGTCACTTTTCTTGGAGTGTAGGTAGGTTTCTCATGCCCCAGTAGGTGAGTGCACAGTTAATCCCCATATGGACAGTACTAATTGGACCAAGCAGGTTAAAAATAGTTACAAAAAGACTGTATGAAGATGGGAGATGTGATGTGGGACCCTGGGAAGAGTTGGAAGTGGGGATGGGGAGGTTAAATATGACCAGGATATATCATATATATGTACGAGATTTTCAAAAAGTAAATAAAAGTAAAAAATTTTAAAGCCTTAAAAAAACCCAAAACAAGCAAACAAAACCCTCGAGCTTCTAAGCACTGGAGCAAAAGTCATTTATAAGCTGACTATATATTCTGATGTGGTTAATAGGGGTGTTTTACTGATGGATTGTTTAAAAACATTTGTAAAGGACCAGTTCAAAAGGTCTTGAAATGTGCTTAGGTGCTTTGGATAAATAACAGGAAAGTTTCAGGCTTGGAGAATTGGGATTATAATTAGAGACACAAGAAAACCCTCTGAACAGTTATGTTAAAAAACAAAACAGTTATCCCTGTCAAGACTGCACACACAAAGAATACATGTTTAGGTAGTGAATATTTAGAAATGTAGCAAGCTCTTGGAATGGGGATCTTTCCTCATTTGTTCTCGTTGTTAGATGGATCAGGAAAGCCTCATAGAGGATGATGGAATTATTAATCTCACCTGCAAGATATGTGGGTATAAAAGATCTTTCCAGATGTGATTATACAAGGAGCATCATATCAAGAAGACATCGGCACAGGAGCAAGCAGGAGAATCAGAGAAACAAAAGTCTTTAATATAAACCTATGGGGCCTTGATATTCAGCAAACAATAGACAAAGGTGCACACCATAAAAAAGGTGGCGAATCTCCTGCTGTGAAGTTCCTGGCCTGTTTCTCTAGCAGTGACCTAGCCACTCAGACCACAGCCTGGTTTCCTGCAGGCATCAGCCCTGTCACTGCTGGTAACAGCAGTTTTACTTAAATCTCTATCATTTTATTTATAAATAAGACTCAAGATTAAAAAGGTGAGATAAAAACCTGCTATCTCAGTGAAGCTGGGTTACAACTAGCTAACCTCTCCTTGCTGGCATCTACAACCGACCCTTGCTTCGGATTGGTCAAACTAAAAAAGGTGGTTCCACTCCAAATCCCTCCCTCCTACTTCCGGTATCTCTCTATCTCTCCAGATGATCTCTGGTGCTCTATGATTACTTTCTGTCAACTAGTTGCTAACTTCACCTCCTGACCCAAGGTTAACTTTATTTAATCAACACAAATGCAAACTCGGGGTCTATGGGGTGAAACAATATTCTTCAAACAGCTTCAAATGACTAGAAAAGTCAGTAGATCCAACAGTGGTTCCCCTTTGTGCAGAATGGAAAGGACGGACCTCCCCTGAATGACACCTGCTCTGTCCTCACATGAGTATCACACGCAGTAACCACTGCTGTAAACTGTCCATCTCATATAAAAACTCTTTACTGGGCTCCCTGAGGATTCCCTCATGCCCTAGGTTTATAATATATTCTCTACAAATGCATCTGCCTTGCAGAATTTGAGAAAAATCTACAAAAGGTAATAGCATCATCTCTCCTTTGTTTTGGGGGAAATTAAAGGTACTATTTTTTTTTTCAATTTTTTTTTCTTTAGGTTGGGACTAATTTCAGAGAAATATGTTGATAGAGCAAAAGAGAAGAAAGAAGACGCTTTGGAGCCCATGTGCAAAACAGCTAGTCACTTATGTACATATTGAAATAATCCATTACTTGGGGAATAATTGGTTTTCTTTTCCTCATTATTTTCATGCAGGTGTTCAAATCCACCGCTCCAGACAGCTATTGTGGTGTCTTTGACTTTATTTGCTCAGTTCTTCAAAGAGTGATGGATCACAAGGAAGGCACTGGCACGGAATGATATGGGAACACGAGGGAGTGAGGGGAGAGGAGACCATGGTCTTACTGTGGTTTACGGGATTTGGATGCTTTGAGTGTGAATTCCGTTGACCCTTAGCCTCTTGTAGTCTCGCTGTTCTCAGAGTCTGTCAGAGGAGTCTCTGTCAGACGGTTCAACTTCACAGTGACTCTCTTGTGATGGTAAGCTTGGAGTAATATTGTTTACTCATTTTTAACAGGTTTTGTGATCCCCGGATGCTGCAAATTGCTTGTTATTAACAATAATTGCTTACAGATTTTTCCAAACCATTTACATGAAGAATCTTTGCAATATGAAGTTAAATTATAATATGCTAATAGTCAATCAATGCTGAACAGTAGGTTGCTTTGGTATACTGAGCTGCCACACTTTGGCTGCTTAAAGCAAGTACATTCCCCTTCAGACTCCTGTTACTTCTGATTCAGCTTTGCTATTTCAACATCAGGGAAGTAAAAATCTCCTTAATAGGAATTTCTCTACACTCAAATTATGCTGTTATGGCTTGGAAACCACACACTATCCCTTTTTCTAAACAAGTGCTGGACACATTCCTGCATGGGCTGTGTCCAGCTGTGGGAGACAGTATCAGAATTCTTCTGAACAAAGAAGCCTGTGCTGAAACATATCTGGAAGGAATGGTATTAAGCACAAGGAAATTCGCAGGAATCTACCAGAAGGAAAGGATGTGCAAACTAAATTTCAGTCCAGAACAATGTAAATAAATCCATCTTGGGCAGGCTACAGGAATCAGAAAGACAACAGGGAACAAACAAAAATATATTCACATTTCTAACCTCCCTTGAAGGCAAAGTGGTAAATGAAAGTGAGACAGACTGTGATGGAAGGGTTTTTTTTGGGCAAACTTTCCAACTTCTTTTTGGTCAGCAAATTAGGGAACCAATAGATGTTTGTGGTGATATATTTTATATTTAATAAAATCAGCCTGTAACGTCAAAGAACAGATCTACCCACAGTCAAGCAAGGAGAGTCAGAGAGTGGTAACTCACGCCTTCCTTTAAACCTGTAACTCCAGAGACAGAGATCTATCTGTGTTTTTATGAGTTCAAGGTGTAACTACCAAACAGTAGTAGCCCACACCTTTAATCCTAACTCTAAAATTCTGATGCAGAGTTGAACCCAGAAGTGAAACAACTGGGTGAGGAAGATATTTAAGGGAGGGGTAGGCAGGCATTGAGGTGTTCCGTAGAAGAGAAGCGCCAGGCTGAGGAATCTAGAAGATAGCTTTTACCCTGAGAAGTTGGCTGGGTGAGATTTTACTGTGGTCTGTTTCCTCTCTCTGATATTTCAGCTTTCCCCCAATATCTGGCTCTGAGTTTTCATTAAATACCAACTAGAATTCATGTTTTAGATGTTATAAAGTTACCAAATGGTTTTTACCTGAGGCATGAAAGAAGCCAAAACCAGTCTCTTATTCTGAGCTTGGTTAGAGAAACATGATCAACACAGAAAGAAGGGATTCTGGTGTGGATTTCCTTCATATTGCCCTTTAGTTGATTTTATAAAGATGTGCATGGAAAGAAGCCCACCATCACCAACATGTGTCTACTGAGTGACACGTGGATGGGTCTGAAGGGAAGGATGACTAGTGTATGTCACTCAGAAGGAAAGCACTAAGAGGTTCGGCAGTCTGACAGACTGCACTGCTGCCCCCAAGGATAGGGAGACTACAAGAGACCGAGGAACTCACCAATTTGTCTTGGCTGGTTGACCAGCAAGCTTCAGGGATCTGTCTGCCTCTCCATCCTCACTGCCAGAGCTATAGATGAGCAACACCATGCCCAGCTTTTCATGTGGATGCTGGGGATCTAAACTAGGGCCTCATGCTCACAGAGTAAGCAGTTCAATGACTGAGTCATCTCTCCAGCTCCTAAATTTCCTCCTTCTATCTCTTCCTCCCCATCCCTCACCTTCCTTTTTCCCTTCTCTCTTCCTTTTCTTCTCGTTCCTTCCCTTTTCTTTTTGTGAGATACAGTCCTGCTAAGCAGCCTAGGCACACCCAAAGCTTATGACCGCTTTTTTTTTTTTTTTTTTTTTTTTTTTTTAATCAGCCTCTATGTATAGGATTACAGTATATTATGCCTGGTGTTGGAGCAGTGTTTAATTTTAACTTTATATCTGCAGTAATCTATGTCTCAGAATCGTTAAGCTCAGATAGCTTCATTGGATAGATTTGTCTCTTGAGCATAAATAGTTGGCAGATTATATATATTTTTCACTCTTTCTATGTTTGATGATGTCTGTGGGATGCTCACAGTTTTCCACAGCGATAGTCTGTTTGGTTCTGAGACTAGTGCCTCCTTGAGTACTCTGATGTCCTTATAGTCTTTTGAAACACTGTGCTGACATTCATTGTTCTAGATTCTGATCCTTGGCTTCTGACTCCACTTTCCAAATTGTTCCATTCTTGTGTTGACTCCGGCTTCTGTGGTAAACTAAATACAAAGGTCTTTTGAAGTCCTCTCTCTATTTACAAGGAAACTTGCAGACCTCCCAAAGTATGTTTAATTCTTAGACCCATAGGAGCCAAACCTGGATGACTTATTAAATGTCCTGTTAAGCAATTGCTGTGAAATTTAACTTGGAAGTACCTTCCCAAGGCTTCCTACGCACAGACATTACACCAATCTATTTTCTCACGTATCCAGTTCCCCATGCCTTCCCATTGTAATGTCCTCATGCTGTGCCCACAGTAAAATCTCAAACTTTTGAGGCAGTTTTGCAATAAGTTAAGGCAATGAAAACTAGCAGAAAAACTACAAACAAAACCGGAATAAAATCGACAAAATCTTGCTGTAAGATTGTTTTCTTAATGAAACTCAAAACGAATTCCTGATTTGAATGACAAACGCTAACGTTTTCACTTTGACTTATTAAGATATAACATATACACAAACTCACTGAAGTGTGCATGGTAATACTTTCTATAGGGTATATACATCATTCTAATTCCTTAGTGAGTTAATGTGACTTTGATTTTAGAGGGTTCAAAGAAACACATGGAAGTAAGGGATCCAAGGAGCCTGGGGGGTGTCCTGTCAGTCAGTCATTCTCCATATAATAGATGGTGCTTTGGTTAGTGAATGGTGGCTGTCATGGTAGCTCCCCCAGTGTGGGACTAAGAATGTAAAATAGCTGTCAGCTCCTGCCTTATCTATGTGTCTTCTAAGATAATTCCATCTAAGATGTTCCAGGAGCTTTTTAGAGACAGAGGAAACATAGGGAATAAAAGAGGCAGAAAGAGGTGAGGTCAGCTTCTAAATGCCATCTAGTCCAAAGTGATTTTGAGCGAAGGCACAGGTATGTTTCTGAGGCTTGTGCACTTTTATCTTTGTGATACTAGGCAGTTACTTAACCTTGGGTAAAACTTAGTTTGTCTCTCTTTTTAATACGATGGAACTGTTATCATTTCAGAGACTGTTGGAAAAATTAACAAAAGCGTTTCTAAAATATCCAACATACACATAACATACACACACATAAGGGAGCAACCATTGGCAAATGAAAAATGAGAACTCATGTCCATACCAAAATCAGGTCTGATCATCACTCACATAAATGAAATTTTTATTTTAGTATAATTACCAAAAGAGATGAGGCTTTATTGCCTTCAGTATTCAGATCAAATAGTAATTGCCACTGAAGTTTGGACTGATGGCTTATGACAAGAATCCCATCACAGGGATGGCTGAGGCTGGAGGATGGTTGGGTCCACACCCAGCCTAGGCTATAGCAAGTGTTTGAGGCTAGACTGGGAGCGAAGAGGGAAGAAAGAAAGAAGGAAAGAAAGAAAGAAAGAAAGAAAGAAAGGAAGGAAGGAAGGAAGAAGACAGACAGACAGACAGACAGACAGACAGATAGATAGATAGATAGATAGATTGGAAGGTAGGTAGGTAGGTAGATAGTGTCAGAGAAAAGACAGAGAGAGAAAGGGAGGGAGGGAGAGGAGAGGGGGAGATGAGTTGAAAAGGAGAAAAGCTACTTCCTCCCATACTAGCGGGACTACTATTTACTGGGACAAGAGTCAGCAGTGGTCACACATGTGAAACATGAGATCTAGGTGAGTAAAGATCACACAAGACTTCCTTGAAATCACAATGGGCTCCATCTTTATATACATAGCCATGTTCTGTACAGTTAGAATCTATTATACCTGGCCACTCAGGTATGCACCAATCAGGTATGCACAAAATTGCAGAGTTCTATAAAGTTGGGCACAGGTGCTACCCCTACTCTAACTGTACACAGAGCCTGAAGTGAAATTCAGTCTGTGCCTGGGACATCACAATGCTTAGGGGAACAAAATAAAAATAAAAGACATTTTCAAAACTCAGAGCTTGTTCTAAAACTATAGACTAATGCCATCTTGTATAACATGTTGTACTGATGATTTTAAACACTAACATGCACTGGGAAAAATAAAGCCGAGGGTTTCTAACATCAAATCTAATGATGGAATAATGAGGCTACAGTCCATCTATGGCTCACATCTCCTAATCCATTTGAGCAGACGTGGCTTATAATAGCCAGAAAGTTCTAGCCTGTGTACTAACTAGGTGGAACTGAATATTGCCTAAACAGTCACATAGTAAAACTTCTCAGCAAGTCATCAGGCGCAGGAAAACATTCTGAAACATAAGAATATAATACTTTACATAGAAGTTCGGCTTGAAGAAAATGCTGTTCAGTAAATAAAATACAACAAATGCCTGAAAGCAAAATAGAAAAAGTCAAAGTCTCTAATTTATAAAACAAGTATTTTGGCCTTAGTTCATCCAGGTTTTTACTTACAAGTTTATTCATTACATTATATGCTTAAAAAATCAACTGTGTTTTTTAGGAGCTGAGAATGATTAATAGAAGTAAATGTTTTTCTATGTTTTTAATATTTTTGCTGTTGTATTTATAAAATAAATGGACTTCTAAAACAATGAAACTGATTTATAGGTCTACTGGAAATGGTAAAGAACAGTCATTACATTTGCAGTAAATATTTAATTTGAAACAAAAATTTGATATTGCTTTTGTTTGCAAGGCCCTCATCTATGATTGCTATAGGTTTAGACATGTTCCTATGCATGTCAATCAATTAGACATTATCCTTGGTGAATTACTAAGTCATGAAGGGAAAGGAGGTTTTCTTTTTCTTAGAGGAAAAAATTAATTTTAATAAAAAAGAACTCCTTTCTGTCATTTGTTTCTCAGCGCTGGTCTCAAACTGGCATTTCAATTGCTTACTGCCATGTGTGCCCCTAGAAATGTAACTTCTCCTGTGTGCAAATCTCACAAAACTATAAGGCTTCACATTTGTGAAATGGTAAGTAAATCTTTCCGATCGGGAAATCCTTGACAAGTTCTGATGTGTGTGTGTGTGTGTGTGTGTGTGTGTGTGTGTGTGTGTGTGTATGTGTGTGTGTGTGTGTGTGTGTGTGCGTGCATGTGTGCTTGTGTATTCTGGCAGGCCGTTGGACTGTTGCTCAACACCCTCATCCCCTGCACAGCCTTTAGGCATCCTGCAATTTCGAGATTCTTCCAAACTGAAGGTAGAGCTCACTTATGTTTGCCTCAGGAACAGACAGGAAGCAGGCTCGGATCCTCAAAGGTGGATAACATTTCAAAGGACCTGCTCAGAGAGAAAGAGATATTAAAACTAAAACAAGAAATCTTAGATGGGACATCTGTGATAACCCCATTCACTGTGTGAGCACCAATGGAAATGCCTGTCGGGGTCTGCTGAACAGTGCTTCTGTAACAGTCGAAAATTCATTTCATTTCATTATCGGAACTGTTCAAGCACCCCGGTTTGGATCAGGGAACAGCGTTTTAAACCTGCAGGAGGCTCATTTATCCCTGCTGAGGCACCAGCTTCCTTTCTTGTGGGAAGGTGCCAGTGGCTGGGTTACAAGTCTGGCAGATACATGATGGAGCTATATACAGTTTGTGTGTTTGCATGTAGACGAGATGCATGTATGGTTTGTATTTACGGAGCATAAACAATTCCCAGGATCCCACCACCTCCAACGGCCTCACTAAGATCCCGTTTCTGTTTCATTTGGTTCTGGGTCAAGGCTTCTTACCCAGTCCTCTCATCCATTAAAAAGACCACAGTCTGCATTCCTAAGTAGAGAAGTGCCTCTAAGGTGGTGTACAGCGGAACAAAATACAAAGCATCAATTCTCCCAACAGCCAACAATGAGGCAAGCTGGGGGTATTTTTCAAGCCACAGACACTGATTGAGAAAACGTAAAGAATCCCAGATGGCATTTACAGGTTCAGAACAAAATTAATCGAGGGGGAAAAAATCCATACAATTTGAAACCTTTAAAATGAAATGCCTCCTTGCTTCTCAACTGTGACGTGCTTGAGCTGAAAAACTAGTTGTAACTGCGTTCTTGGATCGGTGAGGTCAGGGAAGGCAGGAAGTACCAGGAAGAGGTCAAATGGTTATGCTGACTATGGTAGTGAGCCCACTGGTATGGTAGAGGATGGGAATGCAATAACTGGACAAGTATCTAGATAGAGATAATGAAAGAGATAAGGCTAGATAGGATAATTTGATATCCATGAATAGAAAAGCACAGAATGAATGACTGGCAGGAAACCCAAGCTCTATCAGCCACCCCAGGAACTAGAGAATTTAGGCAGGTGTATTTCTGGTCAGACTGATTGGAGAGAAGGCTGGGAGCAGGTCTCCTGCCCTGGTTCTTGTAGAAAGAGCCATGATGCCACTCTTAGAGTAAGTACTGGCTTCATCACTTGGCCCAAGAAACAACGAGATCCCATCAGCAATAGTTTCCAGCTAAGACAGCAGCTTACTACCAGGAAAGGCTGGAGCAGGTACAGAGAGGGAGCTACATGCGACTGAGGCTTCCTAGGATTTTGTATTTGTTTTCAGGTTTGCTCAATCTACAGCAGGAATGGAGCCCAGAAGAGTTAATGCAAAGTCCATGGATTTTCATATGATGTTCACACTCTACTCTTTCTGGGAAGTTTACACCAAAAATATTGAATTAACAGTATTTTACAAATTCTCAGCCACTGGCAGATTGTGTGTGTATGTTTTTAAAAACTAACCTTTCACCTGAGCTGATTAAATATTGACAATGAGAAAAATAAAAATGGAAATTTATGGGTAGGCTAAGAAGTAGAGGAAGGGTATTCAGAGTCTAACGTGTCCTGGAAACCTCCACTATTGAGATTATAAGGCTATAAATACACCATGCCCATATACTTCCTTTCTCAAATGTCTATCTATTGGCCCTGTGCACTGAGTGTGGACTGTATCAATTCATGCTGATGGAATAGATATCTCAGGACAACAAGGCAACAGGAATTTTGGACCAGCCATAAGAACCAGATCCAAGAAATTGGACTCTTCTTTGTGGGACAAATGACAGGGATATTGACTAGTAGAGGAGAGCAGAAGTGTACTCCACACTTATCTGCATGCTCTCATATGTGATATACAATGTGTCATTCACAGAAAGGCATGAAAGTAATTTTTCTTGTGATATCAACAGAGAAGAAAATTTGTGTAAGTAAAGAATGTCCCAAGACCACAAGAATGAGGGTAAGGTAGTGATGGTGTGCACGTTGCTTTGACTTGGAAATAAATGGAAATGTATTTAGTAGACCTTCTTTTGTTAGGTCCTATTCTTCCAAGTAAGAGCTCCCTTTCCTGACTGAATCCTTATAGAGATGGGAGTGCAGGATTGCACATCTTGTCAGAGGAGTTTGGATATTTTGCTTGCATTTCCATTCTTCAGTTGATGTCACCCCTTGCACGAGTGAAAACCACAAGATGGCTACATTAACATTTCTTTTAATGTTCTTTTTTAAAAAGAGTACATTTTTAAGCATAGAAATAATGCATCTAAATGTGCTCTATAAAAAGTGCATTTGTTTATAATAGACCAAGAAAATTGCAAATGCAAAAGTACAAATTATTTTTAGATACAATCTCTGTACTTATAGTACTTATAATGACCTAAAATACACATTTCAGTGTATGTATGTGGAGAAATGCACTTTGAATGTTGGGTGGTAATATAGACGTTTCAAAAATTATATTAATTATGAATATGTCCTAGTTAGTTATTTTTAGGATTAAAATAATATCTAGTGAAGTTTAATGAACTACATAGAACAATTCACACACACTTATGAGTAGGGAGAAAGATGAGAAATTAATATACAACACGCTAAGACATTACTTCCAAAGGCAAACATTTTTATTTTATGTACTAGAACAATTATGATTGTTGTTTGAAATGAACAATAAAGTCAGAGCCGGGTAGAAACAGAGAGAAATGTAAAATGGCAGGAAAAAAAAACAGAAGTAGAATTAATGAGGGGAGTTGGGGAAGATTCACATTTATTTATCCACATAACAAATACAAATGAATGACTTTTTGGCTGAAATATTTCATTAAGGTAAGACTGTGCCTTTTTATTCATTTATATTAGGTTTGAATGCCAGAAAAATGTTATTATTTTGCCTACTCTCATTTATTAAAATCATTTTTAAAATGTAGTTGCCAGACATCCATCTGTCATATCAGGAAATAAGCTAATTTTCTTTTTCTTTTCTTTTTTCAAATATGCTAGAAGAAATTAAATAAGCCAGTGTAATGTAATTTATTTCATATTTGTTCCACTCTGTAAGAACACATAGACTTTTTAGAGGGGAAAAAAAGCTTTACAAAGCAAATGACGACAACAAAAATCTATACTGTTACCATTCAAAGAAAGTAAATCTTATTATTTTGATCTTGCCTCATTTCAGCCTTTTTTTTTTTTTAAATCCTCTGTAACTATTTCTGGATTTTAGTAGTAAGAGGAACCAGGCAGCAAACCCCACCCTTAGAAGCTACCAAGTAGCCAAGGTCAGTAATTACCAAGTGCATCATCATTGTCCCCTCACTCCAAAATGACGAAGAGCAGCAAGAGCTCCAGGAATTCTTAGCTTACGTATCTTGCCCCGAGTCCAATAGAAAGGATGCTCTAGTCTAAACTGAGCTCATTTCAACTCCACATTCCTTGCTGCTTTTGATGTGTCCAACCGTATGTGCAACAAATCAAAGCTTCTATATTCCTCTCCCAAAGTGCATCCTTACAATCAAGGAACCACAGAAGCCACATCCATGAAGGAAGCTCACAATTCAGAGTGTCGGTGCTGAATACAGCTAATGAATAAAAGCAGGTATCCATTGGTTCCCAAGTTAGAACACAGCACACTGCAAGTTTCTTCTCTAAGGATAGTAGATACTCTTAGCTCTGTTTTGACTCAATAGTTTATTTCAACATGTTAAGTGGCTCTGTGTACCACTTAGTCTTTCTTACGGATGAGACGGATGAGAAAACAGTGTACATAGTCCAAATGAAGAGGGATGCTGATGATCCTGTGGGAATCTGGGATTGCATAGAATTTATACCCATACTTATACTTCTTACCACTTTAATTTGTGATTAAGGTTCAGGAGTTTTTAGGAGTTCTAGTCTGAATACTAGGTTACCAAGCATCTGGACATATGTAGTTATCCTTCATTTGGGAATAAAGGCATTGCGTTAATTATATATAATGTGACTTACAAACTTATACTTGGTCAACTCAACAAGCTCTGGATGTTTGTTCTGAAATTTTCATCTGGTCTCTAACCCTAGGCAAGAAGAAATGATAGCTTTTCAGTAATGGAGTCAGGATTTGTCCTCAGGAATGTAGCTTGGCCTGATATTTTATATGACTTTTTGTCAGGGGAATAAGCAATACTTCACCTTTGCAGAGACCATACCCAGGTCAGACCAATTTCCAAAATCTTAATGTTCTATCATTCTGCGTGTTCCTAATGCTTGCAGCAACCCTTTGTAAGGCAGAGAGCAAAATTTAGCTGATTTTCATCTTCCATTTCTGAACCTTAGTGATTTTAACAATAGCATCAATGTTCTTTTGTAAATATTATTTTTGTACTTCATGTGTATATTGAGAGAGAGAAAGAGAGAGGGAGAGAGAAGAGAGATACTGTGTATGTGTTCATGTGGATACTCATTAATGTCAGAAGGGGGTATTAAATTCCCTGGGAGATGGAATTCCTGGTGTTGTGAGCCACTCCCTGTGGGTATGTGGAACTCTGGGAGAGTAATGTGAGCTCTTTGCACCTAAGCCATCCATCTCTCCAGTCCCATTAGGATCAACATTTGTGATGAGTACACACACACACCCACGCACACACCACACACGCACCACGCATGCAAGCACTCTTTAACATTTGGGTAGAGCACCACTTTGAGCACCAGCATGGTTTGAGGGAGTGCTTTATTACTGCCTTATGTTGCAGACCAGGACAGAGCAAAAATGGCCTTGCTCGTTTTCCGTGGCTGACAGGAAGAACTTTATTTTCAACTTACTTTTCTTTCTTCCTCTTTCTATTTGATGGACGTCCTTCTCGTCCTCAAATAAACCGACTGCTGTCAGTACCTTGGTGTTGCTTGGCAGAGGTACCACTTGGTTTTGAATGTTCCTACTGCTTCCTTTCTGGCTAGGCAATGTCTAGGAGTCATTGCACAGAATCTCTCTCTCCCTTCATTATATTTTTTAAATGCTAGGTTTCTCTCAAGCCTCATATATTTTTCCCTGGCTGCTCTTTAAGGTCTGGATAAGTGGATGGCAGGGGTCTCTATAGAGGGGCAAGTAGCATTTATGGTTTTCCTCACTATGATTTTATTGGAGCTACTCAGTTCTTCCATTATAGCAGGACAGCAATGCAAAAAATCCATATGCAAATGAATAGGTGAGGCTCTATTCCAATAACTTTTTATGTACGTGGAGAGGCAGCAGGCCAGATTTAGCTGGCAGACTCCAATTTTCTGACTCCAGTTCTGGACCTGCCAGGACACATCTGGTATTGTCCCGTCATGCTTTTGACTCATTAAGATTTTATGATTAATATTTACATTAATTATGACGTGTAAGTAAAATAATACTATTTATTGACAATGTAAATGTCTTAGTAACTCTTTTAAAAATGGTATCTGATTTCATACCTTTAATGCCTTCAAGCAGTCCTTATAGGGTAGATTCTAATGCTAGCATCTCTTTCAAGTGAGAAAATTATGGTACAGAGACTGTAAGTATCTTGTTCATGGAAGCAATGGAAAGGAATCTGCGTAGAAAACTCTAGAGCTCACTCCACAACCCATTGTTCACTCGTAGTTATTTTTTCCCCAACAGTCTTCATTATGGCCAAATCGTATTGACCTAAATGGTTTACTCAGACAAGAACTGTAAATAGCATGTTCCTTACTTTACTTTTCAGATGATAGCTATCAGCTGAGGCATCTGTGTTATATCCCCAAGAAGGTCTCTATGCCTCTGTGACAACAGCACATATCATTGTTGGTCACTCAGGCCTCGATAACTACAAAGGTCAAGTATGGTTCCTTTAGAAACCACTATGAAGCATTTTAACCAATGTGCTGTTGGATGCTTCACGAAGAACTGAAGGGAAGACCTCATTGGTAGCAGACATCACAGTTCGTGTCACACATCCTTGACCTTTATTTTCATTTTTATAATTAACGTAGGCAGTCAATCACATGATGGATGGCTTTGTCCATCCGTTTTGACCTAACGTGTATACTCAGAGGAGAATTGTAAATAGCACGTTTCTTATTTTGCTTTGTAAACTATAGATGTCAGAATTATATTCCCTAGAAGACCTCTTTGCCTCAGTAATGAGTACAAAATTAATAAGTACCAGACAGAAATACCAGAAAGCTACAAGATGACTTTTATCTTGAGACAGTTCAAGCATAGTCCTTTCATGTAAAATAAATGAATGTTTTGATTATTATTATTCTTATAGTCACTTGTTCATTTCTTAAAATGCAATAGCACAGGCTGATAAAGGAAAATAGATAATCTATCATATAAGGTATAAAAACAGCCTTTGGGGGAAGCCTAACTATAAAAAATGATTTTGTAATGCTCTGAAATTTTGAGGAAAACTACATTAAAATCATTTCTAATTCTCTCTTCAGAAGGAAGAGTTAATAAGTTGTCATGGTTTATACTTTCTCTATAGACCCTACATCCAATTACCAGGGAGGTACAGAATTTAGCTTTGCATTCTTATTTTACTATTTAGTATTATAGTATGACCAGTTTTTTTCCTTCTAAATGTCTTTCAAAAGTATCATTTCATTGTACTTCATTTAAATTTCACATTACAGTCTAATTCCCACCCACAAGATACCAAGATTTCTTCCTTAAGATTTTCTGGACTCACTTGGCATCTCCTAAAGAATAGTTTCTTTAAGAAATGAGGGAATTTGAGCCCTTTCCATCAACATAGTTAAAGTAAAATGTCACTGGATTTAATTTTGGTTATCTGGAAAATTCACTTATGCAAAACTTATAATGGCAAATAAATGAGCTGTTAATGAATGTAGATGACATCTTGTCCAAAAAATGTCTAGCTGCATGACAGAGTATAATCACTATTCCTATAAATTAATGAAGAGATGGAGAAGCTGTAGCATCAATAAAGCTGCACCACAAGATTTGAATCCAAAGGACTGCAGACTATAGACCAAAGAGAAAATAAGTTGATTATTTGTTAAATTAATTCAAATGAGAAATCACTGTAATTAAGACATTCAATAATGTTGTTCAATTAACATCTTTAATCTCGACTCCCCTTTACTCTTAAAATACATACAATCATATATTACATACACACGGGACATAAATACATTCACAATCCTATCTATATTCTTACAAGAATAATTTTCCATTTTTCTAAGAATTTAAGAATAAAGAGTTAGTGACAGGCATTTTTCTTTTAAATCTTGTCAAATCTAGCGTCTAGAACAACATGCATATGGTGAATTTGGGTGGATAACCAGACTTTTCAAAAGCACCAATCCAAACGTTTTGATCTTTCATTTAATATAATCAATAAACCCCTCATGTTACCTTTTTTGGGGAGAAATAACTTTTAAAAATACAATTTCGGGAAGGGGAACTCTCACTGTATAAAACATCTTGAATATTTTTCTCTCTCAAGATTTTGTATCCCTTGAAATTTAACTTAAATTCTGAATCTAACTCATATCCAGTGTCATCACTAATCCCATAAGGGGATCAAGTACTGCTGCATGTCCTGGCAGATGCAAAAATCTACAGGTTTTTACTTTTAAGAATGTGTCCTCTGTCCCTAATTCCCTATGTAAGAAAACAGTCTCTTGGGCAATTACCCTCATAGTGGCCTTGCCAGAATAAGCGTCCACTTTGTTGTCTAACAGAGTTCAGTAACAGTCTGATTTTTTCTTAAACAAGTGAAAGTATGTCTGTTTTTCACTGCTACTTCCAATAATTTCATAAATTGTGAAATATACTCAGGGTGTGTGTGTGTCAGTACAATAGTATCATATAGCAGCACAATTTTCAGGCTGTCTTCAAATTTTAAATACATTTAGTTCTTAAGGAACAAAACAAAACAAACAAACAAACAAACAAAAAACCCCCCATACTATCAATTAGTCACTTGAAGCAAGCTGTACGTTTCACCAGCGCAATGATAATAGCCACTGAAGTGTAGATTCTGGGAATAGTCATAGACTTTTAAATCAAAGCTAGGATGCATGGATCAGATCTCCTCTGAGTGCAAGGGAGAAGTAAAGGATAGGGATGGGAGAAGAGAACATGAGGAACTGGATGGAATGGTCAAGCTGTGAGGAAGGATGGAGTGGGAGAGCAAAGAAAAATATATCTTGATAACAGGAGACTTAATGGGGTTAGGGAGAAATCTGGTGCTAGGGGAATTTCCAGGAATCCACAAGAATGACCCTAGCTTAGACCACTAGCCATAGTGGAGAGGGCACCTGAGCTGGCCTACTCCTGTAGTCAGATAGGTGAATATCCTGTCATCATAGAGCCTTCATCTAGTTACTGATAGAAGCAGATGCAGAGCTCCAGGAGTCCAGTTGAAGAGAGGTAAGAGGGATTATCTGAGCAGGCAGCGGAGTTGTCAACATCATGATGGGGAAATCTACAAAGACAACTGAACCAAGCTCACGGGGAACTTAGGAACTCTAGACCACCATGTGGAGCCTGCATGGGACCAGACTAGTTCCTCTGCATGCAGGAGACAGCTGCATAGCTTAGTCTGTTTAAGAAATCCTTTTAGGGATCAGGATCTTTTCCTGGTGCATGAGCTGGCTTTTTGGAGCCCATTGCCTATGGTGGAAGGGCCTTGCTCGCTCTTGATGCAGGGTGTGTGGCTTGGCTCTGCCTCAGCTGAACGTTCCAGGCTTTATTGCTCCCCCATGGGAGGCCTTACCTTAAGTTGTTGGCCATAGAAGTCTCAGAAGCACCCCCCAAAGAATCCTGGATATTGCTATTGCTGATGGCTAAGAGTGAAGACATCCAGACAGGGGCATGGCTGAGTTTGCCAGGAGATCCTGAGAGTGGGAGAGCTGGTCCTGGCCCTGTACTTGGTGCCTGGTGGCGGGAGGGCGAGGGTCTTGCCACTTGCATGAGAGAGCTGACCCTGACCCTGCCCGTTACCATGCAGCACTCCACTCGGGAAAGCCAGCCCTGGGTCTGCGTCTAGCCTGGCAAACATGGTAGAGCCGGCCCCACTGACAAGGCTGCTGTTGCGCTGCCCCAAGAACATGAACGTGAGAGATAACTGCACACGGTTGGGTTATTCATCATTTCAGCATGAATAGAATAGATACCACGAGGTTCCACACCGTTTTTTGAGGAACTGTTGGGTAATAATGGCTGTTGCAAGAGAGAATGTCATTTGCTCAGTGATGTATCTGCTGGAATACATGCTCGGAAGAAGGAATCCAAACGGAAAGAAAGGGGGCTAACAGAGCACAATGGGAAGTATGTGTGAATATAATCACAATCCACCGTTATATGTATATATTTCATATATATGTATGTATATATATGAAACCATCCGAAAAGATATGCAGATAGTAAATATACTTATAAGGAATTTTTTAAACACACTGTTGGCTAGTGAAGTACAAGTTAGAGCCACAATGTGATCTTAAGAAAATCTAAAATAAAAAGGCTCCTCATTCTCTGATTTTTATTTTAGTGCAACCATGAGTCATATGGCTTCAAATTACTTTGATAAGTTTGTAGCTTGTCACCTTTTAATTTTTAGGAACCAGTTACTGGCCTATGTCTTGGAGATGGTACTCGGTAGACGGTGTTGTCTATATGCCCACCAAAGTACAGAGGCATCCTTTTGCAGTCATACTGGAGTCAAACACTGATTGTAAAATGGAGTCTCTCAGGGCAAGTCACGGCCTGAAAATCCACCGTTTTACCCAGTATGGATGACGTCGCAGCAGGAGACAGCCTGATCACATTACAGCACAGCATTGTCCCTTCTAAATCCAGACTCAGTCTCTTGTAACATTTCCATCTCTTTCTCTGATCTGTCAAACCTAGATCCTAATGGTTCCTTCTCATGCACAGTCAAACCTTATCCAATCAGCTCTTGAAGTTCGTTCATTCCTAACTTGCCTCATTCTATTTAGGGGAAAGGATTTATGGGCATAAACAGTCCCATCCTTCCTATCTCCAAGCCTTGACTGGCACAAAACAATCAGTAAGAATAATTAATTGATAGCTGGCTGACACCATCCTAAAAATCTAAACCAAAAATTTCAGAGTTTTACATTTTCCCTAGGGTGAGAAAACCCTAACTATGTTGTAACCACATCTCTAGAAAAGAAATCGATGCATCACCTTTTCTGCATCAATCAAAGAAAGATTAAAACAAGAAGGATCATTTCCCAAACACCAAGTGTCTGTATGAACCAGGACAAGCCACACATTGTCAGTCTTCATCCTGTGCACAGCTGACAACATGAAAGGATCTCAAAGGTCTCATTCAAATCGATGCTGTCACATATGTTCACAGGCCTTAGTGGGTTCACAATCTGCTAGGAGGAGACTAACCATCCTGAAAAAAAAAAAGAAACAGCAAGCATTACTAGGAAAAATATAATTAGGTGCTCAATTATGTGGCACAGAATGTGAGCATTCTAAGAATTGAGTGCAGAGGAGTCTGGTGTTGGAAAAACATGTTAAAGCTTCATGCAGACATTGCGAGGTCTTTTGCTTGCTCTTAAACATGACATACAAGCTCTGTTGTTCTGGATCCATTGGGGCAGTTGATAATTTTCAGGGCAATAACTGTGTCTTCTTAATTGTATTTTCCCTCCCTTGAGCTCCTTGTCTACACCATTGGAATTAGCTCTAAACCCACTCTGTCTTATCCTGTTTACTGTAGGCCTGCACAGGCTCACTCCACAGTATTTGGAATCGGCTGAGAGCTGGTCCTTTACCTGACTCTTCTGTGCTTCAACAGAGGGTTCCAATAAGCTCATTACGACTCAGAACTTCCCCACTCTCCACATGAAACGAGGATCAGTTCATACTTTGTGATGAAAGCTAGTTTCAAAAAAATTATTTAAGTGAAAATCTGAGAAGCTTGGAATGGGGCAGGAATGGAGTTTGGTGGATAGGCTGAGAAAACTCAGGTATTTTTAATGGTTTTATTTTATCTTGACATTCTGCTGCCAAACACTCTAGCACCTTTTTTGTTTATGTAAAAATCTTTCCAGTCTGTCATTTTTGAATTCCCTACTGAAGTCCTTAGACTCATTTTACCTATATAGTTTCGCTAGCCTCCAGCTGGGGACCAGACATATGATGAACATATGTAAGTACCTGTTTCTCAGCCTACTCATTTATCCCTTTTATTACTTTTCAATTGTAAACCCCAGCACCAAGGCAGTTTATCAAGGAAAGTATCATTTAATCAGGTCTGTGCTTTCAGAAGGGTATATCCATGATGGTGGAGCAAAAGCATGGGTGTAAGAAGAGCCGAGAGAACACATTTTTTGATCCACAGGTCAGTGGCAGAGGGGGTATATTAGCAATGTTTCAAGTCTTTGAAACTTCAAAGCTTGTCTGAAATCCCAACAAGGCTGCACCTCCTAATCCTTCCCAAACAGTTCCACACCAACCAAGAGCTAAGTATTCAAACCTATGAGCCCATGGGAGCCCTTCTGATTGAAACTACTATCTCCCCTACCTAATTGTTCCTTACATAATCTTGCTACTAAATATCAATCAAGGGTAACAGTAACTCTAAGTGTGTGAATAAACTCAGCCAAGTGGCCCTGAACCCAGCCTATGTCCCTAACACTGTAACACTGTTACAGATGTGTCTTTAAACTTTTGAACTTATGTGTCACACAGTAGTGTTGTGTTGCTAACTGATGGACAGGCTCCACGGCACTCATGGGGAAGGATGCAAATGCCCAGTTATAGTTTTTACAGTTACCTCTAACACACAAATTTGTTAGAATTTATATTTCTGAGACTGCTGTCTCTTATTCATTTCCTTCTCCCTATTACTTGAAAACATAGCCAATGTTTTAGGGTGATGACATTTAAGAGATTATTGAGAAAAGGGAGCATATGAGGCGTCTTAGATAGAGAAACCACAGTTGTAACTAAAGAGAGAAGGACTTTTTGTTAATGACCTCAAATGACAAGTTAGAAAGACTGGGAACAAATTCCTCTAGAGCCTTGAATGACATGAGTACTTTGTACCTGGAGAGGATATGGTAACCGTTCAAGGATTTTGGGAAGGAAATTGATCATGATTTTATCAGTGTCTACTGTGTGAGGATAAAGTGAAAAGTCAACAGAAGAGTGGACAGAAGCCAGAGACACAGCCCCACCCTAACATCTGTAGCAGATTGAAACTTTCAGGGACCTCCAGTCAGGAGGAACCACAATTCTTGACTGTGTGTCAAAAAAAAAAAAAAAATTACAAGATGAATCACTACTGTACAAGTTACTCTTCTATCACTCCGAAGAACCATCTGACCAAGGGAACTCTTAGAAGAAAGAGTTTGTTTGGGCTTAAGGTTACAGAGGGCAAGAGCCCCTCACTGTCACAGCAGGGACACGTAATAACAGGCAGGTATGGAGCCTGGAGCAATGGCTGAGAGCTCACATCTCCAACCACAGGCAGGAAGAATAAGGAACCAGTTTGAAACTCTCAATGGCATTTCCAGTGACATTCTTCTTCCTCAAATCACCACATGTGTAAAACAAAATGGGCATTTAAAAGGAGGGTATCTTTAAATATGGATGTGAGCATGGGCATGAATAGATAATCGCTTAAGGAAAGGGCAGTGTAAGTGTGAGTTTATCCAGAGAGAGTCACACCATTTGTTCATATAGCCACACATCATAGCCAGACATATGAGTTTGATGGCTACTGAACTTACATTTTGCAAAGATTTCTAAAGGACACCCACTTCCTCTTCTTTTTTTCAGTGATTTCAGAGGGTCATTACTGAGATGCATGAGGCAGGATTATAGGCTGATGAGGCAAAAGCTCACAAACATTGCATAGGGACTTGGTGTTTTTACTGTAAACAAGATTGATTGTGAGTATCCAGAAAACGGCAGGTTTGCATGATCATGCTTGAAGGTCATATGTACTTAGGCCTTACACATACTTTATAGTTATTTTTAACATTCTCACTTGAAATATCACTGTATAAAGATTGTCATCTCCACAAAGGCAACCTTTACGGCATCTTGTTGACTATGCTGGAATTGTTGACTTTCAGCTGCTGAGAGATCTCAGACTGTAGAGTGAGGGGCTTCTTTCTCTTTTACATCCCTTTAATTTTTCCTGTCTATCCTGCCTAAAGAAGGTGACCACACAAATTAAGGTAATACGTGGTAGCTCTGTGACTCTGTGACTCTGTGAAAGATTCCTGATAAACATTAAAGGGAGAACCAGAGGGTTTGTTGATGGGTGAGACAAGGGGATCAATATTGGGGTTCACTTCTTTGGAGGCAAGAACTAAAAGCCTGGAGTTTTCCCATTTTGAGAAAGCTCTAAGGAGTGGGTTCAAAGGACAGGACCGGAGGTCTGCTTTGGAGAGAATAAGGCTAAGCTGTGTGCTATGCATTCAAACAGAGATATATTGAATATAATATAACCTACATCTGGTAATAATAGACTCGTGTCTGATTCAGTAGTGAAATTAAAGTCCCTTTTAATGCAAACAAGGCTACATGGTTATTAACATCTATTTGTTTTCCATTGTCATAGAAACTATATCTTTATTTTATTGACTTGAAATTTTGCATATATAGCACCATGATTCCTCATTAGCAGACTCTGTTATTTATTTTCAAAATGTGCATTTTGTTTGGTGATATAAATTACCATGTAAATCACAAAGCTTTTAAATCACCCTTTGCTTCAAATGCTGAACAAAAATGGAATCAATGAAGACCTGCCATCAAGTTTTGTTACACGGGACCCCAAACATATAGATATGTTACTGGTTTCCAGTTGGTTGTTTTCCAGTCACCCCAAAAGCACTGGATGAATAAATGCCAAGAGCTTGGAAAATCCAAGAGAAAAGGGATTTATTATTGTTGTTATTATTATTATTATTATTATTAATTTTGAAATACCCTTTTGCATTTGGAAGAAGTCTGTCTGGAGGTTGTGGCTGGGTGGTAGATGGGAAGGAGGAATAAGAAAGTAGAGTAAAATAGGCATTGGCATCACAATATAACTATAAACACCATAAATAAAGGTTTGAGCAAATTGCTGGGTGTGTCTGGAGGAAGAACTCTCCTAGCATGTAGAAATTATAACCCAGTATATATTTTTTCAATCAAAATTAATTTTATTAGCTGCCTACTTGGAACCAGCTTATTGATTTTACTTTGTTTATATGGTTAAAAACTAAACAAAATAATGTAATGAATTTCTTTTTAAATTAACTTATTCTTTGACAATTTGATATCTGTAGATGATACACACTGACCACACTCATCTCTCTACTCTCATTTTTTTCATGTTTATTGTCTTTATTTATGGATAAACCACATGAAGTCAGAATATTGGGGGCCAGGAAATTCTCATCTTTTATTATATTCTCTACTTAATGTGTTTTTCAACAAACTCATATCTGTAAGTAGGGTCCTCTGGTTGCTCTAGACTCGTGCCTGGTCTTAGCTTCCTCCCATCTCCCCATTCTCACATTTGAGTCTTTGGTTTGTGACCCACCATGGTTAATCAAATCTGCCTATGTGGCCATGTTTTTGAAACTGTTCACTGGAGCCTGATGAACCCACATGTCTCCACATATTCATATCCTTCCACAACTCTACCAAGCATCCACCCATTTCCCACCCACCCCAAGCCTGCCCCTTCCTTCCTTCATGCCTCCCCCCCCTTTGAGATAGGGTCTCTCTACATAGCCCTGGTTGACTTGGAGCTCACTATATAGACCAAGATAGTTGCAAACTCACAGAGATGCATCTTTCTCTGCTTCTTGAACACTAGAATTAAAGATGTGCACCACTAACACCCACCCCCAACTTTATTTTCTGTTTTGTTTTGTCATACTTTTGCTTGGGTATCCACTGGGTGTCCCCAAGGCCACTGACATGCACAGGGGTGTTCGTTATCTACTGGAGAAGGAATAATTTGCCAAGAGCTCCATCACTGAAGACAGTGACTTCTTTGATGGCCATTAGGCACACTGGGTGGGGTGGACCCTCCTGAGATCCTCTCCTACTTATGAATTTATATTTAATTGATCCGTTTTCTGTAGGCTAATACAAGTAACTGCAGTTCTGTGGGTTCATGAGTGCAGCAGGCTTGCCATGCCCAGGAAAGCATTTCACAGGCCCCCTTTTTTTTCTTCTGTTGTGTTCCCAGCCATGGAGAGGGTGATATGAATGTTCCTTCTAAGGCTGAGTACTTAATAGTTATTTGTTCTTAGCACCTTGACCAGCCACCCATCAGTCTTTATACTAACTTCTTTGTTATAATGACATATTTCTTTGGTCAAAGCTTAGGGTTATACTGGTCTGTGGGTCTACTGATCTGCTGGTATTCCATAAATATTCAGGAGGCCTCTTGACCACATGCCTGTTTAGCAAAACAAAAATAGTATGTTCACCCCTAGTCCCTTTGACCTCCCCAGTTATGGACCTTTCACCAAGTATATAATCTCATGGATTGGGCCTCATATCCAGTCATATACATTAGTTGGTTAATTTCAATGTAGTCATTCTACTATGGCCCCAGTAAGCATCCCTTGCCTGGCAAACTGGTACTGTAGTGTTCAAAGCTGAGGGATATCATTCCCGACTTTTCTTCCCCAGCTGCTGTCCTAAGAACTGCAAACACCGTAAATTTAGGCAGAGCACTTAATGTCATCACGGCTTCTCTATATTCTGCAACCAAGAGACATGGTGTCTTCAGCCGTAGGATCTTAATATCCAATTCTGGTGGACAACCAGGGAAAGTGGCTGTAGCCTAAATATTTTGAAAGGCCTCTGGGAACTTCTTGACCAATAGTTCCCAAGGTGGCATTCTACACCGGGCACTTGGATTTTTATCCAATATCCCAATGGCTTCTGGAATCAGCATTACCCACCAATACATGACACCCACATTCAAAATCTGTTTTTAAAATTGTTTTCCATTAGACTACAGGTCATGTTTTCCCTGTGATGTTTTCATACATTGTTTTAGTTAATGACCTTGGTTTCCATCTTCCCTATGCCCTTCGATATTCTCTATATTCATGTGAACCATATCATCCCTTGCCTGCTTAAGGCCTCTATTCCTTCCCACGTGACACTGCCGCCCCACCCCTTTTTATTGTTTCCAGGTCTCTACACACATTCCAAGTTAAAGAGATATAAAACTTTAAAGCTTACATTGGAGAGAACATGCAGACTTTGACTTCCTGACACTGCATTGTGTCGCTCAGCACAATATAATATTTTGTAGTTCTGTTCATTTTCATGTATCGATGGGCTCCAGGACGGTTCCATTTCTTAGCTGTTGGGAATAGAGCAGTAGTAAGTGTGGATATGCAGTTGTCTCTGGAGCACAGCATAGAGTCTTTTGGTTTCATAGTGGTATGGCTGGGTCATATGGCAGTTTTCTTTCTGTTTCTGAGAAGCTTGAGAAACTTCTAGAATGATAGATATAGTGACTGCACTAGCTTGCACCCACTAGCAGTGAATAAATATTTCCCCACATCCTCACCAGCTTTTGTTGTCAGCTTTTTTCTTGATGATAGCCAGTTTGCCAGCGAGGGAGAATCTTAAAGTAGCTGTCATCTGCATTTCCCTGATAGCTAAGTCCAACCCTGAGTTTTGTGCACAGGACACTGTCTCACGGTTTACTCTTCTATTTCCTATTTTTTCAGAAGGGGCTGACCCTTCTCAGTGAGAATGTGTGAATTAGATAAATATCCAGCTCCTACATTTACCTTGTGGATAGCGGGATTTCAGCCTTGTGGCCGTGACCTCTAAAGCTTGAATTCTGCTGATGTGATGACTGACAGGCAAGAGTGAAGGGGAGCATGGCTTCTCATAGCCCATCACTAGAATGCTTGCCTTCATCAGACCAGCAAAAGGAATGCACTGGAGAGGGTTCCCTCTGGCTTTTTTTTTTCCTGTAAAATCACGTGCAATGTTCCAAATATTCAATAAAGAATGTAGGAGTCACCAAATCCCTCAAACGGTTACTAGTGTGAAGTCCATCCATCCCCAATGTTTTACATCTGACTAAGGTAGAAGATGAGGCTTTGAGCCCCAGTGGCAGGCAGCCTGCTTTTAAATCTCAGCTCACAGCCTGGAGGCCAGGGTACTAACTGTGGGTGACTTACTTAATTCTCCCAAGTCTATATTTCTTAGCTTCTAAGAAGGGAGGGTGCTAACAGGGTTACAAAAATTATGCAGTATTATCAGGAGAAAGCACGTCGCTCAATGCTGTGCACAAAGAAAACGCTCAGTAAAAACTAGGAATTTTCCCTCCCCATATTGGTCCTTTTGTCTTATAATTTCAATTTTGATGAGTATAGATCCAGGCGTGATACCGTGAAATAAGAAAGATGTATAAAGTGTCAACCAAGGCCCCATCTACTGTTTTATGATCCTAACTACATAATAGGCAAATTGGATAGCCTGCCATTTTACACGATGTCCACTAGGTGGCAACATGTGGTCACATTTTCTGTCTGCTCTGAGGTTGTAAGAAGGTTCATGTGAGAAGTGCCGCATGCCATTCACCTCATCTGACTCTTGAGAATTTTGTTACCACAGACAAAATTGACTGGCTGGTTATAGCAATTATTGGGGGGGGGGGAAATACTACAATTAAGAGTTTTTGTTTAAAAATAACATGTTTTCTGCTTCCATGTTGGGTTAGTTCAGGACTCTTTGTAGTTGCTGACAGCTGGAAACCAAGACCTTGGTGAGGACAAAGTCAGTCTTTGTTCATTAGGCAGTGTTTATGGACTTCCTGATAGAGATGCGTTATAGTCTCTGGACTCACAACTGCTCACAGTTGAACAAGAACACAGTGAGGAAACTCTTAGTATTCTTGACAGTAGGGTGAAATTTTGAAATAAAAGATGAGAGTCTGCTCAGTGTACACTGGGAGTTAAGTCACTCGGTAGATGATTTGTAGCTGGAAAACAAAAACCGAGCAATCCAAACTCCATATGACTCGCCACAACCACACGAAGGCCTTTCAGATAATCAAACATATTACGCTCCCCACATGCTGCCTCCACCTTTTCAAACAAGCGTAGATTCCACAGAAGAAACTCTGTCTGGTTGCCAGATAGCTGATTCACGGGATGCAGGTTTTAGTGTCCATTCCACAGGTGGTTCCTGAGAGAATGAGGTGCTGCATCTGTATGTGGGTAGCTAGGAAGGAAGCTCCCCAGAAAGACTGCTGTGTTTGGCTTTCCTCACTCTGGTGCTTGTACAATAAGATTTTTTCTACCAGCTCACTTACGCCAGTTCAACTCTACATTTTAATTTTGTAATTTACTTTATATTGTGTAAATTAATAAAGCAATGCCCAGGCCAAGTAATTAATAGTTATTAATGGATTTTGTGAAAAGTTGAGGACTTTGAACTTAGTCAAAGGCCAACTACTAAAATATTTTGGCGGAGTCAGATACCATATGTTTCCCTCATGTCTCCAAGATGAAAACATTGATCTCACAGGAGAGAACAGGATGGGTTATTATGAACCTTAAAGGGTTGGAAGAGGAGAATTCAAGTTGTATAATGACCTCCAAGAGAGTCAGGACTCAGATCAGGATAGACCCTCAGTCACTGTCTAGTTATTTTATAAAGAACTAGAAACTGTAGGCTCTAAAAATAAAGAAATGGCAATATATGTGTATTATATGATATGAAAACACTAATAATATCAACTTGAATTGGTAGAAACAAATGAATGAACATATTGTACATTGAATTGCTCTCACAGTTCCATATATGTGCACATATATTTACAAATCTTGTGGCTCCAAAGTAGGGATAGCTAAGAAAGGATGCATTAGGAAAAATTAATAAAAACCTCAAAGGTTGCTACAGATTGCTTCAAAGGTGTGTTCCAAGCTTCACTTTTCTCCAGGTTATGATCTTTGGGGACACTTTCTTGGAGTGAAAGTATTTGAGATGAAAGAGACTCGTGGGTTCTCAATTACTTTCTCAGGGACCCTGCCTTGGATTGCTGGAGGCTGTGTTTATATTTGTGTTTGAAGTCAAAGTAAAATGTTTAGCTATTATATATTGCTCTGCACAATTCTACAAGTTTGGCTGATTTGTTTTTGGACCTCTCACAATTATTTTTCACCAAGGCAAACATTTAAAAACTAGTCAAAACAATTTCTGTTCCATTTCTTTGCCCTTCATATCCCTTAACTACAGGAGTCCAGATTTCAGCAATTTCTAATGTTTCCTTTGACATCTTAATGACCAGATCCTGTTTGCTACTTTCCTGTTGCTTAATTTGGGCTCACTGTGGGGTCTAAGCTCAGACAGGCTTCTGAGATAGTCCGTGCCTATTCTCTTTCTACACTTGGCTGCTGGGAGAATTCTTCTAAACTAAAGTTTTATTTAGGATGTTCAAGTTATGTATGTTAGGTATGTGTGTTTTGGGTGAGTGGGCATGAAATAGAGGAATTGGCAGGATAAAGGATGAGAATAGAGATGCATGGAAGGGTCCCCTGGGAAAGCTGAACAGACTACATTAATCAGTCATCAAACCAATGGAATTAAAGAAATAGCCAGTTTTGTTGAGGGCGCTGACACTATCCCATATAAGAGGGCATGGCATGATTGAAGAGCATACAATGGGATTGAATGATGCAGAATAAGATGAAGTACTCAGTGTGCTCTCAGTCACAAGGTAGCTCTGAACAGGAGCGCTGAGCCTAGCTTCTCCCAGCTCTGCATGTGCACTTTGATCCAAGGTTAGCAGATGTGTGATGTCCTTTCTCTCTCTTGCTAGATGTTTTTAAATTTCTATTTTAAGATTATAATTACAACATTTCACTGTTCCCTCAACTCCCTCCAAATCTTCCCACTTACTTTTCTTCTTCTCTTTCGAATTCGTGACCCTTTTTTTCATTAAGTGTTATTATATGCAAATATGTATATATATATGCATATATTTCTAAATATAACCTTCTCAACTGTAAAAGCGTCTTCTATGTCTATATTTTCAGGACTGACCATTTGGCATGGGTAACCGACTGATATCCTCTTCCCCAGGGAAAACGATTTCTCCAGCTTTCAGTATTTCTTGGTTACCTGTAGTTATTTGTGTGTTGAGGTTTTGTGGGCTTTTCCCTGTCCACGTTGACATGTCATGCTTGGTCAGATGTGTTGGTGAGAGTTTATGGGTGTAGCTTCTGACACCATTGGAGACATAATCCCACAGCAAACTACCCCTGAGCCTCTGGCTCTTACAATCTTCCCACCTTGGTCTTACACAGTGATTTCTGAGCCTTAGGTATAGGAGTGTTTTGCAGATATATCCACTGGGACTGGCCTCCAAAACTCTGCATTTTGATTGGTTGTGTTTTTTTAATACTGGCCTCCATCTATTGCAAAGGGAAATGTCCTTGATGAGGGGGAAAGACTACATTTATTTGTAGGCAAGGGTCAGACGTTTAGGTTATTGTTAAGGAGAATGCATATTTAGTAGAGTAGTGGTTGTCGATTCTCCTCCAGTATCCATGACTACACGAGTCCTGAGTAGTTAGATAGGTTTCCAGTACCAGGCATATTTTCTCTGTGGTTGTGTGGATCTTAAGTCCAATGAGAAAACTGTTGGTTACTTCCAAGGTTTACATGCCACGACCACCCTATGGTTATACTGTCATGCTGTTCATTGCTGCGGTTCATCTGCCTCATAGCACGCAGGACTTCTGGTTGTCTTCCTCCTTTAGAAGCTTGCACGGCACATTCTGGTATCATAAAAGCTAGTTCTCATAGAGGAGACATTCATAGCATGTCCATCCTGGGAGCCTCTGGGCCTTGTTTCTGAAGCACATAGTACCAGGAACTTGCCTTCCACTTCTGGTGGGCAATGGCCAAAGGCTGTATGTTTTGGGCAGCTTTTGGCAGTCATGACAACTCAAAAAAAAAAAAGGCTTCTCATGTCTGATCTTGGGGTTTTTTGTTAGATAGTCTTTGGCTTTTGGAGGGAGCATTCTCAATCCAGATAAGTCCATCAAAACTATATGTATATTTATACAAGGAATTAGGTATATTATAGTTTTTTGGTCATATGACTTATAACTCTTTTAGACATCCTTATGTTTATTTTGTTTTCTTCCTTCCCCTCTTCTTCCTCCCCCTCCTCCTCTTCCTCCTCCTTCTGTATTTATCTCCTTCCTTCTTCCTCTTCTGTTTATCTTTGGAGATTCCTTGGTAAATAAACTGTCCACACTGTTTGCATTCTTTATAGAACTAGTGATCAAGATGTCCTTCTGAATGCTAGCTAAATGACTAACAATTAACACATAGAGATCAATAAAATTCTCTCTCTCTGAATTTGGATTTTATTCCATAGGCTCCTGTGCCGATGATACTGTTAGGAAGTTGTGAAACCTTAGGAGAGGCGGCCTAACTGGAGGAAGTGGGCTGCAGGGAGGATGACCTTGGGGAATACATTTTGGTTCTACTTCCAGATGCGCAATCTGGTTTCTGGCCCACTGATATTGGACGAGTCCATGGACACTGGACTGATCGTGGTTTCTATACCATAATGAGCTGAATCCTCTCAAACTGGGAGCAAGAATACATCTTTTCATTTTGGAGTATATCCTGTCTAGGACTCTGTCCCCGTAAGAAGGAAATTAACACAGGTGGATAAAATAAAGATGGGTAGAGAGAGTCTCTCCCTAAGGCCAGAAAGACTCTAGGTGACCCCTGCTCACTGAGCCCTAACACAGTGGAAGCCTCTTTTGTATTTGAGACGAAGATGTTCAGCAATTCTGAGAACTCGTTTCAATTAATTCAATTAATTCTGCCCAAGGGACAGTTTTTGTTGCCTGCTTTTCAGGAACACAAAATGATTGTCCAGTTTATAGAACCACCCTGGTCTGAGTGTACCAGATTCTAATGCATTCATAAATAACTCCCTATGACTGTATACACACGCACGCACGCACGCGCACACACACACACACACACACACACACACACATAGTGTTTAAGGGTTCTTAAATATAATAATAATATACTTAAACTTTGAATCTGACTGTTTTCCTAACACATCCTGATCTCCAGTCAGTGAATGACCTGATATTGCCCATCTGTGACTGACCTTAGTAATGGCTAACAATAATGATGCTTTCTGGAATGCATCCTCTGTTTTCACCCTCTGAGCCTCACTCTGGGCTTAGCCATGAATTTGCATTGGCTTACAAGATATCAGAGATGAAGGAAATAGAGGCTTGGGAAGGCTATGAGATTGTAGTTACATGTAATATGTCCAGAGGCTGGAGAGATGCTTCAGTAGTCAAGAGTGCATACTACCAGTGCAGTGGACCCAAGTTTGGTTCCCAGCACCCATGTATGGTGGCTACTACTGCCTGTAACTTCAATTCCAGGGGATAGTACTGCCTTCTAAAATCTGCAGGTATCTGCACTCACGTATGCATTACACTCTGTCTCATACACACATACACATAATTGAAAATAAAATAAATTTAAAATAAAGGAAATATACTCAAAAGAATTGTAATAACACACTGGGACTATAGTTGCTAGCCAATTATTGTATTCTTGAAAATTGCTAAAAGAGTAACATTTAAGTGTTTTCATCACAGAAACTAATGACTTGCCATGAGGTAAATACAATTTGTTCCATGTAATCACCCCACAAGGCTTATAAATTTAATTCAAACTATGTTGTATACAACAAATATATATTGTTTTGTCAGGTAAAAATAAACAACACAACAGAACAACAGATAAAAGAAATACTTGGCCTTTGTGTCTTACACTCTTGCAACATGGCCTCCATCACACAGCTGAATCTCTTCAGCTCATTTCAAGAGATGAGCTTAGGAGGCACCAACAGATGCTCTAAAGCCTCAGAAGCGAGCTGAGCCTCCTCCAGAACTAAATCACAACTGATGCCATTTTCCTTTTGATCTACAGATGTACTGATGGTTGCATTACTCTAGGTAACTGAGGCAGATGCTATTATACCTCTCTAGTCATAGCAGTAAATCTATTAGGTTCTTTTTTTTTTTTTCTAGATCTTATAAGACATTTTGAGGACATTGTCTTGTCCAGTTGTCATATGTCCACAGGGGACAGACCTGGGTGGTCACTTTTCAGCTTCTTTTATTGATTACTTTGCAGTCTTCTGCTGCCTGCTTTCCTAGACTCTGCCCTCTGATCTGAAAGTAGATACATGCTTTAGTTTACTGTTGTGCTAACACTTACAATTCTAGACACTGATGTAGGATGTCTTTCTGTATGTTGTGAATATCACTGGTTAATAAAGGAACTGTTTTGGCCTTTGGCAGAGCAGCTTAGAAGCAGGTGGGAAATCCAAGCATAGATACAGGAGAAGCAGGGCAGAGTCATGAGAGGTTCGATCCAGCTGCCCAAGAAGCAAGTGAAATAAAGTACAGGTGAGCCATGAGCCTCATGGCAAGACAGACTAATAGAGATGGGTTGATTTAAGATGCTAGAGCTAGCTAGCAATATGCCTGAGACATAGGTCAAATGGCATGTAAAAAATATAAGCCTCTGTGTGTTTCTGTGGAACTGAGGGTCAAGAGAGATTCATTTGGACTGAGTGTTGAAGCTAAACTAGAAATTTCTTACTACAAGGTACCAAGGTCTGTCTTGGCTATAATATGCTGTTTTCAGGCTTGTAAATGTAGTACAGTTTTAAAAAAGGTAACCTTAAATACCCTCCTATGAACCCTGTGGTTGCTAGGGTTTTCTTTTGTAAATGAGCATCCAAGAGGCTATCTCTTGATGGTGGTAGCTTTGTTGTTTGCTTGCTTTGAGGCTTATGTTGGCCTCAAACTCACAATGTAGCCAAGGATGACCATTTTTTTTTACCTGCTGAGTGCTAGGATTATAGGCATTTTCTAAAATGTCTGTTTTACACAAAGATGGGGAGCAAATCAGGGCTTCATCCATGCCAGGAAAGCCTTCTACCAACCAGAATACAACCTTGCTAAAGTTTTATCTAATAACTCTTAAACAGAGTTAATTTGATGCCAATTACCTTGCTGGGGGCTCCTTTCCTCTGGGTGGATAGAAACCCCAGTTTTCTTGTCAGGAAGCAGGTCTTCAGGTGCTGCTCTGCACCCAATGTTTGGCAGGAGCAAGAGACAGCAACTGGTGATACCAGTGTCGCGGTCCTCATGACAGAAGTCTATTCAGGGCGGCTACTTCAAAATAAGGGGTAGCAGCATGGGTGAGTATCCCCATCCAACTCCTTGAGAGATGTGTGCAGCTCTACTAAATGACTCAACAGGAGGCACAGGGGACTGGGGGGATGATACAGACATGGACGGACACAGACATTTAAACTAATCACAACTACTTCTTTGGACTAATGACAACTTTGTCTCTGAGCACTGATTATAACAGTTCCTCTACTATATCACCAGAGGAAGCACTTCTCTAGCATGGGAGAAAATGGCGGAAAGGTCCTGTAGAGTTTTTTCAGGCTCACAGTAGTGAAAAAAGAAAAGAAATAAAATTTGGCATTAATGATTCCACACATCCCTGCATGAGGCTGCACCTTCAGGAGCTGAAGCAAGTAGCCAAGTCCTCAAGTAGTTGTCTCAGAGTGGCTGGTAGTGGCATAAGGCAATAGCTGGCTGTTAGAATGGTTGTCCTTTTGCACAAAGCAGTGAGGGCAAGAAGGCTGGATCTGGTAGATGATAACTGGTGAGTCAAATAGTCCCACCTCAACATCTCTGCTTATTTATAGAGAAGAGCAGGGTGCTTATGATGTAAACTTATAGAACACAATTAACACTAAAAGTGATGTTAACAGATTTTAATAGTGGTTTAAGCTACCACTGGAGCCCAGAGGAGAGTTGGGTTCCCTTATTTGACTCACAGGGAGTGGCTGTTAAACCATATATTCATTGGAATCAATGGGGATATGATGTGGGGGGAAGGTGGGAGATAATAAAACAGCTGCCCAGTCTCCGACCTTCTGAGGAGAGAATCTGGAGTGAGGCACACACATTTGCAGTCTGACAAGTTTTCCACTTGCCACTGTTGATCAAGCAGCCATATCTGAGAACAACCCTCCAGGTTAAGTGAGTAGAAGGTAACTTCTAAGAAAAGGCCTTGCCTGTCTTCATCAGTAATATTGATCATGAGAGGCATCAGTATGAGGATGAGCTTAGAATCTGAAAGAAACAGGTTTCTCTTTGTACACGGTCAGCTTCAGGTGCCCAAAGGGCTTCTGTTTGTGATCTTCCTAGGGATACTCTGGAGCTTGGTTTATCTTTGTGTAAGATGCTGGGTCTAAAAGACAGTTATCTCAGAAACAAAACATAACTCACATGCACACTTTTTAAATTTTAGAAGTTCCCTTAAAGTATTAAAAAAATGAAGTAAGTTTAATTATTTTATTTTTGCAATATATATAAAAGTTATAAATTTTACCTGAACTTATATTACTGAGATCACTTTTATTCTTTTGTGCTTTGAAATTATTTATGCCAATTAAGACTAACCCATATGTACTCCATAGGCCCATGGAAGCTACTATCTGTCTCACTGGAAAAGATGCTTGAAGCCAAAGTCTAGTCTTGACTACAGTCTGGTCAGTAACACTTCCTGCTTCTCTTTAGTGGCGGGCTTGGGCTGGCCCCCAGGTGAGCTGCCTTCAGTCAGTTTCCTAAACCCCAACTCATAGTTTGACCCCGATCTCCTTAGTTATTACTGCACAGGAAAATATGACAAGGAAACTTCCCTACCCCAAATAGCAAACCACTTAAAAAGATCCTCAAGTCCATCAGATACAAGGCACTTAGCAAACTGGAAATCCCTTGAACCTTTGCTCTGGGCAGGTTTTTGAGATATATAAGCATTTTATAATGTGACTATTACACATTTAGCTCCATTTTGAAATCTCTTAGGTCTAAAAGAATACTGTTACTCAGTTATCTTTTTTTTGGACAATAAAAAACATTCTTTATTGAATATATTGCTCTGTAAGACAGGAAAAGAACACTCCTATTTAAATGAGTTCCACTTTGTTTCTCTCAAGGTACAGTTGGGTATAGGCTCAAAAAGCAGCAAGACCTTTTTTTTTTTTTTTTGGAGCAGCTAGGAGCCTGTGTGGGATTTTAAAGCCATGAGCATCCCTGTATCCCTGTATCTCTGTGATCCGGAATGATGTCCTGAGACATGGGTTAAATTTAACTTAGATCATTAACCAGACAAATTTTAGGCTAAGATTTTAGGTGTAAACAATCTGACAAGGTGATTGGCAGCCTCTCATTATAGAGGCATAGTGATTAATTAACACAGAGCTTAATTAATTTTGTAAGGCAAGGAACAGTATTTCTTTGCAGTGAAAATCAATATTTAAATAGTTGAAGTCCCTGCTCATCATTAATTTTGCTCAGATATTTAACTTAGTGTTTTTTTTTTTCGTTCTTTCAGTTTTTTGAGACAGGGTTTGTCTGTGTAGCCCTGATTGTCCTAGAACTTGATGGGTAGACCAGGCTGGCCTTGAAATCAGAAATCTACCTCCCACTACCTCTGAGCTCTGGGACTAAAGGCTTGCACCACTGTGCCCAGTTTAACTTACTTTTATTTCCCAGTCCTTGGTAAATGTTATCGGCTTCCACCTATCAAGGAACTGGAAAATTATACTATTGTAACTCAAGTTACTTTTGTTAAGTGGATATATTCACTTATTCTTATTTCAACTTTCTAAAATATATTTATATTATTGCCTATGTCAGGATGTTAACTAATATCCTTAAAGCTGAAAATGTATCTAAAAACTCTAGATACCCACCCCCCAGTTTTGGGTAGGGGCTGCATCATCACTGTATCCAGGCTACATTCCTCACTGTCATGTTACAGTGAAGTTTCCTGGACCGGGGTGGCCAGAGGTCCAGACCTACAGACCTGCAGTCTCAGACCCCTTAGCCGCCCAGCTGATCAGGCCCCAAAAATGATTCAGACATTTTTATTAGCTTCATGCTGTTTGGCCTATGGCTCAGGCACATTGCTAGCTAGCTCTTACATCTTTACTCAACCCATTCTGATTAATCTGTCTGCCACGTGGCCCGTGGCTCACCTGTGTTCCTCACATGTTTCTTCTTTGGTGGCTATCTCTGACTCCGCCCTTCCTTTCCTACCTCTTCTGATTCCCCACCTACTTTTTCTATGGTGCCTGGCATGGGCCAAAACAGCTCTTTTATTTAAAGACTGATATTCACAGCACACAGAAAGACATTCCCACATCACTGTCAATCTGCAGAAATTAGAGTGACCCTTAAGGACTGACAGAAGGTAACGTTTTTGGCATTTCACAAACACACCAACAACAACCAACCCCAAGAACACAGGGTTTTCTTCAGTTTGACAAAAACTTTACTTTGGGGAACCAAATAGAGTTCAGAGTTGGAAATTAGTCTAGAGTCTCCCTTTGCCTGGGAAAAGCAGACAGTGTCCAGGTGTTGAAGATAAGGTACGAGGAACATGGCAGTCATGGGGAGCATGCAAGGCTTGATCTCCACGAAGCAAATCCAGATGTCTTGCTAGCCAGGAGAAGGTCTGTGAGTGTAGACAGAGCAGGGGCCTAGGGAGAAGTGGGTCTCCTGAGAGCATGCACTGTAGGACAAACAGGCAATGGCAATGGAGATAAAGGCATAACTCATTTTCCTCTTTGATTTCCTGCTGAATAGAAAATGTGAAAGAAGCCCAGAAGAGCAGGGCAAAGGTGAAAAGCAATAGTGCTACTCTGAAAGGACCAGATCCAGACCTGAGACAGATGCCACTTCAGAAACTGGTCGCCCATCTTCCTTCCGAGAGTCTAACTTTCAGAAAATACTGTATTTTATTTAAGCTTTCAAAGTGTTTTTTTTTCTCTGTGTAGTAATTTATTAGTTACTTAGCTTTTAAGTAAGTATGCCTTTTATCTTGGGTCTTTAACAGCTGTACAGCAGAAGGCTTGATCAGGTTCCAGTGAGTCTAAAGCCAGAGTGAATCAGAGATGTTCACAGGTGAGGAAGGTGGGTGTGGAGGGACCATTTCAGGGTCAGGGGTGGACAATAGAGCCCTCATGTCTGCTTCTGTTACCAGCTGAAATGCTATGCTAGGCTTCTGTGACAGTTTTGATATCATGTCATCTGCTCACAAAGAAGACCGTAATTTACTAGTAAAGATAAGAGTGACTTTTGGTCACCATTTGTTCTAAAAAATCAGGATGCAAACTGAACTTTTTTCCCCAATTTTAAATGGATTCACGTGCTTGAGTTATCTTACTTTTCTTTTTTAAAATTTAATGTCTTATTTTAGAGAGTGTCACAAAAAGAACACACAAACACAAACCTCAAATAAGAACCCACAATTCACACTAAGCTTATTGAGCTTCTGATATAATCCTTGTGTATACATTACATTACAAAATTGAAAAAGAAATGAAATTACAAAGCTTCTAAAGTTTAGTTTGGAACTATCTTTTAGATCACACTTAGACAACTGGAGACACTAAAGCCTCCCTCCTGGTCCACAACTGACTAAGAGGTGGGTGGTACCAGGGCCCTCAATAACCCAAATGGGGTTCAAAACGTAAAAGGGAATTCTCAACATAAGAATTACAAATGGCTAAATGGCACTCAAAAAATTGCTCAACATCTTTAGCCATGAAAGAAATGTAAATCAAAACAACTTTGAGATAACCACCTTACATCTGTCAGAATGACTAAGATCAAAAACACAGATGGCAGCCTATGCTGTAGGGGATGTGGAACAAGGGGAATTCTTCTCCATTGTTGGTGGGAGTGTAAACTTGTACAGCCACTCTGGAATACAGTATGGCGGTGCTTCAGAAAACTGGGAATCAATCTCCCCAAGGATCCAGCAATACCACTATTGAGCATGTACACAAAGGATGCACATTTGTACCCCAAAGGCATTAGCTCAACTATGTCCATGGCAGCATTATTCATCTTAGCAGGGACCTGGAAACAACCTAGATGCCCCTCAACTGAAGAATGGATTAACAAACTGTGGTACATCTACACAATGGAGTACTACTCAGTGGAAAAAAAGAAGACATTCTAAAATTTGCAGGCCAATGGGTGGATTTGGAGAATATCCTCCTGAGAGAGGTATCACAAACCCAGAAAGATAGACATGGGATGTACCCACTCATAAGTGGATTTTAGACAAAAAGCAAAGAATACCCAAGCTTCAAACCACAACCCCTGAACAGCTTGGGATCAGAGGGAACTTAAGGGAGACATCCAGAGATTCCCCTAGGAAGAGAAAATAGAGAAGATCTCCTTAGCAAATTGGGATCATATCAGGTTGCAACCAAGAACAGGTGGGAACAAATCATGAGAGACGGAGATGGTTGAGTGAGAGGAGCAACAAAGAGGGAGAAAAAAAGAGATGAATTTCTTGATAGAGGAAGCCAATGTGGGGTTGGAAAGAGACTGGGTGCTAGGGAAACCTCCAAAAACTCACAGGATGTCCCTGACTAGGTTTCCAACCAATAGTGGAGGGGGTGTCTAAATAGGACTTCCCTAATAATCAATGAATGACCACCCCAAGTGTCATCACAGAAACTACATCCAACAATGAATAGAGGTGGAGGCAAAGATCCATGGCTGAGCACTGGACCAAACTCCTGGTCCAGCTGAGAGCAGGGGAGGAGAATTTGTATAAACAAGGGGATGGGGATTATGAGGAAAATACCCACATTGCTGACTGGCTCAAGCTCTGGGGAGGTCACTGAATCAAGAGCAACTACTGGGGAACCATTGGGAAAAGGAGCTAGGCCCTCTAAGGGTAGGCAACTCTTGAATGGCATGGACAGTATCTGGAGCCTCGAGGGGTGGGACCATGTAGGGAATTGTGCTGTTTCATGGTAAATAATTGTGCCACCCACTGGTTTAATAAAAAGAGCTGATTGGCCAAAGGCAGGCAGGAAGTATGGGCGGGGCTACCAGACTAGGAGAAGTCTGAGAGCAGAATGCCAGACAGAGCACCAGAGAGAAGCTGCAGGATGCAGAGGACAACCATGCAGCTCTAAAGAAAGGTACCGAGCCACATGGCTGAACAAGAGACATGGGATAGCTTAAGGGTAGAGAGTTAGCAAGCTATATGCCTGGGCCTAAGGCTGATCAGCCTAAAACTATTGGAAGCTTCTGTGTGTCTCTGTGGGACTGCAGGTCTGTGGGTCTGTGGGCCTAGACCTTGAGGTTAGGCCCAAAAGTCCAGGCCAGAAACCTCATACTACAGGACCAGACTGTGTTCATGTGTGTGGGCTGGTACCTTGGAGCCCATTCCCTGCAGAGGAAAACCTAAGCCAGTCTAGATTTTGGGATGAGGAAATCAGACTTACCTGGAGTGGATGTGCCATGCTGAGCTGACCCACCTTCAGACTTCTTGCCCTTTTGGGAGAGGGGATGAGGGGATGGGAAGAGAAGGAGGCTGAAGGCTGACTGGGAGGGACTGGGAGGAGGGAAGGGAGAGAGGGTAGGGGGATACATGGATAAAAAAAGACATTTTTATATAAAAAATAGTAAAATGAACATACATGAAAAATTAAAAAAGAAAATATCTTTAAAATTTTTTGCCATCTACTCTTCAAATTTTTCTGCTTATACTCAACCCCTAGATTATTCTAGCCATTTCATATATTTCCATACCCCAAATATTCATAAATATTGAGTTATGAAATCTAGAATCTTATTGAGCTTCTAGTAGCCATGACCCTACAGCTGACCATTTATTTATAATAACATGTTTTAAGTATTTTTGCCTTATAAACTGCCCCTTTTCTGTCATTTTAGTCTCATAAATCTGTTAGTTACTGGATATATATCATATACCAGATTATGGCTTATAAAACATCAGTGAACACATGGGACAGGAAACAAAAACAGTGGGGGCACTGGTTTGGGGGACATTTTCTTGAAGTTAGAGCAATAAATGATGGTTATTTATCCCATTATTTACACTGGAGGGCTGAGTGTGCTTTCTTGGTACAGCCTATAGTACTTTCTCACAGACTGTACGCAGTGTAATAACCAGGGGGCTGGAGAATGGACTAAGAGGTTAAGAGCGCTTGCTGCTCTTGCAGGAGACCCTGGCTCAGTTTCCATGTCATATGAATCACAGTCTTCTGTAATGGCAGCCCCAGGTGATCAGACGACCTTTTCTGGCCTCCTCCAGCACTGCAGGCAAGTGGTGCACCTGTACATATGCAGGCCAATTACTTACACACATAATTTTTTTTTTTTTTTTGAGACAGGGTTTTAGTATATAGCCCTGAATATCCCGGAACTTCCATCGTAGACAAGACTGGCCTTAAACTTACAGACATCTACTTGTTTCTATCTCATTATCCACAGTCCTGGGATGAAAGGCATGTGTCACTATGTGCTAAACAAACTTTTATTTAAAAAGAAGTATATGGGACATTTAATAGGAATAATTCAAATATGATGTCATCAGTATTTATGGTCTTCATAACTGGAGTTAGGAAGTTGCATTTTCTAAATATTTAAGATTGACAGAGTGTGGGGATATGTTTCAAATTTAATAAAAGCCAGGCTGAGATATCAGAGAGAGGAAACACCATAGTCGTATCTCACCCAGCTGTCTTTCAGCTTCTTTAACCCCACTCCTCCCACGTCTGCCTTCTCTGTCTTTCCATGCCTGCCTTAAGTAATTTCTTTGCTCAGTTAAGGCGTGGAGCCACCACTGCCTCCCTGGGAGCCTGGAACTCCTTAGGTAAACTAAGATGACCTTAAACTCAGATTTGCTGGGATTAAGAGCAAAGATAACCACTCCCAGACATTCCCTGTGGCTGAGATTAAAGGTGTGAGTTACCATTCTCTGATCCACCTAGACTGACTGTAGGTAGATCCCTCTGATAATAATATTTTTATTAAATTTGAAACATATCCTCACAACAGAGAGGCAGGTATATGTAAACATTATGAACAATATGTAATACAGGGATCTCTGTTAGAGAACCAAATAGTGATACCGAACGGTTATTGGAAATGTGTTTTACAGTCACTATGAACATGTTTCTCTATTTTCTATAAGCCCTCTTCTGTTTGACACTCTTCATTTTAATAGTTGCCTGGGTATAGGTTTTGTTTCTGCTGTTATTTTATGTAAGTGTTTAATGCTTACTAATGGTATTATATTTATTATTTGTTTGTAACAAAGGGCTGTTCAGCTGAGCTGGTGACAGACTCCTATCTAATAGTGTGAGCTTTGTTTTTCAACAGTTGTTCCCAGTCTTACTAAGTAGTTGAAGATAACACCACACTTCTAATCCTCCTGCCTCCAGAAGTTGTGGGATTAGAGGTATGGGTTGCCACTGAGCCTGATCATAGCCTGTGTGACCCACCCCCTTCCCTTTTTCATGTCTTTCTGTGTGTATGCACATGTGCATGTATACATGGAGGCCTGGGCTTGACATCAAGAAGTATCTTCCATTGCTCCTATTCATTGAGGCGGGTTCTCTAAATCAAATTCAGAGCTCACCAATATGGCTAGTCTTGTTAGCCAGCTTGCTCTGAGGATCTCATCTCTGCCTTCTGAGAGTAGAATCACAGGCCACTCAGCATGCCTGTGGGCTTGGGAGCATCTCAACTCTTGTTCTCTTGCTTGTGTAAGGAATGATTTATGAAGGGAATTTGATGGAATTTGACACATTATAAAAGGGTGTGGACATAAGGAGGTTTTTGTCCTCAAGTGATCCTTCTATCTCAGCCTCCCGAGGAGGTGAGGCCACAGAAGGCACAGTGTGAGTTAGCCCTGTAGACCCTGTAAGTGTAGCTCAACAGCTCCTGCACCACGGCTTCCCTCTATGCACCAACAGCTACCAGCAGCTAAAAATTAAATCAGCTAAACTGCCCTGACTTTAGACCAGCAGTCCACATGGCTTTGTCTGGTATTACTCTTCTGCCCTTGGTCGTTCTGGTCTGAAGGAAAACGGAATAGTGATTATTACAATTTTGAGCCAGACAACAGTATTTTTACATAAGTTTCTTAACCCAGAAGAAGGCTTCATCCTTTCCCTGGGAGTTCTTGTTCAAATGTTAACTTAGTGCAAACATTAAGTGATAGACTGTCATCTTATCATTATAGGCAGAAGGTCTTTGGCAAATCTTTGTTTTATGTACTGGATGAGTAACATCACATCTGACCTAAGGGAAAGTATAAAGGTGGTAGAATTTGCTTGTTAATAGGCCATTTCAGGCTATTTTCATAAAATTCAACAATATTTTGCTACTGTTAAGTTCATACAGTTTATACTATTTTGTATCCTTTATGTCTTCAGAACACTCTAGAAAGGAGTTCTACCTGAAACAACTTTAAGGAGCTAGTTTAAACTTTTGTTTTCTGTCTCAATTTAATAGATTTAATAAGCTTCTTGTAGACATTGGATTTTAGTGACGTTGATTAGTCTCATAGTAACTGTCCTGGAACAGGACAAGTGGTAAATTCACTAGACTTTTATATTCAAAGCTACATTATCCTCATAATCTTAAACATAAGGATGTAATTATAGTGTATACATTTGGGCTTTGATTACACATATGAGCCAGATGCAAAGTGTTCATTCTCCTAACCAGCTCAGCAGCAATAGCTCTTCCAGCCCCTCTTCTCATCCGCACCAGTGGCATTCATTCTCACTGCATGCTGACCCTTGGAGAGAGCATGCTTGTGTTTTTCCTCAGGGTGCCACCTACACCAATATAGGCCACAGCCAGCCATGGATCAGCATGCTTCCATCAAGGAGGAAACAATGAGGACAGGCAATATACATACTCCCCAATCTTGTTCTCATCACCCCCTAAAAGCTGAAGACTGGTGGACCCTTGCTTTTTCTCATTTTGTATAATACCTTTTGATGTAAGGAGCGTTAGTTTAGAACTCCAGGAGGTAGCTAAATATATTAAGGGACCATGGTCAGCTAAATTATTCATTACAGCTAACACATGAAATTTTCCAATTAAATCAGACAAAAACAGAGTTTATAGCCTTTGACTTGTTAATTTTTTTGAAAAGGTTTTGCAGAATATAGAATGGCTGTTTAATCCTTCTTAGATTCTCACTTATGTTTTGATTTGTGGGTGGTGCTTTTAAATCTTTCTCCTCTTTAGATGTCTCCTGTAGCACATCTGACAGCAGCAGGCAGTGACTAAGGTGAGTCTGGGTTTTAATGGCTCATAGCCCTGCACAGGTGGTTATGCATACCTGGTTCTCTGAAATTCATAAGCTATAGCCTAACCCTCTCTACCCAGGCAGCTCCCCAGGAATGAATGTTCTTCGAGGGATGATAGTCAATGAGGCAGGAGAGTTTGTTAGAGTAGCCAGCCTAAGACAGGCACAGTCCAGTTGCGGAGCCCTCTTGAGGTGGAGTCAACAAGGTCAGGGCAAATAACTCTGATTCCTGCTGAGTGCCCATGTAATAAAATCAGAAGGGTGGATATGTAGTAAAACAGACCCATAGGGTCAACTAAATTGGCTCAAACCAGTTGCTAAGGCATGCAAATAATATACTTCCTTATAGCCAAACTGGAGTCTGCCTGAGGGCCTAGCACAGCTGTTGTCCAATGTTCCTGATTGCTTGGAATCTGCCTAGCAGCAAACATTGCTTTTCACCTGACTCTGCTTTCTTAATTCCTCTCCTGAGGGAACTGTTAGGACCCAGCAACACTTTCCTACCCAACCTGTTTTTGGTCATGGTGTTTTCTTGAAGCACTAGAAACCCTAACTGAGACAGTTGGTGTTTAACTTTTTCCTCTGGGAGTGTGCAGAGTGCTTTGCAGTATCGTGGACACTGGTTAGTAAGGGATGAGATAGTCAACAGCCTGACATCTTTGTGGTCAGTGAGCTATAGAGATGGTCTCTTCAGCATTAGGGCCTTAACAGTTGCAAAGTGCAACAAATTGCATCAGTAATAGTCTTTGGAGATTTCTATGGGTCCCCTTTGGCTAACAACTCAATTAGATTTAAACCATTTCTGACGATGGAGTTTCATTTGATGGTGAGCAATATCAAATTTGGGCTTGTCTCCTCCATTATTTGAAGATCATATTTAGATTCCTTTCATATATGCATATGTTTAAGGAAGTCTGTACTGTGATTGGTTTCCATAAGAGTCCTCATAAGACCGCTAGTTGGACCTCCCTTCTTTAGTCCATTTGTTCTTCCTCTCTCAGTTTAATCCTCCCCCCATCAAACCATAACTATCTATACTATTTCCCCTTCTTAGGGAGATCCTTCTCTATCCTTTACTCTGTACCTAACTTTTGTGGTTATATGGATTTTAACCTGCTTATCAGTGACTTAATGGCTAACCTCTACATATAGTGGATACATACCATATTTGTCTTTTTGTGTCTGAGTTATCTCAGTCAAGGTGATTGTTTTTCTAGCTCCATCCATTTACCTAAGAATTGCATTACTTTAAAAAAAAGTGGCAGGGTAATATTCCATTGCGTAAATGTACTACATTTTCTTGATCCATTGAAAGAAATCTGGGCTGCTTCCAGTTTCTAGGTATTGAATGAGCAAGTAACTTCTGTAACACAATATACAGTTCTTTGGGTGTATACCTAAGAGTGGTATGGCTGGATCTTGAGGTAGATTGTTTCTCAGCTTCCTGAGGAACCTCCACACTGATTTCCACAGAGGCTGTACAAGTTAGCACACCTACTAGCAATGGCTGAGTGTTCCCTTTACTCCATTTCCTTGCCAGCATGAGCTATCTTATCTTATTAACCTTCTCCGTTCTGACTGGTATAAGATGAAATCTCAAAGTAGTTTTGATTTGTATTTTTCTGATGACTAATGATGATTAAAATTTCTTTAAGTGTGTGTGTATGTGTGTGTGTGTGGGTGTACTTGTATGTATGTGTTTAGCTATTTGTGTTTCATATATTAAGAAATCCCTGTTTAGATCTGTGCCCCATTTTAAAATTTCTTGTTTATTTTTTATGTTGAGTTTTTGAGTTCTGTATATCAGATGTGTTCATGAATTTCTTTTTCCTATTCTTTAAGTTTCCATTTTGTCCTAATGACTGTGTCCTTTGCCATACAGAAGCTTATTGATTTCATGAAGTTCCACTTATTAATTGTTGATCTTAGTGCCTGTGCAAATGTTCTGTTCAGAAAGTCTTTTTTTTGTGCCAATGAGTTTAAGATTATTTACCACTTTCTCTTTTATTGAATTCAATATATGTGGCCTTATTTTGAGGCCTTTGATCCATTTGGATTTAAGTTTTATACAGGATGATAAGACTGAGTCTACTTGTACTCTTCTACGTGGGGCCATCTACTGTGACCAGTCCTATTCATCAAAGATGTTCTCTTTTTTTCCAGTGTGTATTTCTGGATTTTTTAAAACAAAAAATCAGGCATCTGAAGACTTATTTATAAGTCTTTAATTCTAATACATTGACCAACATGTCTGTTTTTGTGCCAATACCATACTGTTGTTATTAATATAGTTCTGTAGTACAATTTAAAATTGAAGATGGTGACACCTCTTGCAGTTCTTTTATTATCCAGAATTGTTTTAACTATACCAGATTTCTTGTGTTATTATATGAGTCTGAAAAATTTCCTTTCAAGTTCTGTGAAGAATTATATTGGACTTTTGATAGGGATTGTGTTGAAGCTGTAGGTTTCTTTTGGTAGGATGTCCATTTCCAGTGTATTAATCCTACTTATCCATGAACATGGGAGCTCTTTTCATCTTCTGATATCTTGTTCAAGTTCTTTCTTTAATCTCTTAATGTTTTTATTATACAAGTCTTTCACTTGCTTAATTAGAGTCATGCCAAGATATTTTTTAAGGATTTTGCAAATTATCTTGTTTCCCTAATTCCTTTCTTAGTCTTTTATTTGTATATAGAAAGGCTACTGATTTTTGTGTGTTGAGTTTGTATCCTGCTACACTGCCAAATATGTTTAACAGCTGTTGGATTTTCCTGGTGGAGTTTAAAGGCTCATTTACATATATAATAATGTAATATACAAATAAAATGCTTTTACTTCTCCTCCTCTTTTTACTCCTGTAGCTTCTTCATGCTTTAACTAAGACTTCAAGTATTATAATGAATAGGTATAGAGAGAGGTGACAACCTTGTCTTGTTCCTGATTTTAGTGGAAATACTTTGAATTTCTCCCCATTTTGGTTCATGTTGGCTTTGGGATTGCTGTAAATTACCTTTATTATGTATGTCCTTGTATCTCTAATCTCTCCAGGACCTTTATTATGAAAGGGTGTTGTATTTTATCAAAGGCCTTTTCAACATCTAATGAGATGATCATGTGGATTTTTTTTATTCTGTTTGTATGGTGGATTATATCTGTTGACTTAAATACGTTGAACCATCTATGCATCTCTGGAATGAAGCTTATTTGGTCATGGTGAATGGTCTTCTTGATGTGTTCTTGGATTCAGTTTCCTATTATTTTATCAAACTGTTCCAGTTATATTGACAAAAGAAATTAGTCTGTAACTTTCTCTGTTGGGTCTTAATGTGGTTTAGGTAATTGTGGCCTTGTAAGAAAAATCAAGCAAATTTTATTTATCTTTTTATTTTATTGGAGTTATTTGAGGAGTATTGGTGTTGATTCTTCTTTCAAAATCTGGCAGGATTTTGAACCAAATGCACCTTACTATGGGATTTCTGTTGTAGTTAGTAGACTTTTAACTATAGCTTCTATTTTACTAGATATTATAGATTTGTTTAAATTGCTTATCTGATCTTGATTTAATTTTGGCAGGTAGTATATACTAAGAAATGTCTCTATTTCTCTTAAGTTTTCCAATTTAATAGAGTACAATTTTTAATCTATGTCCTTAGGATTCTTTGAATTTCTTTGAGGTCTATTATGTCCCCCCTTTAACTTCTAATTTTACTTAATTTAATGTTCTTTCTTCATTTTTAAATTAATTTCACTAATGATTTATCATTCTTATGGATAGCCTTAATGAATGAACTCATTGCATTCATTTTTTTGTAGTTTTTTTTTTTGTTGTTGTTTCCATTTTATTAATTTCAGAGTTTGATAATTTCTTTCCATTTACTTCTTATGGGCATTATTTTTTTTCTCCCCCACCCCCTGCCCCGAACTTTCAGGTGTGCTATTAAATTAAAAATATGAGTTTGTCCTTTTTTTTTAAGGTAGGCACTTACTGATGTCACCTAGCCTCTTAGAATTGCCTTTATTGTGTCCCACAGTTTGGGGAATGTTGTGGATTCATTTTTGTTCTATTCTAAAATGGTTTTTAAATTTTTCTTACTTTCTACCTTGACTCATTTTTCATTCCATTGTGAGCTCTTCAGTTTCTATGTGTTTGTAAGTTTTTTGTTGTTTCTGTTGCTGATAATATCTAGCTTTAATCCATGGTACATTTTCTGGGTTCTAGTAGAAATGCATTGTACTGGATGTTATGGTTTTGCACTGGTGTCTAGGTATTCGGATTTAGGATTATTGTAATTCTAGGCGTTGGGATGTGGTCTTGTCTTTGTTGGGTGGGTGTTCCATTGCTTGCTTTCTATTGCCTTCTCTGAATCTTAGGAGAGCGTGGTGGTTGTGGGTTGCCTGGTTGAGAGTTCTTCTGAGTTCCTGCTTCAGGTGGCCACTGGAAGTACAGGATAGAATGTGTTTCTTGGTACTGGGGACTGACAGAAAGGAATGGGGATAGTCTAGAACAGGGGTGTGTGGCTGAGAGAGTTTACAAAAGAAGGAAAGCTGTGCCCATTCCTAAAAAGTGGAGGGAGTGAGGGAGAATTGACCCTGTCAAGTGGTCTGTTGCAGGGCCAGGGATAAGACTGGGAAATTGGCAGTGGGGGAAAGAAAGGAAAAATGAACTGCCTGATTCTCGGGCTAGCATGGCTAGTGGGTTCCCGTAGGGTGTGCCTCCAGGTACTGGTGGCTGACACAAAGAAATGACATGAGGGAGGAAAGTCGCTTCCGGGAAGATCTTTGAAGTCCCCAGGGGATGGAGACGAGGGAGAGGGAGGATGAACCTTGCAGGTCTAGAGTAAGTAATCATTTTAATAACATTTTTGAAATGATCAAATATTTTCTTCATTAGTTGTCCTGGGGTAAATATAACTTAATTGGGAAGTAGTTCTCTTTTTTCTATGGACCAGATTTCATAATATCATGTTATAGAGTATGAAAGCTATTGACCTGGAATTTCATTCTGCTTCCTATAGTATGCTGGTTCATTTTCTATAGTCTGATCATGTATGCCAGCTCCTAGCGACAGAACACAGCTGATAAAAATTCAGAATTAATCTCTGCTTTGGCCAACTGTAAAGGACCAAATCACAGGGGATTAATTCAGACACAGCTCTCTTAGGTGTCCCTAACCAGGGGGTTGTTTAGAGATGTAGTTGGTAGAGAGTCACTGTGCCTGCCACATTCTGTCACAGAATGAGCAATTCAAATTTCTGATAGAGTAATGACTGCAAAATCATAATCACAGCCCAGGAGAGTGCCAAGAACAAAATGCCCATTCGTTCATTCCTGTATTAGACTCTGAAATAGAGGTCTGCATTAACATCTGTGGTAGTTTGAATAAGAATGGCCCCATAAACTTGAATATTTAAATGTTTTGTAGAATTAGGGGGTGTGGCCTTGGAGGAACTGTGTTACTTGGAATAGGTTTTGAAATGTCAAAAGTCCATGCCAGGACCAGTGTCTCTCTGCCTACAGCCTGCTGGTCATGAGGTAGAGCTCTCTAATACTTCTCCAGCGTCATGTCTGACGGCCAGCAGCTGCTCTCCCCACCATGATGATAATGGACTGAGCCTCTAAATCTCTAAAAAAGCCTCCAACTAAATGCCTTGTTTTATAAGTCCCTAGATCATGATATCTCTTCACAGCAATAGAATACTAACTAAGATAACATCCCAGGGAGTGAAACACGTCCCAAACTTCAATTGTCTTTTCCTAGAAACACAGGAGTCTTTCTCCATTAGCTGGGGTAAAGCCTTCTCTTTGACTTCTAGAATTTGTATAAGCAAAACACAAATAATTTGTTAAGGTATGAACTACTTACTGATGGGGGAAAATTTTAAGTTTCAACGAGCTTCAAGCAGAAACAATACATTTTCAAGAATTAGTGATGGAGGGTAACACTGTTTTCACTGAGAATAGTAGGAATAAGATACTGACCCTTTAAGGTGCAGAAACTAGTCAGGACCACACAAAGGAGTGTTGGTACAGGTTATGGCTATCTCTTTTTCTTTGGAGGCAAAGCTATCACAGAATCTTTCTTTGGTGAAGGAAGGAGAGCAAATGGGTATGAGGTGTGCCACTGATTCCTGCCTAGCCCAAGGGCAGGCTCCTTGGTCTCACTCCTTTGTTATTTGCTTTGTGTTGGTGGCTTGAGTCATGGTGCTTTCCGGCTGGAGTTTCTATTCTAAGGAACATTGTCCCTGTTGACTTTTCTAACAGAGGGTACCACCTAGTTTCTAAGTCTTGGTTAGAGAGAGAAGGTGATATAGACTCATCTTAATGTCATTCAATTTATGATATGAGCTGAAGTCCTCAAGAACAAGCTACACCTAACTTAAACATATTACCCAACTGACTGATTGATTAGAACATTGGTGATTGAGGTGAGTTGGAATGTTATAGGTTCATTACACAACTTATCTTGAATTATCTTTGCCTCTCTGCTGAGTGTGACCTAATGTCCTTGAGACTACTATGCAAACTTTTTTGGAATGCACAAATATATCCATAGATGTCTCAAAATCTAAAGATAAGAATGTCATCAGCTAATGCCTGATGTCCCTGTTTTGCTGTAGCCCAATGTTTCCAGCAATGTATTCAAAAAGGTTTTGATTGTTGACAGTTTTTGCTTAATCACCATATTGGAACATGGAGTAACTTGCTGTTGGAGTAACTTGACTGTCTTTCCAGGACACACTCACTCATTTGCTTGGTTGCAGAGTCCACTATTGGCATCTTTGAAATGAGGGCTGGTTTTTGGTGTCTGTTGGGAATCTATAATAGTACAGCTTCTTTAGAAAGGCGATCTGGTACAAACAGCTCTATATCTCTTAAGTGGAAAACTTGGATTTCATCTAAACCTCTCTTAACATCAAAACTGAGTAGAACAAGAACAACCCAGCAGCCAGAGTAGTAGGGAAAGCAACCAGGAACGCTGGGGCTCATTTTACAGAATTGAAGCCAGAGGAGCTATGTCCCTACCCAAAGTCACCCAGTTCACCTGAACACTGCCTCACACTATCCCCCTCACAGCCTCAAGAGATGCAGAAAGGACTAGGTGAGGAGGCCACATGATAATGGAGGAGTGTAGGAAAGATGTGCCCTAGAGAAACAGAGATGAGAAATCATACAGCGAAGCTATGGAATACTGTGTGGTCTTCACAGCAAGGTTCTCTACACATTTACTCAAAGCTGAAGGCTCCCCACCACAGGCCCACTCTTTAGTGGTCTTATCTATTGCGTGGTTCTTCTTAGCAAGCTCCAAGGAGCATTCCATATTTTTTTGTTAAAAGCAGATCCTGTCTTTCCAAGGACTCAAGTTCCATCCCCAGCACCCAGGTCTAGAGGTTCATAATTACCTCTGGTTCCAGCTTCAAAGGACCCAACAGCTTCTGCACTCCAAGAGTACCAACCCTCACAGGCACATACTCCCTCCTCCCACACCACCACACAGGCAAGCTTACACATAATTTAAGATGAAATAAATGTGAACAAAGAACAAAAATAGATGAATTTTAAAAATAAAATAAATATTTTAAAAAGGAGAACAACAATGATGCATCTAGAAATAGGGTTGTAGATATCAAACTCTAATTAACTTCTGGGACAGAGTCATCCCCAAAAGTAACCAGACTGTAAGTACCTCATAGTCCACTAGAAAGTAACCTAAAAGCCACAAAAAGATGAATCTACAGCACTGGATTCTCCTCTTCCTCCTCTTCCTTTTCTTCCTCCTCCCCCTCCTCCTCCTCTTCTAACTTTTTGACAGGTTCTGATGTAGCCCAGGCTGGCCTTCAGCTCCCTATGAAGTCAAGGATAAATTTGAACTTTTGATACTCCTTCCTCCAGCTCCAGAGTGCTGGGATTAGAGGTACATGCTACTCATACAGTTTATACTGGAGAACAAGCCACACAGACCACACAGAGGGCACTGAGTTGTGTATCCATACACAGAACTGTGTACATAGACACAATTTATTTTCTTAAAAAATAATAGTTAAAATACATTGGGAAGAACATTAGGCAGGCAGATTACAACAAAGTGTGGACGTCTCTGCTACAGACCTCAGATGTTACCTGACAACACTCTTTACCTGTGGGTTGGTGGAAGCTAGAGGATTGTTGGCAGATTTTAAAGAGATTTACCTACTAATATAAGGAGGGATGTTGGGTCACAGAGGTGAGCAAGGAGGGATTATTAAGAGAAGTAAAGTCAGGTCCAGATAATTTGACTCGTGATTTTGATGATCCCTCTTTCCATAAACACACTGGTTTTCATTAGTCAGTCAGTCTTGTAGAACTTTTAACACAGGGAAGACTCACAGTACAGAGGGAAGTGACATTTAGGACTCTAGCTATGGTCAGGATAGGTAAAAGTCAAGCTCATTAGCATAAGAAATCCTATAGAAATCAGAATGTACTAAATTCAGTCAGCTATTTAAAGCAGAGTGTTTTGCCATAACATTTCTGGTAGGATATCAGATTGGTTTACATATGACATTGTTGTGATGATGGTTGGTTTGTTTTTGTGGTGCTGAGGATCAAATATAGGCCTTGTGCATACATGACATGCATCTTTAGCCTTGTATGTCTAATTTTGCAAAGAATACAGCAAATACTGGTATCTAGAGCTCACATTCAGCTGGTTGACATACCGACAGTGAATTGTGGTTAGCATTTTTTGATTGCTTAACCAGTAGGTACATATTTCACATATCACTCTTGGTTATGTCATGGTTTCTGTGTTTGTGATGTGAATGGAGTAATATAAAAGACTTACCTGTTCACATGGACTTGTATATACAGACAGACACACTTATTGTTTCTAAATACCTGCTGAGTGTTTTTGCCCTTGAGCTTATAACAATGATGAGGATTTCAGTTCCTGCAATGATTTTTTCCATCTTGTCTTCACAGAGGTAGAGCATAACATAAAGATGTGAGTGAAGGAAACATTTCCAGGTCCTTCTTCCTGATATCCCAACTCTGTTTTTCCTGCAGCTAACGTTCTTCATCCCAGGTGGACTGGTCTAATTGCTAGCTCCTAGACTGCACACCCAGAAAAATGAGGATTTAGGAAAGTACACAGAATCTTACTTTTCTGTCTGACTTTGTAAATTTCTTCAGGGACATTTTCTTAATCAGTTCTGACTGTGATAAGAAAAGGCCATAGGTTTATATTTAACCAGCTAAATAATCAATTTCATTTCTCACATTTTGAAGCCTGGGAAGTTCAAGATCAAAGCACACACAGGTATGTGAGCCCGTCTTCTCCTTTGTGTTCTTACAGTGTCCTTAAATATCAGATTCTTTCTCCTCTTTCTTTTAAGGACACTGAACTCACAGGCTCCAAGACCTAATTGTTTAAGAAAGATCTTATGTTTTTTTTTTTTTTTTTAAACTTATTTGTTTCATTATACATTCATTGATGTTTTGCCTGCCTGTGTGTCTGTGTGAGGGTGTCAGATCCCCTAAAACTAGAACTGCAGGCAGCTGCGAGCTTCCATGTGGGTGCTAGAAATTAAACCCAGGTCCTATGCATGAGCAACCAGTGCTCTTAACACTGAACCATCTCATCAGCCATGAAAGATCTCATTTTTAAGTGACCATGGTCATTTGAGATTCAAATGGGCTGGAGGAGATAAGCTTTTACTCTATTAGAAAATCTGATAATACTTAAACTCAAGAAGCATTTGTAAAGTAGGAAACCTCTGTGGGTTGCTCATTATGTTTACCGGGCACATCCCAGGTCTGTGGAGGAATAGAGTCACTATTCTGAGGAGGATTGTGGCCACAAAGAGATGTGGAAGGATCCTAGTCAGCAGGACGACCCCCAAGAGCTGAGGAAACCCAAGCTCAAGGAAGGAAGTGCGATGTTTAAGGAACAGGCTGGCAAAAGCAAACATGAGTGAGCCAAAGCAAAATAACAAATGGTTGGTAGCATCTGAACTTGTGTGTTTAAGACAGGAATAAACATCCGTGGCTGTCTTTGGCTCATGGTTTTTCTACAGGCATACCTGTCTGAGTTTAACGGGGACACATGGATTAGTGAACAGAAAATAACCTGAAATCCGTCATCACCTTAAGAATAATTTGTTTTACTTCTTCGGTCTCTTGCTCTTTCTTGGCAAAGATAATTTCTTTAATTTGTTTTATTTTGTAGTTAATGAATTAGTTAATCCAGTATGTATGCTTGTATGTATGTAAATGTATGTGTACTGAGCATGTCAGAAAACAGTTGTTGGGAGTCATTTTTCTCTCTTCTTGTAAGATCTGGGGGCTGAATTTATGTGGAAATAACTGCTCTGAGCCATCTCACTGGTCTCTGTTAATTTTATAAGGGTGCCTGATTATTGAAAATTGCTGGTTTTAATTAAAAAGTCAAGTTCTGAAAAGAAAAATCTATCTGCTTTCACTTCTCCGGTAGGGCCATAATCCACAAAATTTATTTTGAGAAATTACCATTTTCCTCCTTCAGATGTGTTGGAATTGGTGGGTTCAAAGGAAAATGTTGAAAAGCCTTTTGATATGGAGGGGTTAGGCGGCGGTTTTTCATATTCTGTTAAATGTAAAAAATGTGAAGAAAGAAGTGTTGTTGCTTTGTCTTTGTCTTTGTTTTTCTTCAAAGATCTAAATGTTTATGAACTTTCAAAGGAACATGGAAAATAACTGAAATAATTCCCCATTAATAAATATATAGGCTCGCACTGATGCAACTGATTGTACAGATACAAGGGAGATAAGAAAAAGGCCTTATATAATAATGTCTGGATACCACAGAAAGGAGAGTTCAATCAATCTTCCTCTCATTTGGAGTAAAATGAATTAATGATTTCAATGCCAAGATGTGTGAAGAGAAAAACAGTAACACATGCAGCAGAGACACCTAGCCTAGACTCGACTTTAATCAAGGAATCAAGGTCAACATTCCCTGTGATGTCTGGCTGCTATCATGTTGACCATGAGAGAATGGGACTGAGAGGTTTGTCTCCTTGTCAAGGTTTTCTTCCCGGTATACACATAACCACAAGTGAAAGATAATTGATAGACAGGCAGGACACTTACAACCACCCCCCACCCCCCATACACCTTAAACCTCTAAATGTGTTCTTACAAGGAAGGACCAAGAAGGACCAAGAAACTGTCACAGACCAGCAGACCCACACTAATTCCGTGTAGCATTTTGAATGGGATCTGGAGGTGGGGAATAAATGGTATTAGCTCAAAAATTAGTGACATTTGCAGAAAGTCTGGGGTTTGTTAATGGACATTGTTAATTTCACACTTTTGACAAACCCACCTCTATAAAAGTGTGGACCTTGGGGTCACTGACTAGAGAGTCAAAGAAACTTTTCCTTCTACTTTTGCAGATGTTAGGTTTCAGATCATTCTCAAATAAAGTTTTACACACACACACACACACACACACACACACACACACACACACACACACAAAGTGCAAATAGAAAGTCATCAGGGAAGGCCCCTTTAGAATCTCACTCCTGGGACAGGCCCCTTAGGGTGGTGTCAAATCTTTTATCCCACGGTGCACTTCCCAGGCACTGGAGAGCAGAGGCTCCTCCCAGGGGCCCCGCCCAGCACCGGACTTTGCACTAGACGCCCTAACTGAGCACTAGTCACAAACTGCACCAGCTGGGGACCAACCCTGGGCTCACCCCTGGGATCTTCCTGAGCTGCAGCAGTGAGGCTGTGCACTGAGCACCTTTCAAGGTAGGCGGGCCCCTTACAATTGTGGCTGCTGGAGAGGCGCGCCAGGTGGGGAGGTGAGGGGGACGCCAGGCCAGGTGACCTTGGAGTAGGTCACCAGAGGAGCTTTGCGCCCTGGGACGTTTCCTGGAAAAGTCTTGGAGAGGTGAAGAGGATATTTCTTTGAACCTCTCTTCTGGACACCGATTCCCTGGTTCAGAAGTTTCAAGGAAGAGAGAAAGTTGCCTTTCTCCTACAAAGGAATCCACCCCAGGTCGCACACACTAGCTTTGTTTAATTAGGCGATTGTTATTCACTCCCTTAGTCAGAACTCTGAAGAAGTCAGCCTGCCGGTTTCAGAGGTTCTGCAGGAAACTCATTTCTCTGGAGCTGCAGTTTCTGCTTCAGTGATTTTTAGCAGCAAAGATGGGCAGAGGCATCAGTGGTTCTGCGCTGACTTGCGAAGCTTCAGGTGCAGCAAGAGGACAGCCCGCAGCTGAGCGGTTTTCCTACCGTTCAGTCAGTCTAGATTTTAGACGAGACCAGGCAGCATTGCCAGGGAGCAAAGTCACGTACAGGAGTAGTTCGGTACTGGAGTAGATGGTTAAGGCTGTAAATTTGCAACTTCTTCGAGAAGGAACAAAGAAAGTGAACACAAAGTTCAGAGCGTAGAGCGTGCCTTCAGCCCAGGACACAAGGGTGTTCCACCATCATGTCACAGTTGGTTTCTTGAAAGGATTGAGTCTTCTGCCCACTTCCCTTTGTGCTATATGAAGATTAGCTGTTTGGATAAAATATAGGAATGGCAAACAGAACGCTTAGGAATGCGAAAACGTGATCTCGCCTCCTGATGTGACCCCATGGCATTAAATATTCAGCTCTCCTAGGTTTCCAGAAACTCGAGCTGGGCCGGAGTGTCAGGTGCCTTTGCACAATTGGTACTGTTGTTCATTTGTGACTGGGTTGCTCCCCTCCCTCTGTCTCTCTAGAGGGAGGGAAAAGGACGGGGGGGGGGGGGACCATGAATTTTGGTCTCAGGCAGGGAAGAGCACACTGTATGACCGTTCAACTCCAGAAATAACAAAAAGAGGCTGCATGTTCTAGGGCCCAGGCAGATTTCCTTTTTCCAAAATAAATTGAACCTCTGTCCTAACTGAAAACAGACTTTGAAATGTACACAGGCTAGTAGGGACTACAACCTGAATAAATCCATATAATTTCTATTTTGAACTTGGTTATTTCAAATGTACTCCAACAGCGGACTTCGGGCGCCATCAACATGTTGGTCAAAATGCTTAAAAATGTAAGTAAAATTTGGTCGAGGCTGTAAAATTATTTACTTCAGAAAACTGCTTCTAGAGAGAAAAAATGTTGAAGAGAATTGAAAAATGTTTAAATTTGTAGGCTCATGTATTTTGAACTGGGACAGGTTTGTCCAATTTAGATGACCATTTATTGACTGAAACATTTCAAAACAACAAAAAATGTGCTCCAAGCAACTTGTGGATTCATTCCAGTTGTAGTCACCAAATCCACCCTCTACATGGGTCTGAAAAACAACCTTTAGTACTATTGTTGCATTCATTCAGCTTTGGGAAACACTTTGCTCCTGCCTGGCACCATGTTTCTTCCGTCTTAAAGGCACAAGAAGACACTTTCCTGTCTGGTTATATAATACTGGATCCCTCCAAGGTATTGTACAATCAGATGCTAGGAAACATACCAATAACTACCTGTCAATTTTGACATGGAAAAGAGAACCATCTTCCCAAAAGTTTTCCTCACTTCTAACTAAATCTACAGCTCAGAGAAGAGCTCCATGCTACTTTGGCCAGTACTGTCCTATTTCCTGTAGATCTGGGAAAAAGTTAGGAATTGTGAACTCTACGTTTAATGCTAATCTGTTGACTTAAAATGACAAATGTTAGTTTCTTGAAAAATAACTAAAAGTTAAATGTGTTGCTTTGGGTAGCAGTGATTCTGGAGGGAAATGTGAGCAAGATAATTTAAATTTAAGCAAAGCTTACCCATATAATATTTTTTTCCCAATAAATTAGAAAAACAGCCAGAATTACTGTAATTCCCCATAGGGGGCAAATAAGCTATATTCAAATTGTTCTTGCTTTTATTCAGTTGCCTTAAAAACAGGTTTGTTGGAGGTGAAATCAAAATGCTCAGTGTGATTTTCTGCCTTGCTGAGGGAAAGTCAGCACTTAGTGTGGACCAGGAAAGCATAGATACCAGCTCAACTGCATCCCCAGGCCAGTTGTTAGTATCAACATCACAAATGTGCCATATTCCATTTCTGTTAAACAGTGCGATCTTCTGTGTGCAATGGACTAGGAAGTCAAATAAGATTGTCCCAGTGTTGAGAAAGAATGGCTTTTGGGGATAACTTAGTTAAGATTCAGAAACTGGTTGCTTTCTCGGCCCCATGGACCTTGCTGTGACCATGGATGAGGGTGATGCAAGATGCCTGAGGCTAACGATGATTGGTTGATTTGTCTCTGTTTGAGCTGAAACTCTTGCAAGAGTCCCCAGAGTCTGAGAACCAGAGAGAAAACCATGGCTCTCTGAGTGCCTTTCTGTCACCACTGCCTTTCCATCTGTAGAAAACATGAACAGTAAAGATAGCATGAGCTCTCTCTCGTTCTCTTTTCTGTCTCTCTCTCCCCCTCTTTCTCTCTATTTTTGTTTTTGAATTTACAGTATAAGAAATTTTTAAAAATACCCTGCATTTGAGGGTAAAATAATCTGAATCAAATGATACTATTTTCCGGTGTTGAATGTATTCACATATCCAGCTCAGTTTTGCTGCTTGAAATGTCAGAGGAGCTCATGAAGCTTCTGTGAGAGACCCTGACTGTCTCATCTCAGGCATACCTTTTGTTTTACCCACCTTGGTAAAGGTTTAAAGTGTCACAAAACAGGCAAGTTTGAGAAGTCTTTCAGTGACAATCTCAATCCCAATGCCCCCTATCTAGGTCATTACCTACCTGGGATTCAATCTTCATCCTTTCCTGTCAAGCACTTCAGGAATTAGTGTGGAAGCATCCCTCAGGCCTTGTGACTCCAACAAGAGGTAGAACTCTCTAGGCATTGAGCTGTGAGCACCTACTAGTTATTTTTCTCAAGCTTTCCATGATGTTTAGATTGACAAGAGGATGCCAGACTGCCAACACCAGGCATCTATCTGCTCTCTAGTGTCTTTCTGCTATCACTAGAGTCTAGGTAGGATGGTGGTGGGGGAAAGGCAGGCATCCTTGTGAAAGGAGCAGAAATGGCAGCAGAAAGGAAGGTCTTGGTTGCTTGAGGCTCTGAAGAGATCTCCTAGTCACTTTTTAGTCACAGGTGGCTTGGCTTTAGTCATCTGCATGGAAAGGGCCTCAAGAAAACCATCCCGAAGAGTTTTGATGCTTCAAATTGAAGGTTCATGAGTCATATTTAAATTTTGTTGCAACTACTCATCAGTTTCTTACAGTCTCTTTCATGTTCATTCACAGTGTCCATTATTAACTTTCTTTTTTCCTTCCTATTATTGGAAATAGCAATTTCTCCAACAATATATTCTGATGACAGTTTCCTCTCCCTCCTCTCAGTTCCTTCTCTTCCCTCCCACCCAGATTCACTGTCTTTTGTTTCTCCTTAGAAAACAACAGATATCTAAAAAAAAAAAACAAAAAAAACAAAAAAAACAAACAAAAAAAAAAATTAACAGAGTGTGGAGCTGTGGGTTGCCTGCAGGAATGCTTCTGGGAGCCTGCCAAGCATAGCCACTGGGAGTCTGGGATAGAATGTGTTTCTGAGTATTGGGAGCTAACAGTTAAGAATAGGGATGGGTTAGAAGGAGGCTCAGGGAGTCCTTTGGAGGGAGGACAATAGACTGTGCCACTGGGATCTGTGTGTCCCCCTGGGAATGGTGACAGAGAGGGAGGAGAGACCACACAGGTCTCTGTTACAAGGCTAGAGATGAGATGGGGTGACCCGATTCCCTGGTTGGAGTGACCAGAGGGTTTCCAGGAAACGCCAAGCAGAGTCTAGACAAATGGATGAGTGCCAAGAAGGGAGGCCACAGCAGGCAGTCTGCTACAGAGCTAGGGATGAGACTGGGGGATTGCCTTTGGAGGGGAGAAGAGTGAAATCACCTAACTGCTTCTCGGGTCAGTGTACCTGATGGGGATCTAAGGAGCATCAGTGATGACTGTCTTGATAATGTCAGAAGGCTCTACTCATCCCTGTCATCACATTGCCCCCCCCCCCCCCCCCCCCGCCTTTTTCATGGCGCACGAAGTATCAGTTCTCCATTCTGGGTTCTAGTCTACCTATGAGCAGCACAGTGGCCCACTCTGTGACTCTGACATTATTTTATTTCATTTATTGCTACTTATATTTTCCTTGCCATCAGTAGTGTGTGTATATGTGTGTGTGTGTGTGTGTGTGTGTGTGTGTGTGTGTGGTGAGCGAGAGAGAGAGAGAGAGAGAGAGAGAGAGAGAGAGAGAGAGAGAGAGAGAGAGAGAATGTTTGTATGTGTTTGAGTGTGTATGAGAGAGAGTATGTTTGTATGTGTGTGAGTGTGTGTGTTTCTCTATGTGTTACAAGTGCGAGTATGCATGTGGGGGCATATGCATGTGTGTCTATGTGCATGTAGAGCTTTTTGAGACAGAGTTTCCCATTGCCCTGGAATTATAAGCTAAGCTGACTGACCTGCCAGCCCCAAGGATCTTCCTGCTTCTGCCTCCTCAGTTCTGGCACTATAAGTACATACCACCTTGCCCAGCTTCTTTTACGTGGGTTTTGGGAGATTGAATTCAGGTTAAGACAACATAATTCCCAATGAACTCCCACCTAAACCAATGTGACAGTGACTCCAGCAAAAAACAAGTAAGTTAGCTGTTGCTTCTGTCCACAAACCCAGTAGAGATTCTTGAGATTTAAAGTCTGAGTTGCCCTTTTCTTTCTAGCACTGAAGATTATTATGTTAGAGGTGAAGCTAAACCTTCCAGGATAGAGTGTTGTCAGCTTTGGAAAGCGGTTACAGTCACAGAAGCGTGGTCACATCACAACGTGAAATGGTTTTGTCATGACCTGACTCCTGGTTTCCATATCCCTCTCATGGTCAGCCTTTTCTGAACCCCTGCACTCCTGAGAAGCCATAGACCTGTCTCCCGTCTGGAAAGAGCTGGTTTTCAATTTTGAAGGTTTTTGTCTTAGATCAGTCAGCTCTGTCACTGTGAGAATGGAGTCAGGGCACTACCTCAGAGTAGAAGCATACAGCAGATCAAAGCTGCTTCCCTCACAACCAGGTAGCTAAAGAGAGGAAGAGGAAGGTGTTGGGACCCCCACAGTCCCCTTCAAGGACACACTTTCAATGTCTAAGGACTGCCTATGAGATCCCACCTTATTCCCAGAACTCTGACAGGATGCACCCATGAGGCACTGCCCACTTCTGTGCCCCAGGTTGATAGCAGCCCAGGTCCATGGATATAAGCTTAATACTCAGAGAGATCTGACAACAAGTCTGCTTAGCAAAATAACAAAAGCAGTTTCTACCTCAGGGCCTAGGACGACTCCAGCCATGGGCTTTTGACCAGGATTACAAGGCATGTAATCCTGTGGAGCAGGCCTCAGAAAGCAGTTCTTTACCCCATAACAGCCATGCCACTATTACTCCAATGAGCTCATTGCCTGGCAGGTTGGTATTGCACTACGCACGATCCAGCCCTGACTATTGCTATCTTTTCCTGTAGCCTACATAGCACCTTCTGTCTTTTTGAAAGCTAGCTAAGAGGGAGGAGGCGCCCTGGATGGTTAGACTGATTTCTCTGTGTTCCAAAGTCAAGTGTGTGGTGTGTTCCACAATGGGCCTTACCGTGCAGTTATGATCGGTTACAAAGGGTAATGGGAACTGACAATAGCATGTTTTGTTTTGGAGACTCCTGGGGCCTCTCTGACCAATACCAATACTAATTCTATTCAAAATCTTTTTTGTTTATATTTTTAAGTTCTGTTTTGAAATTAGTTTTCTAAGTACAGGGCTATTATGCATTCTTACTTTTGGTCAGCTGACTTTCTGCTTATGCTTTTCCTCCATTCTCCAGCTTCTACGCTTATGTACTCCTTCAATCCTTGGAGTTCACTACCTGTTACCTCGGCTTTTATACATCCTCCACTGTCCCATCAGCTAGTATTTTCAGGAGGGGGTGTGGGATAGTAGCTTCTGTGTGGCTTTTCATGACAACAGCTCCCTTAAAGTTAGCCCTCCCTTTCCCTGCCCCCCTCCCCCCCCCCCGTACGAAGTGTCAAAACAATAATTCACTTAAAAACGGGCTGTGTTTTAATAAGAGGGAGATGATTAGTCTTACTTTGCCTTGCTGTGCTGTGAGTTGTTGACATCCATGGGAGGCCTGCCCTTTTCTGAATAGGAATGGAGGAGAAGTGAATGGGGATTCAGAGGGGAAACTGCTGTCAGAACGTAAAGGAGAGAGAGAGAGAGAGAGAGAGAGAGAGAGAGAGAGAGAGAGAGAGAGAGAGAGAGAGAGAGAGAGAGAGAGAGAGAGGGAGGGAGGGAGGGAGGGAGGGAGGGAGGGAGGGAGGGAGGGAGGGAGAGAGAGAGAGAGAAACTGTAGGTTTTACCTGTATGTATATTATCTATATATTTGTATCTATATCCTATGGTCTGTGGAACTGAACAAAATTTTCTCAAGAGAACATGTGTAAATGTCAAGGACACTAAGAATTCTTAATATCCTCAGCCGTCAGGGAAATAAAAACTAAAGCTGATCTAGAATTTTCCTTCCCTCCAGTTGGAATGGCTGTCAATAGGTGCTGGTGTGGATTTGGGGAAAGGGAAGTTCATATGTTGTTGGTGGGGCCATAAACTAGTGTGGTCACTTTGGAAATCAGTCTGGAGGTGTCAAAAGAAACCAAGAACTAGGACCGCTGCCATGTGACCTGGCAACACTACCCTTAGGCATCTCCTAGCAGACTTTGTAACCCACTGCAGAGACATGTTTATTGCTGTTGTTTACACCATAGCTAGAAAAATGGGACCCACTAGATGTTCATCAACAGATGGGATGGATCAAAAAGGGGTTTACATATTAATGCAAAATTACTCAGCTGCAAAGAAAAGTGAAATCTGCAAATTGATTGGTGGAACTGAAGAAGTTATTTTGAGTGAGGTCACTTAGGTTCAGAAAAACAAATGCTTCATGTTTTCTCTCACACGAGGAATACAACTTCAAATGCTTTGTTGTGTATATTTATCCTGGAGCCCAAATGGAGGCCAGGAAATTAGAAAACAGATCTTTTGTGTGGAAAAGGGGTAAATTATGGGGGGTAAGATAATAAATTGTAGATAAAGCAGAAGTAGACGTAGAATTAGGGGGCAGAAAAGCTTAGGCTGGGAGGGGCCTATAAGCATGATGGCAAGCAATTTCTTGATGTGTATTGTATTACTTGCAGTAATATTTTTCTTCCAAATAAATAACTTGTATTTTATATATAGGAATTTCTTCTAGGACTTAGAAATAATAAAAACGTGTGCATGTGCACTGAAAACTGAAGGTACGGATGAAGATAATGAACTCTTCCTAATAGTATAATAGAGACAAGCTTGGAAGTCAAGCTTGAGTTCTGTGTTACATGCAGGCCTGTGGGCTGCTGTGCTTTATTCTCAGGTAAAACCTGTCACCTGGGGGCTTACAGCAAGACATTGGATGTCACTGTTGTGCTGTGCAATGTCACAGAACAGATGTACTACCTACATACTCTTCAAGGCTTGGAGATGTGCCCCCCCAACATCCTGCTCATCCTGCAAGACCTTTCTTCTAACTTACTTTTACAGTTGACCTGGTATCAAAGCATCCATATATCCTAATGATCAAAACCAAACAATACTGTTAGCTCAGAGCCCAGAAATCAGAAATCTGAAAACTCAGAAAATGTGACAAAACCAGTCGGGGCTAGGAGCTTTCAGAACACTGTAATTGACTGAATGACCTTGCCAATAAGAATTTGCTAAACAGATGTGTAATCGCTCCCAGAATCGGTGGAGAAGTTGATAAACTAGGTTTGGAAAGTGAGAGGTCCCTGTAAGGCTAATTACGTAAGAAGGTAGGACTAAGGAAGAAGAGGTGGAGCACCTGGGACCAATGGCCACCACTATTTCCTGCTTCTTCCTTGATGGATTCCTGAGGGGATTTTTCATTCAAGACTAAGGCCAAATGTAATTGGTGATCCCATCAATCTGGGGGAACATCATGCTCTAGGTAGTAAATGCCAGCTGCTCTGTGTTGTCTGCCATGGTGCCCCCAGAACCAACTCAGGCAAATCTGCGTTGTCCTTTGCCAGGAATTAGTCATTGGCTTTCCTCTGTTCCAGAATATTCTCTAGTGGGACCTCCCTGGGTTGGTTTCCTTCATGTTTATTCTGAGCAGCACTCTCCCTGCCTCCATCTCCTTTATTCTTTACACTGCCCTCCCACGTAGTTCTCTCTGCCTCCCTTCATGAGCTCCAAGACCTATGTAGCAGTCTTTAAAGGCTGACCCTATAGACACAGCTCCTACCTCAGCAACGTTCAGGAAAATCTCAGCAAGAAAGAGTAAACCAACAAAGGAAGAATGGAAGTGCCTTCATTCATGTTTCCTGACTACAAGAAGCCCTGTGTTAGGTTCCTACAATAGCTCTAGAGCCACCAGCTGAGTGCCTTAAACAGAAATCTACCATCTTTGATAGAGTTCTGAAGTTTGGAAGTCTGAGATCCAGGTATTTGCAAGTTAGATCTGAGAACATGGCAAAGAGTCTGTTGCAGGCTTCCCTCCAGGCTGCTAGATGCTTGAGGCAATTCCTGGATGTTTCTTGGCTGGTAGACGCATCACTCCATGTGTACCAACATCTTTACATGGTCCTGTTCAGATGAGTCCATCTCCAGATTCTTCTTACACATAAAGATGTCTACAATTGGAATAAAGGTTGATGCTGCTGTGGCACATCGTTTTCATTTACTCTTACAATTCATTCAATTGCCCTATTTCAAAGAAGGTTATAGTCTGAGATACTGGAGGCTAGGACATCTAGCTGTTAATGTGGAGGGGTCACAGATAGTCAGTATCAAAGCCTTCTATGAGCTTATTTCATAGTCTCCCAGCTCTTCACAGGTCTTTAAACAGTGAAGTGGGTTCAGGTATATCATCCTGGTCCAGTGGTGTGTTATAGTGAGGTTTCTTGGCCCTGGGTGGCCAGAAGTCCAGACCCACAGACTTGTAGCCCCAAACCCCTTAGCTGCCCGCAGCTGATCAGGCCCCTAGAAATGACTCATTCGCTTATATTAAGTTCATGCTGTTTGGCCTATGGCTCAGGCACATTGCTAGCTAGCTCTTACATCTTTACTCAACCCATTCTGATTAATCTGTCTGCCACGTGTCCCGTGGCTCACCTGTGTTCCTTACGTGTTTCTTCTTTGGTGGCTGGCTCAGTCTGTTCTGACTCCGCCCTTCCTTTCCTACCTCTTCTGATTCCCCACCTACTTTTACTATGGTGCCTGTCATAGGCCAAAACAGCTCCTTTATTTAAAGATTGATATTCACAGCATACAGAAAGACATTCCCACATCAGTGGTGTGTTGGTTTACACAATGCACTACAATATGTATGCATTGTTGTGTAGACTGTAAACTATTGTTATCATCATTTGGATATGTGGACAAACTAAAGCTTTAGCAATAAGGAATGCTGGCCATCATTTGCTATGACCCCCCCCAAAGCAAACTTCCCTTTGTAGCTCAGATCCCAGTGCAGACTATTTCAAATATCACCTGAATTTTTCCTAATGGGAACAGAACCACTCGGAATGCTTTTCAGCTATAATTATGGATAATTGTCTCATATTTTATTTACTCACTTGACAAACATGTGCAAATCATTTATTATGTATTATATGTGCTAAGTGCTTGACAAATATTAAATTGCAAACCACCCCCTGTTGGTTTTTATTATTAATAGTTAATGTTACCTGAGTTTTGCCATAAAGGGAACTGAGGCTCTGAGAGATGGGGAAGCACCCATGCTGACTATCTACTAGGTGCCATGGCATCTATTCAGGTGCCATGAAGCTAGGGCTAGGAGTGCTCTCTCTGAACTTTTTAGCTACAGAACCCTTTTTATTCACTGGAAGCTCTAGGGAAGATGTTGTATGGTAAGATAAAGCAAGGCTGCCTTGGCTAAAGATGAGGGGCCTGAGCATTGTGTGCCCAGCACCCCTCTCTGCTGTCTTGTTTATAAGGCCTCATGTAGGAAATACCTCCTCTTGGCATGGTGCCATATGGAAACTGCCTTCAATCCATCCTAGCATAAAACAAATAAAGCCTTCCTCGCTTTAATTAACTGATTGTGTTTTATTTTGAAATTTTTATCTGTCTAATCTACTTCTGGCTGAAATAAAATGCTAACATGGATTTTCCCCAGGATGATAATGCCATATGGCTGGTTGGACTTTGCTGTGTTGTCCCCCTCCCTAGCCCCCACACTCACCCCTATCTTGGATTTCTTTCTTCCACTCAGAGACTGTAGACACAGAAGTTTTTTGAACCAAAGAGAAATGGAATGTAATTTTATGTAGATACTGTTGAATGTAATGCTTTCAAATCACAGGGGTCTGACTTCTCTTTCCTGTTACGGATGGCTGTACCTCTGAGGTTGTTAGGAGTCTAAAATAAGAGTGCAGTAACATTGATGTTTGCAGTCCATTGGTCTGTTGAATGCCTCCTGCAACCTGCCAATAAGAACAACCCACTTTACATTTCTGGGGATTGTCCCCCTTATTTTATATATATATATATATATATATATATATGTGTGTGTGTGTGTGTGTGTGTGTGTATTATATATTATATTTTATTATATAATTATAATTAGTGATATAATATATCATATTATATTATATAGTGTATATAATATCATATATTATATTATATATATAAAATTTAGGCTAAAATTTTATGTAACTTTTACAGCTAGTAAGTAGAGAGGATAGTGTTTCTGAGAGAAAGTAATTGAGGATCATTTGCCAAGAATTAAGGTAAAGATGTCATTGTTATTAGGAAAGAAAGGTGTAGAAGAAAATTTATTTTTAACATCTATGACATGGGCCCATTGTGATTGTGAAATTAGGAGAGACCAAGAGGTCCCCCCCCCACACACAAAGATTCTATTTTCGTGATAAAATGCATGCACACAATGCATGCCATATGAAAAAGAAAAATGACTTGCCCCCTGCCACAGTCCCTTGTCCCTGCCATGTGTAAGCAGACTTTTTTTCTTTCTGGAAACTGACAGATAGTAAATATTTTCATGTTGTTTGTTGTGTACTACTTCTGTGGTAAAGGCTCACTTGTGCTGTTGTAGGGCCTACGTATCAGGGATTATCTGCCAGCCAACAGCCACAGCTGCATCACAGCAAACTTCAGATGTGGACACTGTTAGTTACTGTGGTATTGCTATGACTATAGACAACATAAGGACAGAAGGGTCAGTGTTGACTTATTGCCGAGAGATTTCAGGACTCCCTTGTGGGAAGGCAGAGCAGCAGAAGCACAAGGTGGAGGCTTGTGACAATATGGCAGACCAGATAAGAGTGAAGGAGTAGAAAAAGGGGAGATTAATAACCCTCAAAGGCCCATCTGTATTCACTCACTCTTCTGCCAGCAATACCTCACTGTCCAAGGCTTTCAGTCACCCCAAAACAGTACCACCAGCTAGAGGGACAGGTAACATCAACTTGAGTGTGTTTTGATTCAATCTACATCTGTTTTTCTGAATTTGGGCCTTACAAATTTTAACTTCATACACATTTCACATTTCATGAGGTGATATTCTTTTGGGTTATTTGGAAGCATTAAAAAATACAAGAATAATCTCAGTTTATAGTTGTGCAAGCAGGGAAGGACTGGACAGAAGTAAAAGTATAGATTGTCAACTGCCTTCAAGTTTCTGAACACATTGCTTATTGTCTCTAAGGGGTTTTACTTTTCTTACTTTTCTTTGAGCATTCAGTTGTCGTTGTGGACCAAGTCCCTAATCCTGGAAGGGACTTCAGAGGCTCAGGAGAGGGGAGTACTTCCATGTCATTTCACACAGCAGACTTGCTGAGCTGATGCTGCCAAATTGAGTTCTGCTGAAACAAAGAGAACCATCACTGCCTTCTGAGAGGATTTGCAATAAAATGGAAAATTCTTGGCATGCCCTGTCAATTTCATTGAAGATTAAAGGATAAACTCAGGGCTTTGTGGCTTCCCTAGAGGCAATCTTCCTTCAAAGTGGTGTGGGCCAATATAAAAATTCTGTCTTTTAGCAGCGTGGATCATTGCTAGATTTTAAACATTTTGTTGTTTCTTTCTAGGGAAGACAGTCTAAATGGGGTGGAAATGCCCTTGCACTTGGGGTACAAAGGACCAGGGTTTGAGTTTTGTCTTTGTTAGTTTCACTGTGATCTTGGGTAAGCTGACATCACTATGGCAGTCTTAACCTCCTAATCAGTAGGGAATGTTTAATAGCTTTACACTCAAATTCTATACAGAGATTTTTTTAAAATTGTAGATTGTTTTTAATATATTAGTTTTCTAATTGCTGTGACAAAATGTCTGAGACCCAGCTTAAGAGAGAGTAGATTTACCTTGGCCCACAGTTTTGGAAAGGTAGCTCTGTGGTGGATTCAGTGGTAGAGTTCCTTGCTTGGAGGCTGGACCAGGGGGCTAAGCATCGAATCAAAAGCAAGGCCTGATTATTGTACTAAAAGACTATAGCCTTGCTGTGACTCATCTCCTCGAGCCAAAGGTCATCTTATGGCTCTGTAACCTTCCAAATCGTGCCATCAGCTAAGTGGCAGATGTTCAGTGTTAACCTGTGGAACATGTAGATTCAACCATCTATATGCCAAACTTTTGAATAAGACATAAATGTCATCTTTATCTGAACTTTGTTTTTATTATTTAATTCTTCTACAGCAGGTCAGGTCTATTGTTATTATTTTACATACAAAAATCCCAGCAAGTATCATTAACAGACAGTTTTCTAAAAGAATGTCTTAATTCCTTTAAGCTTAGAAACATAAAAAGGACTTTGTGTGTGTGTGTGTATGTGTGAGTGTTTATGCGTATGTACACATGTGTGTGCCTGTTCATGTTTGTGCAGGTGCATGACATGTGTATTCAGCATGTAGAAGTCAGAAGACAATCTTCCTGATATTTTTCAGACACTGTCCTTATTTATTTATTGAGACAGACCTTTTCTTTGGCTCAACACTGGTCAAATAGGCTAGGTCAGCTAGCCAGTGAATTTCAGGGATCTTATTTCTTAGCTCAAGAATGCTGGGGTTATATGAGTGTTACCATGCCTGGCTTTCCACCTTGGATTCAGTGGGGTTAATTTCAGGCTTCCAGGGAAGGGCGGGGCAGGGCAATAAAGACCATGACCATAGTAAACTCTCACCTGTCATACATAATAGGATTTAGGGGTTTTGATATTATTTAGACCATACAGTCATTGACAATGGCTACCATACTTTATTCAAATAGGGTTTGATCACCTGTCATAGTTTTATGAACTTTGTGTCCTTGGCCTGAGTCACCGAAGAAGCCCTAGTTTCTCTGGAGGAGGATGCGGTATCCAGAGAGTACAGGAGCCTGTCCACCAGGAATATAACGGTTACTCTCTCAGAATCCCAACCACTGTGTCTGCTTCTCCTGCCCTCTTGTGTGTTTATGTTCATATTCGTGTGTGTGTGTGTGTGTTCCTATTTGTGTGCACTTGGATTTATTCTATTTTTTCCCATTAGTAGGTCTTTTGATAAATAGCTTTTATAGTTCTATAGGATACACACACACACACACACACACACACACACACACACACACACAGAGTTTGATTATAACTGTGTTTCTAGTTCCATAGACATTTATTGAACTTTACAGTATTCTATAACATAAAGTGAATAAAACAGGGCCCCATCTTGAGATTGTACAATCTATGATGAGACTAAACATTTAATACTAAAACATTGATTAGGCTAAACTTTTGTTGTGTCGCTGAGCTAATTTATGCTTTCCTAAAGCCAGAATTCACAATGACAACAGTAACAGTGACCACAGAGGTTCCCCCGAGAGGCAAGACAGAAGACGATGCTGTCTTGTATGGATCTTCATCAGCTCACATTATTGAAGAAACTGAGTACGTGAAAAAGGTATGAGGGCAGGAGACATCTAGACATGATAATTTTATGACTAGAATCAGTATGGGCTTTGTTTTCTCATTTATGCAATACATGGAAAGCAACAAACCTCACTTGGCCTAGGATGGTTGATAGCTTAGATTTAAACATGGCTAGTTATTTTTCTTTAGAATATAAGCCCTTGCCTACATGGGAAGTAAAGTGATTTTCTCCACTCAGTAGAATTGAATGATAGCCAGGATGGTTCAGAACACCTATCAGCATTTAATTCACACCCCACAATTTGCTGCTGGATTTCCTGCTGTTTCATAACCTTCTCTACCTTCTCTGGTGGTTTCCTGAATGTGGACACTGTGCTACTCAGTAGACATTTGTTTCCTGCTGACTCTAGCCCCTTCCTCCTCACCTTGTTTCTGTGCACAATGCCAGCTAGTTCAGGTGACTCCTCTGCTAGTGACTTCATTAAACATGGAACTTAAAAGAAATCTGCCAAGAAAAGAACTAAGAAAGGATACTAGCATACACTGAAAAGTTCTGACATTTATAGTTTGTAACTTGTTCAGATCAGCTAATTAAATTATCTTGGACTGTCTAGTAATTCCACAGGTCAGAAAGACTGACACTCAAATTTCATGCATAAATTTGTATGATTATGTCTAAGGTGTTTCTGTAGTAATTATTTAATAGCAATTATTTAGTGGTAATTACTATGTGGTAATTATTTTGTAGTAAATACTATATAGTAATTAGTTTTTAGTGATTACTAAGTAGTAATTGTCTTATAGAAATTACTAAACACTAAATTAGAACTAAATTATACATAAAAGTGAACAAAATTCAAGTTTTAAGAACTAATTACTAAATGATTTTATAGCATATATAATTTTAATTTAGTTTCTTATATTTTAGGTTTATCTGAAAAAGAGATATAAAATCCAAGCACTTATTTTTATTAATCTAAATAAAATGAACCTAAATATAATTTAGTTTGAAGGCTAATATTTAAATTGGACATCAGGACATATATGTAAATAAGATGTCCTGTAGCTAGTATAGAAAAAGAAAAATACATTTGGAATTAAATGTCTCATAAAAAACATGACTATTTTTTTTCCTCCAGATTCGGACTACCCTGGAAAAGATCAGAAATCACATGTTTAAAGATGAAGAAGGACGCAGCAATTCAAATTGCAAACTAGATGCAGAGGTAATAAATATATCAAAATACATTGCTTGTTGTCTTTCGGAAAATTAACACAAAGCTGATTTGGGATGTTTAAAATATTATATTATGCAATTTCTTCAGAATTGTAACATATAATTAAGAAATACAGATTAATAGATTACCATCTATGATAAGCAAACTTATAGTCATGTTAGTTTTTTATGTGTACAAAGATATATTTCAATTAGATAGGCAGGTAATCTTCAAATACTTCAAAGACCTACAGAATATAGCATTTAAAATATTTTTAAAACTTGGATTTTTCTGGACAACGAGACATGTCTACTCTTGGCAGCAAAAATATACTTCAAGAGGATGATGGACATCAGAGAAACTCCATATGGAATTTACTTTTTTTGTAGCAAAAGTTAGTTATTGGACAAAAAATTTCTCTTGTCTTGACTGCTTGACAATATGCTGTATAAATTGGACATACAGAAAAGGACTTCTAAACTTTGCTAGAACAAGCCATGATGGTCCTTCAGGTTTTTTATTCACAGAGAAAACTGTCCAACATTCTACAGGATACAAGGAAAAGTGACTTACAAACCTTGCAAAATGGGTGGAAGAGTCCCTCAAATTTCCTGCCTCACTGAATGATATGACAGAGACTCCTAGCCTGTAGGGTAAAGATGGATGTGCCAACATTACAAATTTCTCTGTTATTTTTTAGCATTTGGAAGTTGCTTATAATGCCCTTCCTTACTCAGGTAATATTATATCCTTCTGTGGTCTTTGATGGAGTTGAAGATTAGAGAGTTATAATTATAGCTTTCCTTAGTAATGATAAAAGTAAATTAGATATAAAACTTGGACTCACAAGAATAAGGTAGATGATAGAATATTTTCTATAATTTTGCTAAATACAAATAAACTAGATATTGTAACTGTAATTCTTGCTTGATTACTGTTTTGTTATGTGCAATTTTACTATGTTAAAATTGAAACCTTCTTTTTTGATTAGATAGAAAGGGGAAGTGATATGGGATTTTTTTTTTCTGTATGCTACGAATTGCCATTGGCTAATAAAAGTCTGTTTTGGCCTATGGCAAAGCAGCTTAGAGGCAGACAGGAAGTCTGAGCTTAGCCACATGTGAAGGATAGTGGAGCCATGTAGAGATGCTGTAAACTGCTGCTGAGAAAGCAAGATGTAAAGGAATAGAGGTAAAGTCAAGGAGCCACATGGCAGCACATATATTAATGAGAATGGGCTGAGTTAAGTTGTAAGAGCTAGTTGGTAATGACCCTGGGCCATAGGCCAAAATTAGTTTGTAATTAATATAAACCTTTGTGTGATTATTTGGAGCTAAGCAGCTTCAGGCAGGTCCGGACCTTAGGGCCAGACTGGGCCAGAAACCTCTGGCTATATAAAGCCATATAGATTTCTATTCAATCAACTTTTCTGCCTGCTATTATTCTCTGAAGCTGAGTGATAAAATATTTCATGCATGCCTAGCACCTAAAAATGTTAATGCCTGTATGTATGATGTGTTAACTTGGGTTGTCATTTGAAGAATCAGATCAGAATGGCCAGAACTTGCTGTAATATTGCAAACAGAACATAATTTTAAGGTATATGGGAAGACACCCATCCAAGGATAATATAGTGTAGCAACAATTTTCTGGAACAAAGGTATAAGCTTACAAGTATACTCTGTGGCACACAATAAGTAACAATTTGAATATGACTTTGCTGGCCAGCTTACACACCCCTCTCTAATTTCAGTAGCATCTTTGTGTACTTAAGTTTGGACAAACCTCTTTTATTTCATACTGTACCAAATTAAATATCATTAGAGCCAAGAGCATATATCTCATTAGTGTTACTAACTATCATGGTCACACATCACATGAGAAGGTAGTATGTGCTGTAAAGACAGTTCCCTTATGTCATCTTCAGCTTTCAATATAAGATTGGGTAAGATTTTCTTAATTAAGTGCTCCAAAGCTTGGCAAAAAGAGGCAATACTGAAGCATGACAGAAAAGATAGAAATCATTTTTGGCCATGATGAGCTGACTTCTGGAACTCCCTTGGTGTGTAGATACAATCCTAGATTTGATAGTACAAATCTGGATTCGATGGATTAGATTATATTGGACAGGCTACAATATACAAAATTGCAGTGTTATGGTTAGTAAACTATTGAAACTAGATGTGAGCTTGGAACTTGAGCAGAAAGACAAGAGAGCAAGCCTGCCTGATTGACAGAACAAACCTTTATCTCTAGGTTAAACAATAAAATGCAATAATTTGAAAGTCAAGAAGATTGGAAAGCAAGTGCCTGTATTTAGAGAAGACAGATGGCCTACGGGAATAGTGATGGACTTCCCAAACTTGGATCTTTGGAAGAAGAATCATCATAGAGATTGAAATGGATAGTGTGGATAGTGGAGAATTATGAGGAAAAGCCATAGAGGATGGAATCTCGGAGGGTGTGTGGAAGCAGTAACTGTCCAGTGTTGTCCGTGGGCCATATAAACAGAATTAGCCAATGACCACTGGAAACATTGAAGTGGATTTTTTTTTCTGACCTTGTTAGAAGTAGCTCTGGGTGAATGGATAGAACATGGTGCTGCTGTGATGGGATGTAGTGTTTTGCTACCATGTAAAGTATGGGCTGCTGGCTTGGCAGCAGCATATCCATAAGCCTATTTCGTTTGTACTATCTAGGCCTCCACCCAGACCTCCTGACTCAGAGTCTGCAGTATTTTACCATCAGCTGACTCCTATGAGAGGACTGATCTAATTGTTTGCAATTGTCAGTCATAGCCAATAATCTACCTTCTATAAGAATCTGTCAATTATTCTTTAGTATATATCTATGTATGATTAGAGAAGATGTGCACACTTTTATTTTGGTGTCTATACCACACACATCCCCCCAAAAAAGAAAGAAAAATTAAAAAAAGGCAGAGAATGTACTGTGTATGTTTTTGTTTTGTTGGGGTTTTTGGAGACAGAGTTCCACTGTGCAGCCCTGGCTGTCCTGCAACTTGAGCTATAGACCAATCTTGCCTCAAACTCACAAAGATTCACCTGCCTTTGCCTCCCAAATACTAGAATTAAAAGTGTGCACCACCACCACCTGGTTCATGGTTTTTATTTTTGGACTCTACATAGTTTATTGTAGTTAAGATCATGGAGAAATCTAAGACTCTGAATATGGTTGCAAGGTTATATACGTAGGTGTAACTTTGATATCCTAGTTAGCTTTAACTACCAACTTGACACAGCCTGTAATCATCAAAGAAAAGAAATGATGCGGGAATGTCTTTCTGTATGCTGTGAATATCAATCTTTAAATAAAGGAGCTATTTTGGCCCATGACAGGCACTATAGAAAAAGTAGGAGGAGAAATCAGAGCATAGGTAAGAGAAGCAGGGTGGAGTCAGGCAGACCAAGCCAGAAGCCCAAAGGAGCAACATGTAAGGAGCATGGGTGAGCCATGGGCCATGTGGCAGGAAAGATTAATGAGAATGGGTTGAGTTAAGATGTAAAAGCAAGCTAGCAATGTGCCTGAGCCATAGACCAAACAGCAGGAACTTAATATAAGCGTCTGAATCATTTCTGGAGGCTTAAGCAGCAGGCAGCTAAGGGATCTGAAGCGGGAGATCTGTGGGTCAGCACCTCAGGCCACCTGAGACCAAGAAACCTCACTGTAACAAGGAAACACAACTGAAGTATTGCCCTCATCATATTTGCCTATATGCGTTTGCCTTGGTTATTAATTGATATAGCAAATCCCAGGCCAAGGTGGGTGAAACCATTTCCTGGACACGTGATGCTCAGTAGTATAAAAAAGCTAACTATGCTTGAGTGTGTGAATGAGCCAGCATGCTGTGTTTCTCCATGATTTCAAGGTCCCACACAGGACCCTTCATTGACTTCCCTCAGTGGTAGACCTGGAAGCTTACATGAGATAAATTATTTCATCTGCCAAGTTGCTTTTGATCAGAGTGATTTTTCCCCCCAGCAGCAAAATATCAAACTAAATCACTTTAATTTACCAAATTCTAATTTTAAATTTCCTCACTTCTATAGAGTATAATGTTTCTTCTATCTACAGCACCAGGCAAAGAAGTATATGTAACATTGAAGAGATGACATGGTACATAATAAATAGGTGCTTAACAAGTATGTTGCATGAATTCTGGTTATAAGAAAGGAAACTCAGAGCCAGATATCAGGGAAAGGCTGAAATACCAAATAGAGGAAACACCACAGTCAAATCTCACTCAGCTGTCTCCAGCTTCCTCAGCCTCCGTCCTCATGGCTTCTACTGCCTGCTCTGTCTTCCTACGCCTGCCTTAAATACCTTCTTTGCCCAGTTGTTTCACATCCAGGTTAATATTAAAGGTATGGGCTACTACTATTTGATAGTTAGCCTTGAACTCACAGAAACACAGAAAGAGCTCCTCTGTCTCTGGAGTTATGGGATTAAAGGCCTGGCACCACCACTACCTGCCTGGGAGCCTGGAACTTCCTCTGTAAATCAAGCTGGCCTCAACCTCAGATCTGCTGGGATTAAGGGTGTAGGTCACCACTCCCAGTCTTTTCCATTCTGGGATTAAAGGTGTGAGTCACCACTCTCTGCTCCTCCTGGATTGACTGTGGGTGGATCTCTTCTCTGATATTCCAGACTGGTTTTATTAAATATATAGCATATCACCACACAAGTAGATGTTGTTATCTAAACCATAGCATGTATGGAATTGCCTGATGGTGTCTCTCTGCCATGAAGTAAGGTGAAAGAGCAAACAGTGAAGATGATCAAGAAGGTGTCATGAGCTCTCGCACAGAACTTGCAGAAATGTGGACTCTACTCTTTCATTTCCACACCTGTGAAACTAGTGGGCTGAGATGTTCCCTAATTTTCCAATCAGCCCCACATGCCTGTGGTTTTATGTAGATTTATGTTCCAGGTGTATTTTCAGGGAACTTGACTTTGCATAGGATTACATTGTAGCAGAACTCTACTATGACATCTTTGCTTAGAAATTTAATATGAAGTGATGGCAAGGAAACAGCATTAATGTTGAATGGTAACAGGTCTGATTTTGTTTAACCAAAATACATTTATAGATGTAATTTTAATTACTCCAGTCTCATGGTTATTACTTGGTGTGTATAATACCTTTAAAAATGCATTTAATGCTGTGTAAAATATAAAAGGCATAAAGGATGTTTGTTCTTGGAACAATTGGGACAGGGAAGGTAGCTTATTTGTCTAGAATTAATCATTAAAATTTGAGATTCAGAGAGTTATTTTGCTGAATCTTCTTTGGCTCATATAGTGAATGGTAATCATTGTTGCCAATGTTCATGAAGGAAAGTGGTGGCCTTGTTGGAGGAAGTCAGGGCAGGCTTTGAGGTCTCCTGCCCAAGCTATGTCCAGTGGGCCACACAGCCTCCTTCTGCTGCCTGCAGATCCAGACATAGGACTCTCACCTCCTTCTGATTCTTGTGTTTGTTCATTCCAGCAATTTGGAAGCATTCAGAATGGCTCAGATTCCACAAGAGACCCTACCTGTTTAGACTTGCTCATGGAAAATATGAGAAGAAAAGATCAGAAGCTCCTAGAAATGAACAGAGAGAATGAAATGTTGAAAATTAAGGTACAATTTCTAGGAATTTGTAAGCAGTTAGCATTCATAGGTCTGTATTGGCTGTGAGACACCCACCCACACCCAGAGGCCCACAGTAGTCACACACATGGCCAACATGTTGGGATGTTGTACAAATAAATCTTAATGTTTTATTTTGGAGACAATTTTTAGTATTAAAGAAATCTTTTGAAGGTCTGTGGGTGTAAATTTTTAGCTATGCGAAAGTAGCAAGTTCTGGAAGTTTCCTATGTGATTTCATATCTACAGTTAACAGTACTATATTCTGTATTACACAGTTATTAAGGAAAGAGATCTCATACTAACTGCTTTTTATCATAATGTATTCTTTAAAAAATTGCATCTTTGATACATATTAGATCTAGGGAGATACCTTAGTTAGCTAAGTGCTTGCCCTACAAGAAAGAGAGCCTGAGTTAGAGCCCAGCTCCAACACAGAAAGCTATGCATGGGGTTGTGTGTTTACAATCCCCCTTCTCAGGAGGTGGAGACAGGAGGATCCCTGGGGCTACTGACCAGATATACTAGCCTAATCTGGGAGCTTCAGGACATACTAGGAAACTCCAACTTAAGGGGAAAAAGGGTAAGATTGATATCTACCTGAGGAAGGACCTCCAAGGTTGACTTCTGACATCCTTATGCATGTATGAACAGTCCATCTTCACCTACACATATGTGCACATGGGAACACAGACATCTACCCCCAAATCCAAATACTGATTCCAATCCTTATTATCAAATGTCTCTTTAATTGTTGTTGAGTGCTTTATATTTCCCCTTTGGGGTTTATTTTATATATAGCCTCACAATGATTACTATATAAATCTCTGTGACCAATCTTGATCATTTCCTTCGGTTATAAAGATCAGCACTTACACATCATTGTTCTTTTTACTCTAGTCTTGTCCCATTTCTTTCCCACAGGACTGCCTTTGTTTGTATGTCACAAACATTGGTAAATTAGAGGCTTGCACCTATATGTACTGCAAAACACTGATGGGCGTAGCCTTCAGGTTTGGCTTTACCATGGCAGATGACCATGTTCAATGCCCTACCAGAAACTTTCATATTTGACACTTTTGACCAGCAACTTCTCTTAATTATCTTATGGCTGCAAATCCTAATTAGTGACTGCTTTTAATTGGCCATAAAACTGTTCTGCTTTTAAATATTTTTATTTTGCAATGTCAAAACGTGCAGGCTGACTTTTATTTTTCCTAGCTGGAAGCTTCCCGAGAAGCAGGAGCTGCAGCTCTGAGAAACGTGGCCCAGAGATTATTTGACAACTACCAAACACATTCTGAAGACATGAAGAAAAGGCACGAGGACAGTAAACGTTTACTTCAGGTACTATCCCCCTATAATAAGTAGTTTCTAGCCCCATGATTTGGACCTGCCTGAAGCTGCTTAGCCCCTGAGTTTCAGACCAGCAGTCCCAACGAAACACACAGAAGCTTATATTAATTTCATACTTATTGGCCTATTGCTCAGGCATATTGCTAGCTAATTCTTAACTCTTAAATAAACTCATGATTAGCTAAATTGCTTAGTACCTTTTCTCAGAGCAGCCTTCTGGCCTTGTTTCCTCTGCATCTGCTGGCATATCTGTTCTGCTTTTCTTTTTCCAAGTATTTTATTAGCCTGGTAGCCCCACCCACACTTCCTTTCTGCCTTCTGGCCAATCAGCATTTTATTAAACCAGTAGCAGGGACAATTATTTGCAATGTACCAGAACATAATCTCACAGCGATCCCCTACTGTAGCTCATGAGCTGAAGAAGTCAGCCACACCCAGCCCTATGTGGCCTGTTGATGCATGAACAGTGCTACCTACAGGGGCAGGTATATATGCCCCTATATTAGGGTTTCAGCCCTAGCCTGAGTGACCTGATATTTTCAAAGACAGACACATACTCACTTTATATTGAATGATTTTGAGCTCTGTTTCGTATATGCACACAATTATGCATGTGTATTACAGGTAAAAGTTAGCTGAAGTCCCCTCCCTAATGAGGACATTTCTTTCCTGTGACTGACCTTTAGCCCCAGCTACATATCTAATAAAGGAATCTTGAGATACAGTGGGGGGTAATTACCCTGATTTTAGGACATTTTATGGTAAGAAAAAAACACTTTTGGTTGGATATGTAAGATGCTATATTTTGTTCTAGATAAGTAATAAAAACGTAAGTCTAACAAACTTTTTAAAAATATTTTTCTGACCACAGATCAATAACCTTGAAAAAGAGCAGACATTGAAGCAACATGCTAAAAATCTGAGTCAACTTTCAGAAAAACTTGAAGAAAAACATGGTCAAATCATAGGACTGGAGAACCGTGTACAGAGGATGGAAGACGTAAGTCCCTGGAAAAACAAAAACATTTATTTCATCCTGAAAGCATCATATAAGAGGAGGCAGAATGATATGAATTGGAAGTTTTTCTTGTCACATGAGTTTTGAGTGGATGCAACAAAATTCTGCTTTTCTCTTTAATACATTTTATGTGACCTGCTCTGTTATTAGTTTGCTTGGTTTCTCCCTGTGGTCCATGTGTGTATTTAGTGGTCAGTGAATGAAATAACGGGTTAGGTCACAGAGTAGTCTTGTGAGGATCCCTTTAGTCTAGCATTTATTAGAGTTTAATAAATGAATAAATAAATTAGAGTTCAATAATATAGATACATTAGAGTCTATGTAGTAGGCTTTTTTTTTTGACTGCTTGGGGTTTATAAGAAACAGTGGCTACAAACTGTGCGACAAAACTGTGGCCATTAGAACTCTCCAAGGGTCTATTTGGGAACAGCAGCAGAAAGCTAAACTGTGAAAGTCTCATGGAATCCAATGGTTAGCGTTCCACACACCAATATAAATAGCTTAAATTTACGCATGTACCTACAAATTCAAATAAAACAAGGAATGTGATCTTTTACCAGCAAAACAAACGAGCATCTTAGAAACTAAGTGGATAAGAATATAATCTTAGGCTTCTAATAAATTATGTCTCTATCATCTTCCCTCTCACCGTATTCCTGGATTGGCCCCCGATCTACTCACCCTTCCCTTGAGTTTACTGAGGATTTTGCCATTAGGGAATTTTCTCCTAAGAGGTGTAACCTTTCAGTACTACTATTCAGGTTTCTGACCAAAAGTAGTTTAATTAGTTTTAAAATATTTCCCAGTAATTTAAAATTTAGTAACGCTGTGACTGTTAACTAGTCATAGTCTCGATGAAGGTCATGTGATATAGAACATAAGCACAAACATAACAGGACCTAATAATAAGGGCATTGGCTTACATCTCTATTATTCCATGGGTCAGTGTTGTTATTCCAAGAATCAGCAAATCACCCTTGACCGTTTGCTTACCCAAGGATGTCAGTTTATGATTTTTGGAAAAGCTGTAACATTTGTTCAGCTCCTGACAGTGTTAGAATACTTCATGTTGCAGTAGATAGTTGGAGGGATAAAGATAGTAAAAAAGTACAAATTTGCACTGAGGGAATGAAGACAGTTCTGTAAAACAAAGAGAATTACAGAACCAACCAACTAAAATGAGAGAGTAGCATTGTGATCACCATCTCTAAAGCCCAGAGTGAGGTGCATAAAACTCAACAAAAGAAAAATGGAAGAAAGTTGTAGTGGGATTATATTCTGTTACACTGTAAATAATTGTCTTGCCTACTGGCTTAAAAAAAAAAAAAAAAAAAAACACTGATTGGCAGAGGCAGACAGGAAATGTGGGCGGGGCTACCAGACTAAGAAAACTCTGGGAACAAGAAAAGCAGGGCAGAGATAGGAGCAGAAACCACAGCAGAGAAAGACTCAAGCAGACACAAAGGGAAGAAGACTACCATGCTGCTTTGCCTGTCTGCCTTCTGCCAAATCAGCTTTTTATTAACCAGTAGGAGGGACAATTATTTACAATGTAATAGAACATAATCCCACTATAGAAAGTCCCCTTCCCTAGAAACTCCAGTAGCTCAGTACTAGGCACAAGCTCTTGCCAGATTCCTGGGTGTCTTTATTCTACTGTTATTTCAAGATATTTGAGCACCTGCCATTGGATGTGTGCAGCCAGTCACAGAAGTTATAAGTTAATAATTGTGAATGAACTGGAAATAATCACATTTATGATGATTACAGTGTACATAACAGGATTGTGCTGAGCGTAGGAAACTTTCTGGATTTCTGTTTTTGGTTTTCCATAAGGGTCCTTTGGAAAAGCTGAAAGCACACGTAAGGTAGGGCAATGTGTCTAAGAGTGCTGAATCTGGCCCATAACTGTGATTTTCTTTCAGAGCTCTGGGATATAGTAGATAGATAGGATGCTGTGCTCATAAAGGCCAGACACAACCTTCTAAAATTTATTCTATCAAATCTGTTTGGGAATAGCTACAGTGGGACCTGTTAGAGTCTCCCTGGTTAGAGGGGGTGGATGGGGGTTGAATAGAGGAGCAATGGGCAAGACTTGTTTTAAAACACATTTAGCCTAATGTTCTTTTATATTTTCCAAACAACTGTGAAAATAAGTAAAATCAGCATCAGAACGTGGTGATGCCTTCTTGGGCTCGGGAGAAAAAGGGAAAACAGGCTGTTTGGAAGTGTCTTGGGTGGGGAATGTATATTAGAATAAAGGAGAGTAGTATGCTGAGCCTTCTGTACTAATGGGGGCAGATGCAAGTTCAAAACAGAAGTGAAAATAAGAAGCACACATCTTCAGAAAGGCTGATAAATACTGCCCTAGCACTGGCTGCTCCCTGAGAAGGATTCATTTGCTACTCACTTGAGCAAGGCCTTGCTCCAGTAAATAGCCATTAGTGCCGTGAGGTCTGGTAATGAAGACATTACTTAAAGCCTCGACCATCTGTCCCCCTTTAATCAGGAATGCAGTGAGAATGAATTCTGAACACACAGCAAGAAGTTAGCAGAAACGCCCTGCAAGAGCATTTTAGCATGGCATATGTTCCTTTTGCCAGTAGTACTATTCTGCTGGTTCACATTTATTTGTTAGTGGCATTGATTCAGCCCCACTAGAGCCTAAGGGCTCAAAGGCACTTCAGAGACCACACACTTCCTCATCATTGTTTTAGAAATAAGAGCGGAGCAAAGAAGAAACCATTCCATAATCTTACTTAGAATTCTTCCTACTATACCCACCTCTTTCCTAATGTGGGATAAAGAATATGTTCTGGGGCCAGTGCAGTGGCTTATAAGATAAAGGTGTCTGCCCCCAAGCCTGCCAACCTGAGTGAGAGTCCTGAGATCTGTAGGGTGGAAAGTGAGAACTAATTCTCATAACCTGTCCTCTGACATCTACATGCATGATATGGCACATGCACACCCACACTAAGTTAAATAAAAAATTGTAATTAGTTTTTAAAAGATTATATTCTGGGTTGTTATGACATTTATATGCTAACATATTTACCATTCATAAGTCACATCAGTCCCTTTTGATCTATAGTGAAGGGACATCTTGAATTCTCAGAGAGAAGTCTTGAACTCTCGGAGTTAGAGCATATTCCCATAGTAAGGTGTTATGTGTGTGAAGAAGTGGTGCTTGGCAAATGTGGGTTCATGCATTGTCACAGAGGAGTTCATGAAGAGCCCATGGTATGTGCACAAACACTGGAGGGCAGAACACACCCTTGTTAGTTGCCCTGTCCCTGACCCTGGCTGTGAGCATTCATTAATCAAGAGAGAGTCTGCAGCGAGAGCTGTTTGTGATACACGTGTTCTCTGCACACCACAAATTCATAAAGCATGGTCTGTGACAGTGTTTTCTTGAGAGTACAGGCATCAATATCAGCCTCAAGGTATATCTGCTGTCTCTGGGGAATCATCGGAAGACACTCAAGACTAAGAGAAAAAAGGTTAATATGGAATCATTTCTATGAGGCACAATTGCTCCAAGAAAATAATTCAAATAAATTAGCATAATTAAAAGTAGCAACTCACACAGAATATGAAGTCACTGGCACCTTTAAATTACTATGTATTGAAGTCCAACTCTTTGCCAGGGAAGCAAGTAGAATACTCAACCCACCCATATTATCTTCACTTCATTGACTCCATCTTAACTTCATTTGAGGGATATTTATAAAGTAAAAAAATATAGCTCATCCAAATAGATAATGAATACATTTTAAAATCTAACTTAATACTCATTTTGCAACCAATATGATAGTACAGCTAATTTGTATAAGATATTTATAGGTATTGGGTGTGAGGAGGCACATGGAGTTGTGTTAATAGTCTAGATCTATCAATTTATATTCTTTAAGACAATTAAACTGTAACCTTTACGATTATCTTTTCTACCTGTTAGAACTCTATAATTAAATGTGATATGGAAGATCACACCTATCATTCATCACTAGGGAGACTGAGGCAAGGGAACTGTGAGTTTAAAGCTTGTTTTGGCTACATAGTGAGTTCAGAGCCAGACTGCACTACAAGTGACCTGGTCTTTAAAACAAAACAAAACAAAATAAAAGCCTAAAAATTAACATGCAACTTCAGAGAATTGGGGTTCTAATCAAGGAAAACACACAAATTTTTTGGACCCCATTATTGAGCAGTGTCCAGAGTACCATTAAACCTTCATGCTACAGATTACACTTATTTTCAAGTTTTGGCTAATGTTTTTTTTACAGTGATATGGTGTAGAAAGGTTAAAACCTTGGCCAAAGCTTCCAAACCAGATTGATATATGGCATGGGCTTTCTAGTTTTGGTTGTATAGCACTGCCTTGGTGGTGTCCATATACATGGGGAAGGCAGTAATTTTAAACAGCGTTGGGCATATTTTGAAACATTTCCAGTCAGTGGTGCCCACACTGCCAATAACATTTTTGCCTTGTTACAGCGTTTCCTGGTTCCCCCAATGTGGCACTAACCATCAGTGAAAACTCTGCTTACCAAAACTTGGTCTTTGGTGGACTTGTCACTTTTTACTTTGGTGAACAGTTAGGTTTAATAATTAAATCACCTCACTTTAAAAGATATTCTCTTTTAGTCTTAAAGTTTCTCCTAGTCCCTCATTAGGAAATAGTTTCAACAGTTGTGGCCTCGATCCCTAATTAAGCGTCCATTTACCTGTTTACTACATGGTGACAGATGCTGTGAGAGCAGGTGGAAACATCACAGTATGTGCAGTGGTGTCCTTGGAAACCAACAACTCTCCTAATGTGGTGAAGAGGCAGATGCAGCAGTAAGGGAATTCACATCAGGCGAGGCTGTTTAGGCATCTTCCTCCAGATGGCATGGGGAAGGTGGGTGAGTGAGGTTGCCCTGCAAGGGCTCCACTTCCGCATTGGGCTGGAGGAGGAGCAAGCTTTGCCATTCAGCCTTAATGAGTGAGTTATGAAGACATTTGCTTATTTTGAGACCAGGAACTCATGCATCCAGGCTGACCTTGAACTCACAATGTTGTGATGGCTGGTCCTGAGCTCCTTATCCTCCTGTCCCTACCTCCAAAGTGTAAGGATTAACCATGTGCACCACCATACCCATTTTAAACAATTCTCACAGCACAGCTCTGATTTATTTTTACAACACACAAAAAAAGCATTGCCTGCCCAGGCTTCATGGTGGTACAGTGTGATTGCTCAGATTAGATGAACTCTGGGACACAGGCTATATTTCTGGTAGCACGGGGCACATCTATTGTGAACAGTTTGTAAGCACACTTGTGTGCACGTGCACACCCACATAGACACACACCAAAACAAAACTAAACAACAACAAAACCCAAGCTGTATCTTGTTTTCTCCTAGGAAAAGAAAACACTTCTAGAGAGAAAATTGTGTTTGGAAAGCAAGCTGCTGCAACTCAAGTCTAATGATGCACATTGGAGCAGGTTTGAAAATCTACCTCCCAAGAAGCAGTTTCTGGTAGCTTTCCTGGTTGTGGGTGTGCTGGGCTGTAGGCAGGTGGGATTTATACATCTAGAGAAAGCAGAGAAAATAGGGCAGATGTAGGGAGAACGGATGTCAAATTCCTAGGACTGATAGACATGTGTCCCATTTCTTACCTATGAGAGATGAGGGTCCTGGCGACTCACTTGGAGAGTTCGTTCTGCCACTTTTTCCTCAAAGATGCTGGTGGTACCTTTATCCTTTTTGAATGGGTCTCTTCAATAATCTACATCAAATTGGCTAATCACCAAGTGAAACTATGAGAGTCTGACACTCTTCACACTCCATAGAAATGAGAGGAATACTATGAAAAATAGCCTTGGTTTGTTGGGGTGGCTTGTCCATATTCATAATTTTCAACATGTTTTGTCTCAGTCCTTACTCAGGAGCAGCTATCCTGCTCAGTTGCTCTTAGGAAATCCTCTGGAATGTGAGGTCCCGATTCATGGAAATCCTCTGGAATGTGAGGTCCTGATTCACACCACAGTCCCCTAGAAATTTTTTTCCCCTCTTGATTTTAACCTCACTATACAGCCATGGATTGTTCTGATGTCAAGATAGCATACACTCTATTTTATCAGCTTAGTTCAACCATCTAGGTCTCCAGGTTATCAGGCACTACTAGGAGCCTCCAAAAGACAGATTTTCATTGCCCTTTATTTATATTATCACATAGTCACAGACATTCTTATTCTTTGATCTTCTGACTTTCCTTTCTTCTTAGAGCCATCTTTTCTTATGCTTTGTGCTTTCTTTCCGGGTGGTAACTATACACTTATGACAGTGGCCAGAAGCAGGCTGATCTTTAAGTTTCACTATATTTGAATAATCTGTCATAATAACCTGCTATTTTTTTCTGTCTTCCTCCTTGTGAATAAACATAGAACCAAAAAGAGCAGATGTCTCATAGCTGTGTATCACTGTCCATTATCCATCTTGGTAAAGAAAGACGTACAGAGAACAGCTTTGGCCCTGACATCATTTATAGGGAGTCACTTTTTCCTCCTCTTGACCTTAAAATGGAAAGATTTTTCTCATGAAACAGAACTATGAACTTACACAACATTCCTTCCTCTAAGATAATAGGTGTCTTGTCTGATTTCAAAGCAAACCTACCTTGCCTTTTAGTCTGCTGTATATGAGAAATCCATATAGAAATCTCAAAATATTTTTGAGGAAGTTTTGGAAATTTCTTGGGGAAAGTGAGTGCTCTGTGTTTCTAGACAGCTAACTGGACATCCAGTATTCACCTATTTTCAGATTGTAGACATCACAGACACCTATCTTCCTTCTCACCGTTTCTGAGCTGTGAGATGAGGCATTGCTCATTTTACTGGGTGAGGGCAAGAGGAAAATAAGTATGAATTGAATTCTTAAGTTGAAGCAATAACATCTTGGTAAATGCACCACACCTATGAGATATTTCTCTTAGTCTGAGGTTAGACAGACATAAGGAAAATACAGAGAAGAGCAGATTTATTTTCTTAAAAGTAAGATTAAGGTCATAGTGTTGCTCCATCTTGTGTCAAGTATTTCACAACTTATAGAATAACCACCTTTGCATTAATATAGTCCTTCTAGTGGCTTCTCAAGGACAACTTCTGCATTCCTAAGTGCCTAGCTCCATAAACATTGTCTTGCTGATTTGGGTTCAGTATTCCCATAGGTAGCAGAGCCTTACATGTTGCTATGGAGGACTTTGATACCTTCCTATTTCTAGAAATTTCTGATGGCCTCTGAGACTAATTTCCTTACTTCTTTGTGTGGCAATAAAGCCACGGAGGAAAGACTCTTACTGGTTTGTTCCTCATGGCTTGCCCAGCCTCCTTTCTTCCATAACTCAGGACAACCTGCCCAGGGATGTCATTGTCCTAGAGTGCTGAGCCCTCCCACATGCATCATTTATCAAGAAAACACCCCAGAGGCTTGCCTACAGGCCAGTCTGATGGAGGCACTTGGTCAGTTTATTCCTTCTGTATTATGATCCTACCTTGGGTCAAGTTTACAAAACCTCAACCCACACACGTGTAGTAAAGTCCTTTATCTCAACAGAGCATCCAGCGATCTTGGGCCTCACTGCCCAGAGGAAACCCAAGTCTGACTGCTAAATAGGTCCCTGTAACTCTTCTTTTTCCTTCTTCACTGAGGGAAGTCTTTAATTTTAACACTAACTTCTGTAGTAGCCTCTATTGATCTTCATACTGAGAAGTGAGCTTTCTGAGGCTGTCCTCTGTCGAGACTCCCCATACCCCTTTCCCCGGAATCTCTTCAACAACTCTTCCTCCCAGGGTCTGTGCTTCCTCCTAAGACGTCTCAGCTGTCCTGCTTGCCTGGTCCCGGTCTCCCTGAAACTAAAGAAGTTCTGACTCTCTGGGTGTCGCCTCCTCTCACCTTCAGTTTGGACTGTCTGAAGATGTCCAGAGTCCACAGTCCCTGCAGGGGGTTGGAGTTCCTCACCTATTGCTTTGGCTTGTGAACCTTTCTCTGGGTGTCTCTCCTCACAAACTTCCTTTGCCCTAGGAAGGAAGTTGCTTCTCCTGAAGTCCAGAGAAATTAAAATCGGATGGCTGTATGCACCAGAGGTGCAGCAGCCATTCCCTGAACAAGAACTTTAGAAATGGTGAGGTAGCTGAGAGTTCAGTCTGGTCTATTTCCTTCTCAGAAGCACAAACATTTCCATGAAAAACAGAGATCTGCTTATTTCCTATCCAATACTTCTGCCCATGAACATGGAAGGAAATAAAGGATGGACTGTACATTTAGTTGCTATTATTTCCTACTGCCTCTCTCTAAGAGAAAGACCAAGGTTTGTGTTTCTGCTGAGGACTGGACCCTTTAAAGGCCATGTTACAGAAACAGGACCCCTTGTTCCCCTCTCCATATGTCAAGCAGGCTGGCCTCTTGAGCTTTCAGTGATTTGTCAGTCTCAGCCTCCCACATTGCTGTAGAAATACCGGGACTACATATGCTTGCTATCACACCCAGCTCTACTTAGGTCCAAGGAGTCCAAACTCAGGTTCGTATGCTTGTAGGGAAAGCACCGTTAGCCACTGAGCCATCTCCCTAGCCAGAAGCGTCTTTCGACCTGAATGCGTGTTCCCTTCAAGTTCAACTGCCAGCAGAGCTCAAGATTATTCTTTTTTATGTTTCTTGTGTGGTACATGGATTCCTGGGACCTTAGCCACACCAGGCTCAACAGCGAGAGGGAGGGCTGCTGTAGCAAAATTTCCCTCACTTCCTCTTCCTTTCTGTGCGCTCTTAGCTGCCAGGATCTTCAAACAGAGGTTTCCATCCTCCAGGAACAGATCTGTCACCTACAGTTTGTGATTGACTCCCAGCACCAGAGCCTGCGCAACGTCATCCAGGAGGTCAGAGTAACAAGTGCATTCCTAAGGTAGATGGCAGGTTTACCGTGCAAAGACCAAAGCTAGGCAGTTTGAAAGGCTGAGTCCCGAGAATCCCCTTCCCGCTGACATATCTGACTAGTTTCTCAGGCAACGTGGTTCCGGGGCTTCTCTTGCCTATAATGTTAACACCTGTCAGGATCTAGATAAAGAGAAACGGAGAAACCACGCTTAACTGCTCTTTAGATATTATAGTGAATTTTGCCCAAACATCAATGCTCTGTGTCAGATGCTATTCACTGTTACATGGAAGACTTTGTACATTAGAAGATTCGAACTTAAGTCATCAGGTTTGGGTTGCATGTGATTTCTTTTTCCAGTATTACAGATTGACTATGCCTTGCATATGTTAGCTAAATGCTCTAACAGCCAGCCATGGTGACAACCCTGTTTTACATTCAATTTGAGTTAGGGTCTTGCTTAACTTACCCAGGTAGTCTGGGAATTACTATGCTGCTCAGGTTGGTCTTGTTTTAAGATTCTCCTGCCTCAGCTTCCTGGGCAGCTGGGATTCCAGATACAGCCAGACTTCACTGTTATATCTTCATATCCTCATAAGAAGTAACCCTAGAGGGTATTTTAATGCAGAAAATAGTCTGCTCTGTTCCTCAGAAAATTTTCTGCAGAATGAGGCACATGGTACTCATTTTCTGTAGGTAGGTTTTTCCTATAGATGAAAATGGAGGGTGGCACCATTTGCTAGTTAACCTCCCTTGGGGGCATTTGGTTTTTGATCTTAAGTGACCTTCTGGCTCTGCTCATGCTGTGGGATTACATCTCTTTTATTTGATGAACATCAACTGACTATAGAAAACTGTATAATTCTTGATTTGTGGTACTATTCTCCATGGTCTGAAAGATTTCCCAATTGTTCTTCCTGATTCTTAGATGGAAGGATTAAAAAATACTTTAAAAGAGCAAGACAAAAAAATTGAAAATTTGAAAGAAAAGGTCTGCGTACTTGAATCTCAGGTAAGAAGGGAATCTGTGCTGTATATTTCAGTGTTGGTAAAAGCCCGGGTATGAATTCATAACTGTGTGCCTGTGTGTAAATTATATATTACACATATATAATGTATATGATTGTGCATCATTGTGTACCAGTGTGACTTTGAATGTGTCTCTGTATGATTGCATTTGACTCTGTCTGAGTGTCTGGATGTAAGTATATGTACTGTGGTGTATATGCATATGTCTTTATCAATTTATATGCATCTACTATGCATGAGAAATTACAGCTTACTTTCAATAGCTATTAAATTGTGACTAAATTATTATTGAATAAATGTTATTAACTTTTTGTTATTAGCTTTATATACTAAATAAATGTTAAAGGTTCATTCACATTTCCTCTAGATACTCACTATGTTGGCAAAACAGGTGATAATCTTGGACTAGAGTCTTGGTCACGGCGCCCTTGTGTAAATTTTCTCTAGCCAGCTGGTGAGGCTTCTTGACTCCATGTTCCCACATTATTTTTGGCCTGCGACATTCTCTTCTTTCTATTTTTCTTCATCCCCATCCATCCTGGCTCCCCAGCTTTGCCTCCAGGCTTAATTACATCTCAGAGTCTGCTGAAATCATTCATCATGCTTTTCAGTGTTTTGAAAACTCCATGTAAAATGAGAGGCTTTTCTTGGGAGTTGGTTGGAGACGTGGTCTGAGTTGGTTTTCTGTCACGGTAGAAGACTCCGTGACTGTAAAATTGAGAGCTTCCCACATGGCTGTTATATAAAGAACTGACTTGTAAAAACAATCAAAATAATTCTACAGTTGTATTAAATTCTACTTTTTTGGTATTAACAATTTATCATGAACAAGCATTTTTAAGTTAAATGTTACTGCAAAGACTTAGGAGTCAAAACAAAAATAAGAAGAAACCAGAAACAACATATTCTAATTTCCTGTGTAAGACATGTTTTTGTTCTAATCCACTCATTTTCTTTTCTGTAAACCTTTTCCTCACTTTAAATGGCAGATTTTATCTGCCTTACAGAAAGTATGGGAAAGCCCTCAAAAAGTGGAGACTCTCCAAGGAAGATTTTTGTCATTCAATGAGTTCATTATAACTTTTTCTAGATGCTGTACAATGATTTAGTTGCCTTTGAGGTCCAGTGGTAGACCCAGGAAAGTCTCTTCCATGTCATTCTGCCTTTATATTCCAGTCAGTCAGGGATTGTTGACACTCCAGTTAGTGGAGACATAAACAGACCTGTGTTGCCCCTCATGGAAACATGTAGTTGGTTATAGACCTTCACAATGATGTGACAATACCCTTCAGTGTTTTCCTAGATTTTCTGAGTTCAGCTGAACCTTAGGCAGGGCTTCTTATTTTCATTTATAAATAAGGCTTGGAATCAGCTAGTGAATGTCTTCATGTTTTCCAATGTATTTCCTTCAGTAGATAAATGTTTTCCTTGTCAGTAGTATAATTATTCCCTTGGAGCTTTAAAAGGTCAAGCCTTATTAATTAATTGGCCTTGAACTTACTATACATGGAAGGATGACCTTGAATTTCTGATCACCTGCTGCCACCTCCTCCCAAGTGCCACCCTGCTTATGGTTTCTTATCTGCTTGGGGTAGAACTCAAGATTTCATGTGTGCCAGACAAACAGTCTGCCAGCTCAGCTATATTAGGTTATTCATTTATTCAACAAAAGACTTTTGAATATTTGTGTTCCCGGGTCAGGCTTCCTTGACTTCATCTAGTTTATATCCCAATTGAGGACACGGGGAATAAACAAATGATCTTCAGGAATGCTAAGTGCTTCAACAGATGATAGGATATTGTGAGGAGTGAGAAACAGGGAGTAGAGGACATCTCAAAGCAGGTGATGTTTGATGAGGTATCTAAATATAGTGAGGGATGAGCTATGGTGAGCTAATTCCAAGCTTATTTCCAGGATGTACTTCTCGGAAAAACTCCTAAACTGGGCGATACATACCAGAGTGGACTAGTTAGCCTGCCACAGACTATGAAGCTGATCAGATAACTGTATTAGCTGAATATGTCACAAAATGGCCCCTTTCTAAGTGGATAACATTTCTAAACTTCCCAACTTTATAAACCATGTAGACAGCATCATCTTATCAGCTATACTAAAGACAGCTTTGTCTTCTTTAGTCATACTAAGCACCTCACTTTATTTAGTCATCAAAGTTACTTAAGGAAAAGTTTTTTATGTATTTCTTTTATTTGTTTACTTATTACATTTTAAAAGTAATGAAATGAACTTAGAGGAGATGATAAATTTCTTTAAATTTCTCAGGGCCTTAGTTACTGTTCTACTGTGAAGAAACACCATGACCAGCTTTACTAGAAGAATTAAATTGAGGTCTTGCTTACAGGGTTACTCCATGCTCATCATGGGGTGGAGGGCAGGAAGGCTGACGTAGCACAGCTGTAGCTGAGCGCTTACATCCTGAGGGCAGAGAGTGAGAAACCTCTAAGTCCACCCTTAGTGACACACCTCTTCCCAAAAGGCCACTACTTCTATCCTTTCTAATAGTCTATCAACTGGGAACCGAATATTCAAATATATTGACCCATAGAAAACATCATGTTAAAACCACCACACTCAGCAAGTGGCAGTGTGACACTGAGTTTTCAACTCCTTCATTATGTAAGAAGTAGTGAACGTAATCACATATATTTTTTGTTTCTTATAGTAACTTATGTAAGAGAAGCAAGACTGATATTTTATCACTCATATTTCCTCAGCTGCTCTGTTCTTTGTGCCATTAAATGGATGTGTTTATCACTGAGTATAAACATGAAGAATATAAACTATCAAAGAGAAACTTGAAGATACCATGAACTATTAAGATGAGACCGAACCTATTTTTGTAGGGTTTATAATCAAGTGGTTGCATCAAAAAGATAATTATGTAATCAGCATCAGGTGTAACCATTAAGATTATTCTCATTTGCCCATGTAAAGGAACTCTGTAAATGCAAATAGTTCAGAGAATGAATTGCAGGGTATATTTTAGCCCCTTGGTGCATTATGTATTTTTCAGGGTGCATTTAGCATTATTTTCCTTGGTTCTAATAATATTTTATTATTATTAACCACAAAAATTTACTCTATAGGCATGAGGAAGGTAGGGAGTAGAGCAGAAGTCTTGAAGATGTAGGCAACATGTGGATTTGCCGCCTGATCTCCGCACCTTTGCTTTCCAATTTTAGAATAAGGAACTCAAAACCAAGGTGGCACACTGGACTGAAATTCCTAAGACATCGGTGTCCAAGGCTGTCTCTACAAGGTAAGGTCTTTCTCCCTTCAGACCTGTCTTCCACATTAAGTCATGTCTAGGAACGCCCTCAAAGACGCCCTCAGAAGTGTGTCTCCTCAGTTACTCTAAACCCATCAGGTTCGTGATGATTAACCACCTCACCATCTATTGCCCAAATACTGTTCAGAATTGTTCATTTTATTGACTACTGCATACTTGAAGTTGGATACATTAATACTTACTAAGTAAGTGCACGCATTGTATGTGTTTCTCATCTTCTCTACCTTAAACGAAGCCCAACAGTAACTTGAACACTTTTAAAAAAACTATTACACATAATTTTCCTGCACTCTCCTTCTTCCTCAGCTGCTCTGTTCTTTGTGCTGTTAAATGGGTGTGTTTATCATGAGCTGCTAGTACTTATTAGAGTTTTCTTGTCAGCCCTCAATCAAATAGATTGTAAATACTCACATGAAAGCACTGGGTCCTCCCTATTTTGTTTTTATTTTCTGTATTGTTAAGAACATGTAACTTCAGCAACTACCAGCTACAAATGTGTGATTTCAAGCAGTGATGAAGACCCAAGGAAGCCATCGAAAGGATACTTAAAACCAGACAAATTTCTTTGTGTATGATATTTATTGTTGGCTGATTCAGAATTTGAATCTGGGCTCGAACTTCATTTTCATAAGCTTCAGGAAATGATCACTTAAGAAAAAGCATAGCCTGTAATTACACAAATCATTTAAAAAGTGATTAAAAACTTCCTGTCCTAGCTGCTTTTGAATTCCACTGTCTGGTCCCTACGGGAAAGAATCTCATTTTCTTAGATTTTTGGGCACAGGGCCTGAGGTGGAAAATCAGGCTCACTATGATTAACATTAGTCTAGGAATTCAGACAGATTCATCTTTTTCTTTAAATTTCCTAGCGACAATGATTCAGTTTGCTAATGATGTACATAATTAGAGAGTAGAGATGAAGCTGTTCTGAATCAAGTCCTCTCACGAGCTCCAGGTGCTAAATTCTCAAACTTGCTGGTCACTAGCATTGAAACTTCTAAAAAGGAAGAAATTAAGCCCCAGAGGCACTCGAAAAGGACTTGGGCTTTCCTGGAGAAGGGAGGATGGATGGCCAGTGTTCTGTTCCTTGCCTTGCATAGCTGTTTCCTAGAACTTAGTGAGCTTCATGTCACAGTCAAGTGGTTCAGATCCGATAGGGAACACAACCAGTGTGGGATTGTGTAGGAAGTACTGGCTGTTTTTCTTTACAATTATTTTGCATTGAATACTGCAAATCTGGCTGGTAAGAGGTGTGCTAAAGAGGATGGTCTTTGGTGGTGGCTTTTAGCTATACCTAATTAAGATTACTTTTTTTTGACAGAGTTTTTCTTTGTAATGGCCCTGACTGTCCTGTCCTGGAACTTGCTCTGTAGATCAGGCTGGCCTTGAACTCACAGAAATCTGCCTGCATCTGCCTCCCAAGTGCTGGAATTATACCCACTATGCTTCATATAACACGTAAAGATGTTTCTTTCACTGAATACAAAGAGGTGATCTACTTGAGATAAGGATCCATATTGCAAATCAAAACACATACATGCATATATAGGTGTGTGCATATATACATAAGCACATACATATATAGCTTTGAATACTGGATGCATGCAGTAGGGGAGAAGGTTCAGCTCCAAGAAACTCATAGAATTGTAATACACTTCAGGAATAGCAGTTTGAATTTTCTTATCTTCAATGTACTCTGTTGTATAGCTCCACTGAGTGGAAAGGCTCTGAGGCTCTGCTTTCTCGCACTTCTCATTCTTGTCTCACGCAGCCTACCTGAAATTGCTGATGGTAAATGCCTTCCCGATGTGATTTTATTATTTCCCATGGGGAAATCCATCAGAATAGATACATTAATGGCTACCTCTGAAATCAGATTTTGCAGTATGGTGACAGCCGAGGAAGAGACGGTGATGGTGTAGTCATTGCATTGCTAGACTATACATTGTTTCACTCTGGTAAGGTATATTGTCTTTTTTTTGCAGTGAATTGAAGTCGGAAAGTTCTCCCTATCTGATGTTGATCAGGCTACGGAAGTGAACAGGCTGCATGGAGCTCTGATGGAAAGGAAGACCATGGAGCTCTGATGGAAAGGAAAACCGTGGAGCTCTGATGGGAAATGACGACAAGGATCTTATTTATTCCTTGAAACATAGTTTCAGTTCCCAAACTAAAATTACATCATGCCAGTGTTTATTTAAATGTAACTTATTATATATCAATAAAATTATAGGAAGGTGATATTTCAGGCAATTCAACAAATCTCTTCAGGGAAGAATTTTTTTTTTCTAAACTTGACTCAAAAGGCCTGGAAGGAAAGTGTTTTCTATGATAGATGATGAATTCAGCTTTAAACTTAAAAAATAAAATAAAATCTGAATCCATATTCTCAGATATTTTACTAAAGGGACTTATTTAGGTTTTTAGATTTGAGGTTTGATAGTGGATTTTATATGTATATGTGAAAGGAAAAATGTAAATATATATGAATGAATGACATATTTTAATTTGGCCTTTAGACAATGTCTTACTTTGACGTAGTCCCATCTCCTGACCTATTGCTAGTGGGAGAGTTGATCTCTGCAGATGGATGAGAAGAGGAAGAAGTAGATTCTTCTGGGCTCATCTGACAGTTAATGCTGCCCTCTGAGGTTGAGAATCATGGTGGCCTTGGTGCCTTGTACTCCCTCAAAAGGCTGCTGTTCTTCAGAAATCCAGTTGCTGGAGGAAAACCTTACACATAAGCACATGGATGATGCAAGTGGAGCATTTTGCTTTATTTATTATTTTTCTTCTTGATATTAATGTTATCTAAAGTAATTAAATAGAAAAAAATAAAACACAGTGTTGTTACCACATATTTCCATAAAAATGTAAATAGTACAGTTCAGTGGAATGATGGCTGCTGTCTACAGCCTGGAAGAATCATAATTCATGAGCTAGAATGATATACCTAGTGTTTTTATGATAGTGTGCTCAAATCTGGTGCATGTCTTCATTAGGGTAAGGCTTCTGAGTGCTATGAATTAAAACAGACTCTAATTGTGGAAATACTGACATATGGGATAGGAGACCATCCTTCAGTTGAATAAATAGAGACTGGATCATTGTCTTAGTTAAGGTTAAAATTGCTATGATGAAACACCATGACCAATGAGGAGGAAAGAATTTATTTGGATTATGCATCCTACAGCTGTTCATCATTGAAGGAAGTCAAGACAGGAACTCAAACAGTGCAGAAACGTGGAGGTAGGAGATGATGCAAAGGTGTGCTGGGGTGCTGCTTACTGGCTTGTTCCTCATGTTTTTCTCAACCTACTTTCTTATAGGACCAGGGTCACCCATAATGCATTGGGCCTTCCTGCATTGATCACTAATTAAGAAAATGCCCTAAGTCCGATCTTATGGAGGCACGTTCTCAGCTGAAGCTCCCTGCTCTCTGATGATTCTGCCTTGTATCAGTACAGTCCCTCTAATAGAAACTTTCTGTTAGGCATTTGGTTATCATCTCAGGAAAAAGATGTTTCTAGTCTTTCCATGTGATATATGAAATATAAGTGCTCTTCTTCAAGTATTTAAAGGCATGTACAGGTGAGGTAAGGTGATGTACTTATAAATTCATCCAGGTATTGCAGTCCTGGAAACGTTGCATAACATTTTATTCTTCTCTCACGTACAGAATATTGAAATCCCCCCCCCTTCCCCGTCCCTTCTCTCACCTCCTCTTTCCCTAGATCCACTACTCCTCATATTCCTTCAGAAAAGGGCCTCCCAGGGCTACCCACCAAACATGGCATATCAAATTTATCATAAGAATAGGCACATCTCCTCATCTCCCCATGTTAAAGCTGGGTGAAGCAACCTAGTGGAAGCAAGGGCAGGCAAAAGACAGACCACACTCCCACCGTGGCCCACAAGAACACCAAGTTATACAACCATAACACATATGCAGAGGACCTAGCTCAGACTCATACAGACAGGCCCCTGATTGTTAGTTCAGTCTCTCTGAGCCCCAATGAGCCCAGGTTAGTTTATTCTGTGGACTGTGTTCTTCTGGTGTCCTTGATGTCTCTGGCTCCTACAATCCTTCCTCACCCTCTTCTGCAGGATTTCCAGAGCTCCACCTCATAGCTGGCTGTGGGTATCTGCGTCTGCTCCTATCTGTTGCTGGATGAAGCATCTGATGATGACTCTGCTCTCTTCTGGCTTACACATATATAGCAGAGTGTCATTAGGATCATTAGGAATCATTTTGCTGGCTTTATTTTTTTTCCCTTTTTTTTCTTTCTAGTCATGTTTGGATCTCCCTGGGAGGGGCAAATAGAAGAGATTTCACAAGTGGACTGGGGACACATGGGGAGGGGAACAGAAGGGATTAGATAGGGGTGAGGTGAGGGGAGAGAGTTCTGGGAGAAAACAGGACATCACTCTTAATCCCCCTTCATACTCCGAAGCAAGAAACAAAAACTAGCAAGAGTTTTTCTGATATTTATCTATGTCACCCTTATATGGGGAGTACCTTCCCTATACCAAGAAGAAAGGAATTGTGATGTGGGAATGTCTTTCTGTATGCTGTGAATATCAATCTTTAAGTAAAGGACTGTTTTGGCCATAGCAGGCACTGTAGAAGAAGCAGGTAGGAAATCAGAATAGGTAGGAAAGGAAGGGTGGAGTCAGATCAGATCTAGCCAGCCTCCCAAGAAGAACATGTAAGGAACACAGGTGACTTATGGGCCACGCGGCAGACAGATTAATAGAAATGGGTTAAGATGAAAGAGCTAGCTAGCAATGCGCCTGAGCCATAGGCCAAACAGCATGAACTTAATATAAGTGTATGAGTCATTTTGGGGGCCCGAGCAGTGGCGGGCAGCTAAAGGGTCTGAGACTGTAGGTCTGTGGGTCTGGACCTTTGCCCTCCTCGGACCAAAAACCCTATTTGTAACAGAATTGCTTATTTAAAGATACATGGATACAGGAAAGATTGAGCAAACAGGTTATTCCCTGTCTACTTCATCATCAAATCTACCATAAAACTCATAACCTTATCTGTCTCTTCATGTCTTCATTTGCTTCTGAAGGTATCTATATTATGTAAAGGTTAAATACATTGTGTATTTTCTTATTAGTCTGCCTTCAGTTAATAAGGACCTAAGCTAGTTTGTGGAGCCTCTTGCAGTAGGATCAGACTGGTGCATGAACTGCCATCCTGGAGCCCATTCCCTACAGAGAAACACCTAACCCAGCCTTAATACTGGGATGAGGGACTTGGACCTGACTCAACTGGATATGCCATACTGAACTGACTCACCTTGGGACTCCTTTGGGGAAGGGATGGGGGGATGTAGTGGGTAGAGGCTGAGGGAGGACTGGGCGGGGGGACTGGGAGGAGGGGAGGGAGGAGGGGCAGTGGTAGATATGGATGAAATCTTTTTAATTAAAAAAATAAAAAAAAAATATAAGAGCCTAAGTTAGAAAAGTAAGGTGTGTTTTTAAAGTTGTGGCAGCATCCTGGAAATTTGAAATGTATTCTACACATGTGAGAATGGATTATCATTAGAAAATCAAGTAGTATAATGTACCACATACAATAACAAGGTAAGAAATGTGATTATAAAAATGCACAAAAATACTTGAAGAAATTTACTTTAAAAAATTGTTTAAAAACAATCAAAGGAACTCTGTTATTGTGATAAAGAGAATCCAGGGTAACCATTCAGCTCATATATTTAAAGGCTAACCTCTAGCAATAGGGCACACAGGCAAAGAAAGATTCCTGTTGTCTTAAATACTGTAGTACTGGCTAGAAAGATACAGATAACAGAAAAACAGAAGAGGCAAACGTGAGAAAGGAAAAGGGCCAACTTTTCTCTTACAGTTGGTACAGAGAATTCTAATGACCCCAAACTACCAGATTTCCGATATCGAAGAAACAGCAAATCTACTGAGAAAGGATTCTAAAACATCAAAATATAGATGAAGTAATTTATATTTTTATTTATTTGATAATGATAATCACAATGATTTATGCATATCAAAATATCATGGTATATACCACATACCACACACATACACACACACACACACTTTTAATTTATTGATTATATCTCAAGCTGGAAAAAGTAAAACATTACTAATATAAGTTAATGGTCACTGACTATAAGGATAACAACAATTAATTAAAGGAAAGAAATATATCAATAGATGGAAAAGAGAAACCCCGAATAGGCTCATATGAAATTTATTTTTGACAAAAGTATAAAAATCTATCACATGAGTGAAAGAAAGTCTTCTTAGTGTTACAAATGACACTGAAACTTCCTGGTTGGAGGGAAACATTGATAGTTACCTTGTATTCAAGGGTCATATTTAAATTGACAGTATGTCTAAATCCTAACCAGAAAGCAGAAACAAAGTTTTAGGAGGAATTATCTTTGCTATAGTAAAGTAGGGAAGATTCTACATTATCACCAATAATAGGAGCCATGAAAGAATAAAAATAGAAATTCTAATTGGATTCCTTAAAATTCAAATCAGAGTTCTTTGGAGAACACGGTTATGCAAACAAGAAAGACAAAAGCCACTGACCCAGTTCCTCTTCTATCTCTGAGATAGAACACCAAGACCAATGTGACTTAGAGAAGAAAGAGGTTATTTTGTTTTACTGTTCCAGACAGCCATAATGGTGGGGACAGCATGCTAGCAGGAGAAGCTGACAGCACATCCTGAACAGCAAGGAGGCAGTGGGAGTGTCCTGGAAGCATACATCCTTCTTACTCTCAAAGAGCACCTCTTAAGGATCTACTTCCTCCAGGAAGGCTGTATTGACCTGACCTTCCCAAACAGTGCAACCAACCAAACAGCAAGTGTTCAAACGCCAGAGACTCTGGTGGCAGACTAGATCATTTCTCATTCAAACCACTCCAAGTGTGGAATTAGAGAAGCCCTCCACAATATGTATAGATTTTTTTTAAAATATAAGACAAAAATACAATAGAAATGACCAAAAAATTATTCAACGGTTACATTATGAAACAAGACATATTAAAGACATACACACATAGAAAGATAATTAATACATTAGCTGTTAGAAAATTACAAATTAAAACTACTAGGAGCTAATGACCCAACATCTATTAGAATGTGGAAATCTGTAAGATTGCCAGCACCAAAGATTTGAAACAACTGAGCTGATCCGTGTACTCCTGATAGAGAGGACCAGCAAAGTGGTGACATCACACTGGAAAAATGACAATTTCTCAAGCATTTGCACAAACATTTGTCATGTAATCTAGCCATACAATTGCTTCATTTTTGCTGAAGGGACACTGAAGCTTTTTGTACAGTTTATTTTTTATTTTTATCACATCTTCACAAGAGCCAAAAGCTAAAATCAAATTAACAGATGAATAAAGTGTAACATACCTACACACTGGGCTTGTAACTCACCAAAGAGCCAGTCCACCAACAAGCAACTACATACACCTAATAACATCGGAAGTTAATATACCAAAAAAAAGAAGCCTGGAGTAAAATGAAAATAGGCCATATGACTCCTAGTGAAAAATTTTGTGCCCGCAGAGAGACAAGAATTGAAAATGAATAGAGAAACATCTTTATGATGGTAAAGTTTCACATATACCATCCATGATAAGTTAGGCAAAAGGACAACTTAGATATGTACAATACATTGCATACATAGTTACTCCAATAAGACATTAAACATGAAAAAGGAAGAAAGAATAAAAGAATAAAGAAAGAAGGTAGGGAGGGGGATGAATGGAGGGAGGAAGAGCAAGAAGAGAAGAAGAATGAGTAGTAGTAGGAGAAGAACTTCTTAGAAGAAGATCTGCAGGTAGCTATACATTCCACCCAATTATGTTCTCAGATAAGACTTACACATTTATTTTTACAAGGAGCATTGTTGAATGTACCTAGTTTCACATGCTGGAGATACAAGAGGGTGTGGTGATAGGCACAGGAAAGAAGGGGTGAGTCAGGGAAGAAAAAAAAAAATAAACATCTCTATTTATTCTAAAAATATCTAACAGAAGGGAGGTGTGGCTCAGTGGTAAAGCACTTGCCTTACATGCTGGAGGCCCTGGAATCTATCCCCAGAACCATAATGACCGTCCATTCTATTGACAGGGAAGATAATGAAGTCAGAGGTCTCTGACAGACTGTAAAGAAAATATGAAGCTGCCTATAGGGACAAATAGTTTCCAGGATGACTTAACCTCTTTTAGATGGGGTGATAAAATAGTAACTCTACACTGGTAATTTAAGCTGGACAGCCACTTAAAGTAAGGATACTTCCCTTTGGAAGTATATTTAAGCAGAAACAGTAGAGCAGAAAGTGAGAGGAGTAAGCACTACTACTGGACCAGAAAGAGGTTCATGCTGATGCTCAGGGAGGTTCATTAGTCTCCAAAAGTGCAAGTCTGGCTGTGTCCATGTTCTAGAGACCAAACAGTAAGTTCTATCATCTTTAAAAATATACCTTTCCACACTTATAGTCTTTTATATTTCTTTCCTGGAAACCTTTTCTTTGTGTGTTGGGGAAGCTAAGGATTTTAGGAGCATATACAGTCCCCCTGTTTCTTCAGTTATCTCTGGGAAGGACCATGAGGGACAAACTGTTGGCTTCTTTAAGTGATCTTGTTTTATAGTGTTCCGATGTCCTTATAATACACTTCACACTGAAGAGTGAAAAATAGGGTAGGTTCCTGGGTGGGAAGAGGGTGGTATGCATCTGCGTCCAGTGTATTAAATGACAGGGCTCTATCGCTCTGTCTGGGTCACTTCCCAGGGTGGGTGCATGCATTGTGGAGTTTCTCACATGATTCTAATGCACTGAGGAGGCTTGCTGCAACTCTACAGCTGTGGCTGTTTTCTGTTTTGTTTTGTCTTCAGACACATAGTATAAAAGAGTCCCGCATCTTTCAGAGACTTATGAAAATGGTCCAAAGCAAAGATGATTGCAAAAATGTGATTAGCATAATAAACCCACTTCAGGAAGCAGACTGGCTTAGTGAAATCATAATCAGTGTATTGGCCTCTAAACCTCAGTGTGTGCTGCTTTTGTGCATTTCCAACAGAATAGCAATGTCCATGTTATTCTTTTGCTTAATTCTTTCTGCAGAAAAGGAACAAACACATAGAAGTAAATTTTTCCTTAGGATAAAGAACTGTGAATAATACAACATGGCTCAAATACAGTTTAAACACAGTAGTCCCATAATTAGAGACAACAAATGTCGGGATTCTCTGTTTTTCTCTCAACACAGAACATACTATGCTCTTAAAAAAAAATATCTATAAAGCATTTGGAAAGCAAGACCTTAGAGATTTGTATTGGCTGATTTAGGATAAGGCTAGAAGCTAAGGATTCTGCCTGTGCAGAACTGCGATGCTGGGCAGTAAAGTTCAAATGGCGAGGCGAAGGATTTTCTAGCTTGCACAGGGAGGGCCTTGCTGATCTTTAAATTAAAAACTCATCATTATTTTGGCAAAGCCCATCTAAGCAGCATATGGAAAGAGACCGACTCTGGGAACAAGGCAACTTTGGCAAATGAACATGGGAAGGAAAGCTGGATGGCTGTGCTTTAGAAAGGACCTTGAATGTCAAGGCTTTTACTATCTGCGCATCAACATCAGCACACATACAAAGTTGACTTGAATACACAAAATCTTGATAAAAACCATGTTTTTATTTGAAAAGTGTGCAGGAACAATCACTAAGTACAGTTCTCAACGATACTACTCAAACCCAGATACTACAAAATCATGGGATGCTATGATTTGTGAAGCCACTGAGGTGTTGACACAACAAATAATGAGCTACTAGCATTTGTCAGAAACCACTAGCTGTTCAGAAGCACAGTGAGATCTCTGCACTCAAAGGCTTAAGTTACATTGAAAGCATTAGACTATTCTGAGATCTGTATAGAAGGCAGACAAAAACGGACATGCTCAGGTTTAGGAAAAGGATAATATTACTGGGACAGAAATCGTTGAGATACTATGAAGCAGTGTTGTCAGAAAAACTACTTTTAGCACATGAAGTAAAGCAGGATAATTTATTTTTCTTGAGTTCAAATACAAGAGTCTTTTAAACATGAAATTTTGTTTGGACACGGGATTTTAACCAACTTGTAATACTGTACATTGAATCTAATTTGTCTCCTTGAATGAAATACAAGATGACACATTAATTGAAACAGAAGAAATATTTTTCTCAATGGTAAAATGCACTATACATTTTCAGCCAAATAAAGTGATCTCAAGGTGACTGAGAATCCATTTAGCAGCCTACTACAATTACTGTGACGTGGCTGCTTTGCATCTAACCATGACAAGTGACCCAAGATACGAGTTATTGTTTATTAAGGGAGCAGTTTCTTTTTGGACCTTTCTTTTGAACCTAATTTGAACCCTATGAGTTAGTCAGTGTTTGTTAAGTTCTGTAAGAGGAAGTCACACAGTCCTGAAGTTGCCATCTCTGGTCATTTTCCTTTCTACAACAACAGACTCTACATCAAAGGGCATCTGGGGACAAAGGTCACATTGAACAAAAAGATAAGCATATATGACTGAGTCCCTTACTATATAGTGTTTGACATGAGGACAACAGTTGCTGATTAAATAGGGGAGCCATTCAGTGAAGGCCAGGGCAGCTGGCTCCTGTAGGATTTCCTAAGGATGTTGAAAGACTTAAGTTAGCCAAGAGGTACCAGCCACAGTGCAGATGACCTCTTAGAAAGAAAAAGAGCTGAGAAGCAAAATGAAGCCAAAGGTGACCCCTAAGAACTGACATCCTTTTAAATGGTTCCACCATTTTAGCACTAATGCTTTACCTTAGTTCTATCTCATTTTTTTCTTCTTAGCAGTTTTTTCACACATGAAATTACAAAATATCTTAGGCATAAACTGTTTGTTCAAAAAGAGTGGCAATAAAGCATCTTTAAATGTTACTGCTTGAAAATGAAAACATTATAAAGAATATCAGACCCACGTGTGGCAAATAAAGTGTTCCTAAATATCCTAAATATTTGGTAATCATACATTTTACTTAGCTTAGTTCTAAGGGCATCATGTCCACTAGGCAGATAAAATAATGAGGAAATATTTCCACAGATCTAGTTTAAAAATAATATATCTTTTACTTCTCTAGCTAAATCAATCTATGGTCTTCCTCCTGATCTACATTGAAAGACCTGACCTAGCCAGCTTGTCACTTTTATTTCTTCTCATAATTCTTAATAATGTCATTATGGCTGGACAATACTCAAGAATCCAATGACAATAATTTTATAAAATTTCCATACCCAGCAGTGTTTATCATTTCTAGCCCATGAGACACATGGCTCCATGCATTGAGGTAACTCTCAGTTACTACCCAATACTCATTGTCAGGTCTCAGATCTCTTAAGTTACCCCAGTAATGAACCAACATCACTATGGTAAGATATCAGGAAAAAATAATATAATAGAATGAATTCTTCTTAGGCAACCATAGTGAGTTTCTTGGCATCTTTACAAATGATAAAGGTTTCTTTAAACTATTCAGACTTACTAGGCCACTTTCAATGCTGTAAGGCTTGGTAGTAGAGAATGAAAACCAGGTTTTCTATCTCTTTGGCTAAACATCACTCCTCATCTTCTCCCCACTCTCCTATTGCCTGAAGACCAAACCCAAATCATCAGACATACTGCTCAGGTGTCCTCTGTCTGAGCTTGTATATCTTCAGGCCTTTAAGGAGTTAGTATATATCATGCAAGCCAGAGACTTGAAATGTTACTTCTTCATAGTTGAGCGTTAGAACATAACCCTAAAATCCTCTGCGAATGACAATTTATCCTCAAATTTTGGGTGTGCTACACAGCAAGGGAGGCGTATTTTTTTTCTTTCTTAAGAGAACAGAGGTACAGAAGAGTGAACGGTCTCCTTCATAAGCACTCCCAGGTTGTTCACCTTGTCTAGGCACATTGCCTTACCACGCAGAGCTGTCTCTAACTGCTTCCCTCGGATACTAATGAGAAGATGCCCTAGCCTCATAAAATCTGTCGAGTCCCAGTTGACTCACTCTGGAGCATTAAATATCTTTGGAATGAGGCTGTTATAGATTTTTAATGTTGTGCTGTTTTTTTTTTTTTATGGTCAGGCTTGAATTTCTCTTTCTTTCTTTCTTTCTTTCTTTCTTTCTTTCTTTCTTTCTTTCTTTCTGCCTTTCTTTCTGCCTTTCTTTCTGCCTTTCTTTCTGCCTTCCTTCCTTTCTTTTGATACAAAGTACAACAACACACTTATTAAAACTCTTAACCAGTCACCTTATCTGTACAGGTTGGCAAACAATAACCATACAGTAGAACAAAGTAATCAACTGATGCATAGAATATCCCATCTGGTTAAAAATTAACAGATAAAATACTTTAGAAATGGCTGGTTTTGGTCCTTTTTTTTACAGTAAATTTATAGCAAATTGGCTAAAATAGTAAATTATAAATTTTGAAGCAATTACAGAGAGATACAAGCTTACTTCCCAACATGAAGTATTTTCTCCACTTAATCCCGACTTCTTGTGATAGTCAAATTAAAGCCAACAGTATGTTCTCTTCACTATTTTGCATATTCTTCGAAAGACCATTCTTGTATCAGATTAAAAATAGCATTATATTATTTTATAGTTAACTCTCAAGAAACGTCTCATCTGTGACAGGTTAGGAGAAGATAGCAATAATCTCCACATCCCAATAATGTTCTTTTATCCTTTGCTGAGAATATCAGTTAGCTTTCCACTATAGTATTGTCTCTGTGAGGCCTTTTGGAGACCTAAGATTAGAGAAAATGAGATATGTTGTTGGATACCAAACTGGTCACAGAGGTGTTTGAGGCACTGAGTTTGGGCAATGTAAACATCAACCAATGTAAACACTCTAGACTTGGGCTTTGTATCAGAAAGAAGTATCATATATATTACATACCTCTCAAAAACACAATATGGTTCACTTAAGCATTTAGGAGGTAATTAGTAAGAGGAAACAGCTGAACTATATATTGTAGTAGGATAAAGAAATATGAAACTCTTTAAAGCAGAATATTCATGGCAGCAAGTCGATTTGAAGTTATAGAATTAAATTATAGAACTGGAATCTGGAAACAAATAAGAATGAATTTCTATCAATAGTCAAATATATTTTAAGATCAGACATCAAAGTTTATAGACAGAAATATTTCTAGACTAAGTGTTTATACGTAGAATATTTTCATTTTTTGTCAGTTTGAAATGTCAACCCTCTTGAGCTTATTACCCAATATTTGTTACTCTTACAGGCACATTTCCATATTTATAGGCATCATTGTCCCTCCCCCACCCCGACTTCATGCTACAATATCATACGCTCTTAAAGCAGGTCCTGAAAAATACTCATTAGGACAATGAAAGAATCATGCTAATCTTGGCATAAGCAAATCAATCATGTAACTAGAATACAATGGGAAACTCTAAAATGGAAAGGTAAAGTTCCTTCACCATGGTATGACTCAACCATTCCCTGTTATGGAAATACTGGCAATTTGAATCTAAACCAAAAATAAGTATATTGACCTCAAGACATTCACCAGATTTTGCAATAGCTGTGGTCATTTTTTTCTACTTTCTGCCAGAAGGCATGCTGCAAACAACGACTGTCCCTTCATGGCACAGATGCTGAGATCAAGAAGACTATCCCAGACAGTGGAATTTACAAGAATACTAAGCTAGAATCCATCATAGAAGTTAGAGGTGTTGAGCTGTTAGCACTGAGAAATGTACTAAGGGTGGATCCCATACAAGCTTCCACACTGCACTGAGGAGTTTTGGATCCAACTTATCTTAAAAACATTTTGTGTAGACATGTTCTTGGATTTGTTTGTGCTTCTGAAACTGACTGAACACCAGATGGAAAATAGCAGAAAGAGGTTTAAGATGGCACTGGGATTTTAGTTGCAATGCTTGTGACTTTTAAAGGAGGCAAGGTATGCAGAAGTTTGAGATTGAAAATGCTTTAAGGGTGAGAAACTATCCTGTAACCAATTGTAAGTCCAAAGAAAACTTCAAGCAATTTGTCTTTGTTATTGGGAAAATTGACAATTTAAATACTACTTTGATAGGACTGGCTCATATGCATGCCAAACTAAGATGAATAAAAACTAATACAATATGAGTTTTCACAATGATAAGAATAAGTCAATGGAGAATAATTCTGTGATTAATTTCAAAAATAAAAGCACTGACTATAGTTTTGGTGAAGATGAGACACGGATCCATTCTTGATATTTTCTCAAGTACATCACAGCTGTACTTATTTTACACTTGACAAAATAAAAAAAAAATTAAAGAAAAAGAAGGCATCACCGTTGTTTGGCTGCCTGATAGCACAAAAATTCAGGGTGACCGTAGTTACTGGTCTGTAATTATTTTGAAATTATTGATCCACAATATACTTTCACTGCTGTAACTTCTTCAATGCAGGGGTGAGTGTGGTTTAGAGTAAAAATAAAACGTAAAATCCCTAGAAGCAAAATCCACAATTAGCAATCACTCTTTGCTTTCTATCACCAACAAATTTGATATTTAGAAATTTTAAGACTAAATCTTAAGTTCTCTTGACTGTATTTATAAGGTATATTCAGTAAACAGTTTATTTTTTCTTGTGACTTTTTATAAGAACTGGATAAATAAAAATAAAAATAAATTGTGAACTTGGGCACTATCAAGCAGTGCTATCAGTCTGAATCATTGTATTTGAGCCTCTGAAGGTATTCTCAATCTCAGTTGGTAATGCCAGCTTCTGATCTACTCAGGTAAAACTTGACTGACTCTCTCGGCTTATCTCAAAGATTCATTTAATTTTGCCTGTTCAAATGTTATATTTCCGTGTTTCATTTTACTACAGGGAATGTTGCTTATACCTTTTATACCTTTTCATCCGTTTATGAAAAATAAAAAATGGCATTATTACACAATTTCCTACAAGAAGTCTGATGTTTACCCACTTACAACCTTATTAGCATAGCTTACTGGGTTAATGTGGCCATCCTTAATAAGCCACACAGAATTCTTTATGTGTCCACTTTTAGGAATATGCCTTCTTCAGTGCAAATATAAAGGTATCAGTCATACTTCACATAAGTAGATGTGAACAGAAATAATCTTTTCATATTCTCTTTTTACTTAGCCTATTCCTTTCTCCAGACTGATGATAATATGTGCTTTCATTTAAAATTCACTGATACTTCTCATATACACAACTTCTTTATAAAAATACAACCAAGCATCCATGATGGTGAGACCATCTTAGGAAAACTTTAATTTTTGTTTGGAAGGGATTCGAGTTAGCAGTACTGTTCTTTTATCCCTATTGACTATTCTGGTTTTATTAAAATAGATTGAGATGGGAAGAGAGAGACATGCCATTGCTCATGATCTACTCAGCAACGACTTTGTGGTTGGCATTATTTCAGGGTTGGCTCTTCATCACTGGTTCCTAAGAGTGTTCTTAGCAGGCACATTTCTTTTCTGTTGGCTTTTCCCCATCCAACTTTCCAGAATTTCCACCATTGACAGTGTCCGGAACCTGTGTCTTTTCTACACATTGTTCCATTCTCTTCATGATTAAGTCCAGAAGGGTTTCCACAGACTTCTCTACATTCTGCCCCGTTGCTGCACTTGTTTCAAAGTATGGTATGCTAATACAGAAAAACAAACAAACAAACGAAAAACAAAATTTTCAAACTGACCCATAAAAATTATATCTAGAAAGATTAACTCTAGCTAATTAACAAATGTATTACTTCATGAGGCTATCGTCTTATTACTATTGAAATGCTTCCATTCTTTATGAATATAATGGTGCCATCAATACATATAGTTAGATTTGATGTGAACTTACTATATTCTTGAATAATGCAGATAGAAATATTCTCATATTTAAAATCATTTTAAAGCATATTTGGGGGTTATTTTTTTAAGATTTATTTTTATTTATGTGGGTATACACATGCATGTGTGTTATGTGTGGTGTGTGTGTGTGTGTGTGTGTGTGTGTGTGTGTGTGTGTGTTTGTATGTGTGTGTGTGTGCGCACATGTGCATACACATACATTCCTAAAGAAGCCAGAAGAAGGTGTCAAGTCTCCTGGAGCTAGAGTTACAAGTGGTTATAAGCCAACTGACATGGATGCTGGGAACCAAACTGGTTCTCTGAAATAATGCCAAATGCTCTTAATGACTAAGCCATCTTTCCAGTGCCAGAGCTGAAGTTAATTAAGGACCAGGGAGTCTGCAACAAGATCCTGTCTCCTAGAAATGACTGGAAAGCTACACCCATGATACTTCAACAATATGTCTACCTAAATAAAAGCTGGGCAATGACAACACCATCTGAAATGCCAATGTATAGGGAGGGAAATTATACAGGCCCCACCCCTAGTTGATTAAGGATTGCCAAGAGAGCGTGGAATTAGTCTTTCCCGAGATGGGTATCCAATGGGTATCTAATCCCAACTGGTCAGCCCCACTCTCTACAATATCCAGACATGCAACACTAAATGAACTCAGTGGGTTGCATTGATATACAGGAAAATTATGCAACTACATTTCAGCTTTTAAAGTTTTGTTCTTTAAGAACAAGGATATTGATATAAATTTAAGTTGACCACAAAGGTTAACAGAAAGAGAGGTACCTAGGAAAACCAGAACCACCTAACCACTGCTCAGGGCTTCTCAAGAGGAATCAGTCTCACACAAAATCTTAATAAGAAATATTTTTTAAATGAAGAGAACAGAAGAAATACAAGGCATACACGTGAATGCCACACAATGCACGATGGCAGAGATCTAAGTGTCAGTTTGCTGGCAAGTTGGAAACCTTGGTTTTGTTGTGGTTGTTGTCATTTGTTTTGTATTTTTGTCTGGTTGTTGTTGTTTAACTAAATGGAATTTGGTGAGTGTTCCTCCATGCTGTTATGACCCTGTTGTGTAGGAAACCATTAGAGGAGGTAGTCAGAAGGCTGAAGACGCCAAGGCATCATCACTGCTTTAACACAATGAAGTAAATAAAACCAGCAGGAGAAATGCTTAAACCAGTGGTCAGCAGCACCACAAACATTTTACTTCCCTCTGGCCAATCACCTAGAAATTTGATTTCAAAAATGTCGCATATATTGAATATCATGCTCACAGAAATGTGAGCTACGTTCATTTGGAATTAATAGGGTCAAGAAGATCTAACTTTAAAGATCCAAATGAGCTCTTTCTGGCGGACAATAAAACTGCTTTAGGTTTCAAACTCACCGGCAGATTCTGCCATGGAAGTCAATCTGCAGTTACATGGGCTGGTTATATTTGAGTTTGTTTTTAGCTGCCAGTCAATCTACTCAGGAAGATGGCTGCATTAGCCAGGCCATAACAGATAGTGTTCTTTGCTCACCTAAGTAACTGTTACTTGGAAGATAGTAAAGCACAGAGTTTATGAATGTAAGCCTTGATCTAAATTCCTTGGGCTAAAGTTAAATTCTGTTCCTTAATAGCTATTTAGCCTTTTATCAAGTACTTAATCATTCTGTGACTCAGCCCTTCTTAATACAAAAGGTATTGACTCCAAAGTCTCCTACACATGGCTGTGAGGGGCTCAGTGAGCTAAAGTCTAGCAACAATTGCCAATGCACAATAAAGTCTCAATAAATGTTAGATACTATTATTAATTCTGGAAGAGATGCGTGTGTGTGTGTGTGTGTGTGTGTCTGTCTGTCTGTCTGTCTGTGTTATGTATGTATCTGCAGGCCTGCTAACTTGTAAGTGTCAGTCACTGAATCTGGAGCTCATGGACTCATCTAGACTAGGTGGCTAATGAACCGCATCTCTTCTTCCAGAACTGGGGTTACAGATACATTCTACCATAGCCAGCTATTACATAGGTGCTAGGGATCCAAACTGTGGTCTTCCCTCTACCCAGTGAGCCATCTCCCTAGCCTGGAAAGGTTTTGTTAATTCACTGCTGTTTCTGACCCAGGGGGTTTCTTCAACTGTCTGTCTCATGGCTCTGCTTTATCTGCATATGATCTCAGATGATTCCCAGTGACACTGACTTACCCATATTTTTCAGCCAGCTCTCGGGCTTGCCTTTCATTGACTTCCCGTTGGTCTAACAGGTCTGCCTTATTGCCGATTAATACTATATCTGGGTTTTCACAGTAAGCATTTGCTTGTAGTTGGCCTTGGTAAGAAAGCAGACGGAAGCAGGTAGTTAGACACAAGTAAGTGATGTCAAAGGACTACGTAGACTCTAGATTCCTAACCCAGCTGTTCATCTGTAGCTTGGCTGGCTACTCATGCTGATCAGCCTGGTCATCTATCCTCATAGTTTCTTTATCTATAAAATGGAACTAATGCCTTACAAATTACAGATAGTAATGCTGACAGATAATTATACTGGAAATACTTGAAGCAATACCTTAACATTCTCACCTATATACCCACGAGTTTGCCTTCTGACCTATGTGGCTTCCTGTCCCTCAGATATGAATATCAGGCTTAATCTAAGCCTATCACTTGGAGAGATTAAAACATGATTTTCATTTGATCCATTAGGTGGTGACTCTGTTCCCCTCTCCTGACATCAAAGTGATGATTTATGGAATAGACTGGTCTCCAAGATGCTCTATGGGATGGACTGGTCTCCAAGATGCTCTATGGGATGGACTGGTCTCCAAGATACTCTATGGGATGGACTGGTCTCCAAGATACTCTATGGGATGGACTGGTCTCCAAGATGATCTATGGGATGGACTGGTCTCCAAGATGCTCTATGGGATGGATTGGTCTCCAAGATGCTCTATGGGATGGACTGGTCTCCAAGATACTCTATGGGATGGACTGGTCTCCAAGATGATCTATGGGATGGACTGGTCTCCAAGATGCTCTATGGGATGGACTGGTCTCCAAGATGCTCTATGGGATGAACTGGTCTCCAAGATGCTCTATGGGATGGACTGGTCTCCAAGATATTCTATGGGATGGACTGGTCTCCAAGATACTCTATGGGATGGACTGGTCTCCAAGATGATCTATGGGATGGACTGGTCTCCAAGATGCTCTATGGGATGGACTGGTCTCCAAGATGCTCTATGGGATGGACTGGTCTCCAAGATACTCTATGGGATGGACTGGTCTCCAAGATACTCTATGGGATGGACTGGTCTCCAAGATGATCTATGGGATGGACTGGTCTCCAAGATGCTCTATGGGATGGATTGGTCTCCAAGATGCTCTATGGGATGGACTGGTCTCCAAGATACTCTATGGGATGGACTGGTCTCCAAGATACTCTATGGGATGGACTGGTTTCCAAGATACTCTATGGGATGGACTGGTCTCCAAGATGATCTATGGGATGGACTGGTCTCCAAGATGATCTATGGGATGGACTGGTCTCCAAGATACTCTATGGGATGGACTGGTCTCCAAGATACTCTATGGGATGGACTGGTCTCCAAGATGCTCTATGGGATGGGCTGGTCTCCAAGATGCTCTATGGGATGGACTGGTCTTCAAAAGCTGGAATTCATCCAAAAACAAGCTTAAGATAAAAATCTTGTTTTTCTCTTCTTTTAGGCAAATGTGTGTGTGTGTGTTTGTGTGTGTGTGTGTGTGTGTGTGTGTGTGTGAGAGAGAGAGAGAGAGAGAGAGAGAGAGAGAGAGACTAAGTAACAAAGGAATAAGAGAAGAATGAAATGGGAAGAAGAGAGGAAAGAGAAACCAACTACTCCACCCGTATCTTCTACTCATTGAGACCTGCATGTGTCATGGAGCCAATACTGAGAGAAACATACAAAGATTTATCCTGTAGTATCAATGCTCGGAGTGTTAGAAACCCACAGGTTATTAGACATGGCAATTAATTATCTTAAATCCCAATAATATCTTCCTGGAGACTTGAGAGAGAGGACCATCTGCCTTGAGAAACGACAAACAAACCATTCTCTGAAAGAATCTAATAATCTTATTATTTCCTTGTCTCAACAGAATCTAATCATAGTACCAGAATTTGGATAAGGACATACAACAGTCAAAGGAAATAAAGACAGATCCCAGAGTAAACATTAATTTGGAGAGGCAATTAAGGAAGTCAGGCTTTATTGATGTTTTCCCTATTGGCTTCAACTGGTTACTGAATTCACATTCAAAACACATATAAAATTTTACCTAGCTATATTTAGTGCATTATTAATTTTTTGTAATGTGTTGTATAAGTAGAAATGTAGCAATTGATAGATCTATAGATATATAGATAGAGATAGAGAGACATAGCAAGAATCTGAACATAGACAAAGTGCCAGGGAAGGTGCAAAATGATTGCCCTGGAACAATGACCGAAGCCTACTCTTTCTCAGTGTATATATTCTATGCTAGAAATAATAAAAGACTTTAAGTAAATGCAAAAATCTGTATGGCAGTGTCCAAATACTCTGTGTAGTGTTGGGTGACAAAGCATGATGACAAGTACTGCATGAGGTGGAGTGGCACATCAGAAAAGACCTCTATGAAGAGAGAAATAAGGTCTAGGCAAAATCTTGGGAAGGAAAGAAGTAGTACAGGACTGTCAACTGCAGAAGAGAAATCCAGGCAGAGAAGATGGGAAGGGCTTTGCTTACCCGGGAGTTGCCGAGGGTTGGGAAGAGGAAATAATCAGACCTCTTGGCATTCATAGATGTAGTCGAAGGACTTTGGCTTTTATTCCAAGCTAAATATAAAGTCATAGACTCTGAGGGATTGTGAGAAGGGAGCTAGGGAAGGGGGCTGGGGATTTCTCTATTTGAATTGTCTGCGTGTTTGAGCAACTTTTTATTTATTTTTTGTGTATGTTCATGTGCATATGCACATGTGTATATATAGACGTATATGTACACGTGTATGCTTGCCTTTAGAGATCAAAATTCAGTATCATTCTATTCTTCAGGCATTATTTGTCTACTTGTTTCTTGAGATGCTTCTTTAAGTCTCGTGGATCCAGTGGCTGGGTAGGAAGTCCTAGTGAATCTCCTGTCTCTAGTTCTCCAGTGCTGGGGGTAGAAGAGCATCCTATCACTATTGCCATCTTTGAATAGGTTCTGGGGACTGAACACAGGTCCTCATGCTTCAGCATGTACAGCAAACATTTCACCTAGCAGCCTGTTCATCCTCCTTGACAACATTTATCCAAGCAAAGCCTTGTGGAGATGTGTGATTCCTGCACCGTGCCTTGTTATTGAGGCTGACTGTTCTCTGAAGTTTCCCTAGTTTAGTTAATTCTTTCAGCCTTGAGCTTGTCTAGGAGGTCCTGTCCTCTCCCAGGACACACTGGATGATCCCTGTCTGCCTATTCAGGTTTAATAGCATACACGTTATCCTTCACCTTGTTAAAAAATCCTCAGGACTTACTAGACAAATGAAATCAATGGCTGCTTAACTAGAATGCTAAAAACCTCAGTACTGAAATAGTCACATAGACTTTCTCTAAGAAGAGTGTTGAAGGGAAACAGAATTCTAATGCATGTTGGTTATTGACAAAGAAGTCACTCATGTGAAGGTGACATGAGGTATACTCTGCTCATGTCTTTTCAGAGCTAATCTGTGACTGCATTCCCACAATGCAAACAAGCAAATTGACCTGCCATGTCCCACAGATGCTGCTCATGTATATCACTCAGCCCACTTACTCATCCAGTTTCTGACATTCAAGAAGCTCTGTTGACTGGTGAGGTCAAACATTAATAAGAAGCCCATGGCATCTCTGAAAAAGGCCGTGGTGAGACTCCGGAATCTGCCAACAAAGCACAGTGACTTTGTCAGTCCCCAAACTCACAGTCACAAGACATACAACACCCTTTCCCACACATAGTGCCCTCCCCATGGCAAGTCTTATCTTACTCTATGGACATGAGACCAGGTCAGAAGATGGCTGCAGGGCAAGGGTGGGGGAGATATGCCTACAGATTGCTTTTTAAAGATCACTTTCAGGCTATAAGGTACCATGGCATTGACACAGAGTTCCATTTGATCACCAACTTGCCATCATAGCCCCTTGGAATCATTTTCTTTTTTGATTTATGGCTTTCTCTGGGAACGATTAAAATCTTAGCCCATTTATAGTGCATTCTACCTTAGACTTTTCAAATTGTCTTATCTGCACACAGAAGAAAAGCAGACACAGGAGTGGGCTGAGAATGAGAACCAATGTGCAGGCTGAAGTTCAGAATTAGAAGGGTCGATAAACTCTTTTTAAAGCACACTCTAGTGTGAAACTCTCCTTCACATGGGCATGTGGATCATGAGGAAGAGGAAGATGATTGGGGGACTGAAGGAGAGACCAAGGAAACTCAGGAGGAGGGAAAAGGATATTCATTCCCAGTGGAGGACTCCGGAAGTATGGACTGTTATACAAATGGTGAAGTTCCCTCTCCCTGACCCCTCCCTTGCCCCTGCCCAAACTTGTGAGGATAAAGACAAGGCAGGCTGACTGACAGTGACACCCACTCTGGGCAGAATTGGAGAATGCACACAGGGAGTAGGGAAGGGTTGAAGTTAGCAATGGAATTTCAGAAATGCACATGGCTTTGAAATAGAGAAGTATGGCATTGGCTCTGGTCAATGGCTATGGTTTTTTTTGTTCTCTCCTTTTAGTCTCCTCTGTAAATATTTCAAGTTGGTGTGGGAATACATTTGTGCGTACTGTATCTTTAAATAAAGGAGCTGGTTTGGGCTATGGCAGGTACTGTAAAATAGGTGGGAGGAGAATCAGAGCTTAGGTAGAGAAGCAGGGTGGAGTCAGGCAGACCGCGCGGAAGCCGCCCAAGAGACGACATGTGAGGAGACACGGGTGAGCTACGGGCCGAGGCCACGTGGCCCGTGGATTAATAGAAATGGGTTGATTTAAGATATGAGAGCTAGCTAACAATGTGCCTGAGCCATAGGCCAAACAGCATGAACTTAATATAAGCCTCTGAGTTATTTTTGGGGACCTGGGCGGCTGGGCAGCTGAGGGGTCTGGCACGGCAGGTCTGTGGGTCTCAGATCTCTGGCCGCCCGGGACCCAGAGAAACCCTAATACAACAGATGGCGCATCCAACGTGGGCCGATTATCCACTTAGAGCCTGACAAAGATTAAAAAGAGTTCTAGATCGCAGAAATTGAGCCAGGGCAGCTTCCAAATTGTGTGTGTGGAGCGGGTCTTTGTACAAACAAAGCATGGTCCGGGTCACACTCAAAATGGCGCCAGCGGCGGGCTGGCGACAGGCAGTGTGAGCTACAATCAGGCGGGTTCCTGAAAACTAACAAAAGACTCAGTAATGTGATTGATTTTAGATTTCTGCTTATTTGGAACAAAAGAGAAACAGATTTTCTTCGTGGCAGCACCTTCTTGGGTGTGCTCTGTTTACGGTCCGCTTAAGAAAACTTAGTGATTCAGCCTAATTTGCAAAAACTGTGCTTCTTTTTGGAGAATGTATTTTAAAAGCTCTTAAGGTTAGAAGATGATTAAGGATTCACAATAAAACAGATTCAGATAAAAAGAAAACCTGTAAACGGGTTACAATGTTTGTAAAAGGTACATAGGCCTCAGAGAGAAAATAAAGAGGTTAGAAAAAGTTTTTAAAGCGAGAAATAGAGTGATAAAAATATAATAAGCCACGTAAAGATGGAAAATAGACACAAAATCTGGATTTTGGTTGTTATTGTGTTTTCTTTTAATTTTTTAACTGTTAATGAGCTAACTGCAAAAAGACAATGGATTGCAAAGGCTACTAAGTTAAACAAGAATGTATATTTTAAAGGTATTTTGATTTTGAAATTTGTGTCTAAGGATTTATTGCTTTGGAAGAGTTCTGTTTCTGTTTCCACAGATGAGAACCTGTGGATTGCTTCCAGGCAAATATGGTTTCATCAACCAAGACCCCCTGAAAAAACCTCTGATGAGAAGAGATGGCCAGATCAGCTTCACAGCTGCAGATTATGACCCAGTCTCAACAACCGTGAGATTTTCAACGCCCCTTAATCAGCAGGAAGTAGTAATGAATAACTTCGCCCAAATTCCCCAAATATTGTTTCTAAATGTTTGTTTTCATTATAAATGGTTAATGGTCATAGTCAATCTCTTTCTAAGAAAAAACGGGGGATATGGTATGTGAATGCTTTTTTAAAAAAATTAGATTATTAAATTTACAGGTAATCAGCTGTTAATCTCAAACTGCTTTACATTGGTATAGATTTTGGTTTATTGATACAAATTTAAAGTCAATTTTATTATGCTGTATATGTTTTTCTATTCTTGTTTAAGGTATGATGTTCATGTAACTGTTTTAAAATTGTAGTGTATAATTAAGAAATAAAGGTTAATAGTCACTTTTGATAATCAAACTTATAGTTAGGTTAGTTAAGATTTTTAAGTATACAAAGATATATTTCAATTAAATAGATAATCTTCAAATACTTCTAAGACCTACAGAATATGGCATTTAAAATGTTTTAAGAGCTTAGACTTTTCTGGACAGTGAGACAGGTCTGTTCCTGGCAGCACTAATTTACTTCAACAGGAAGGTGGGCATTGAAGAAACTCCATATGGAGTCTCATCTATTTGTGGTGATGGTGAGCCACTGGAGAAGAAACTGTTTTTATATTGACTGCTTGACAGTATGCTGTTTAAACTGGACATGCAGGTTCCATAAGAAGATGACCTCTGGACTTTGGCAGAGCAAGCCAAGATCATCATTCGGGTTCCTGCTTTACAGAGAAAACTGTCAGACATTCTTCAAGACTCAAGGAGAAACAACGGATGAACTGTGCCAAAATGGACAGAGCAGATTTCCTGCTTCACTGAAATGAAAAGAGACTTTGGGCCTGTAGGCTGAAGATGAATGCCCCAACCTTATAAAGGAACTTTGAGTGACTGTCCAGGCAGATAGGTGTCATCTCTGTCCTTTCTAGATTTTAGAAGTCGTTTGCACTTCTGGTTTACTTGGGTAAATATTATATCCTTCTGTGGTCTTTGATGTAGTTGAAGATTAGATAGTTATATATACAGTTTTTCTTAGTCATTTAAAAAATATATTAGATATAAAACTTTAGATTCATAAAGATAAGATAGATGATAGAGTATTTTCTTTAATTTTGCTAAATACAAATAGACTAGATATTATAACTATAATTCTTGCTTAATAGCTATTTTGTTATATATAATTTTGCTATGTTAAGATTGAAACCTTCCTTTTTGATTAGAGAAAAAGGGGGAAATGTGGGAATACATTTGTGCGTACTGTATCTTTAAATAAAGGAGCTGGTTTGGGCTATGGCAGGTACTGTAAAATAGGTGGGAGGAGAATCAGAGCTTAGGTAGAGAAGCAGGGTGGAGTCAGGCAGACCGCGCGGAAGCCGCCCAAGAGACGACATGTGAGGAGACACGGGTGAGCTACGGGCCGAGGCCACGTGGCCCGTGGATTAATAGAAATGGGTTGATTTAAGATATGAGAGCTAGCTAACAATGTGCCTGAGCCATAGGCCAAACAGCATGAACTTAATATAAGCCTCTGAGTTATTTTTGGGGACCTGGGCGGCTGGGCA